>VZTA01005159.1:61534-99049 GCA_013398855.1 Mohoua ochrocephala | reverse complement strand
AGACCCCACCTGGAGTATTGCATCCAGCTCTGGGACCCCCAGCACAAGAAGGATGTGAACTCATTTGAAAGGGTCCCTGGGAGGACCACAAAGATGATCAGAGGACTGGAGCACCACTCTAAGAAGACAGGCTGAGAGTTGGGGTTGTTTAGATTGGAAAAGAGAAGGCTTCAGGGAGATCTTGTAGTAGCTTTCCAGTACCTAAAGAGCCTCCAGAAAGCTGAGAGTGACTTTTTACAAGGGCATGGAGTGATAAGACAAGGGGGAATTACTTTAAACTGAAAGAGGGCAAATTTAGATATTAGGAAAAAATTCTTTATTATGAGGCATTGGAACAAGTTGCCCAGAGAAGCTGTGGATGCCCCATCCCTGAAAGTGTTCAAGGCCAGGTTGGATGGGGCTTTGAGCACCTTGGTCCAGTGGAAGGTGTCCCTGCCCATAACAGGGGGTTTAGAACTAGATGATCTTTAAGGTCTCTTCCAATGCAAATCATTCTATGTTTCTGCAAAATGCTAACCACGTTTTCCTCACAGATTTTTCTTTTCAATTATAAGATTATTATTTTTTAAGAAAGATTTGTGTATAGAAATATACCTTATGTAAGTTTCACATTTCACGTGGTAACCTAAACCACAGAAAATCTCTATTTCTCTCAACAGAGATCTGTTGGGAAATTTTGGCCCATATGTTAATGGAATACATAAAATTTGTAAGGGCCATATAAGAGGTAAGAAGAAAGTCTTACTGGTTAACACACGAAGCATCCATCTGGAAGAAACTGGAATCCATGAAGAGGTCAAATGCTTCCTTTTTCCATGCCCTCCTTGTATACTGATATCCACTAAGACTGCTTAATAACTGGACACAAGCTCGATAGCTGGATGCATTGTGAGCACTAAACGAAAATAAAAGTCAACATAAACCAGTTTTGAATTGTTGCTTTATAGAAAGTTTGATAGACATCTAATCCTTATCATGCCTGTTTCAACTTAAGTGCCACCATCCAAATTTCTACTGGCTGTAGACATTTACATCAATTCAATAAACTAAAGGTACCTGTGATTACGGAGGTAGGGCACAACGTAGTGCATAATATTTACAAGCAAAGGAATAACTCTCTCTTTCTCATCACTGTAGAAAACCATGTCCAGGAGATGAGCCAAAACCTACAAAAAGGAGAGGAAGATATGTTATAATGCATTCTTAAATTGCTTTTTATCTACTATTCAGCATTTTTTTTGGTAAATTGTTCTTTACTGAACATTCCAGTTTATGATAGAAGTGATCAAATTTCAGGTACCATGCAAAATCCAGAGTATAAAGATTCCATCCTTTTTATAACACATTAAGGTAAAAGCACAGAAGTGCAAGCTGCTGGTCAAAGCATTCTAGAGAATAAACTACAAACAAAGAAAAAAAATCAAAGACTGACTGCAATTATCAGCAGTAAATAAGATGTACCACAAAGATAAACACACAACATTTACAACCAAAAAGGCTGGCTATACTACACACCTGAAAGGCCATGCTTTACACCTCATCCATCTCAATGGGTTAGTAACAAAGTTTTATATACTTTTACATGACAAGACCCAGAATCACACAGACACATCAGTTTTTCCCATCAATTCTCCTTCTCCAAGCTTCTACTCCAAAGCTTTTCATAACATAGAAGTTTATAATAAGACAGTATTCATTATCTCCAAGGAAACATTTACCTCAGAAAGTAAGGTCAATGCATGGACACTATAAACAGATGGAGTTATATTTGAAGTTTCCATTGCTGGAGACAGCATATCTAAATGAAGATGATAATAAAAAAACGTCCAAAGTTAGTTTTCTCAAGCCATTATTTACCTTACAGCATATTTTAAAACACGTATTTTGAAGATGCACAAGCTTTGCCAGACTCAATAGTGCTAGAACGATAATGAAGAATTTTACATGTATTCAAATACAGCAAAGCTGTCCTCTTTGGTAATTTTGGCATGATAATAAAGATGAAAATGAAATTACCTTCAACATCTGACTCTAAGTTGTTTCCATCAACCATAATTTTGGGGGAAGGCTTAACCTCTAAGTTTCGTCTTAGCCAAGTGGTCTGTTCCAAGGAAGAACCAGCAATTGCCCCAATGGCATCCACTATCTTGTGTGTTACATCCTGGTAGAAAAAAAAGCCCCGAGCATTTTAAGAACTTTGTGCAGAAGGGCTGCATTCATTGTCCTGACATGTACAAAATCCACATAACCAAATACAGAATTGCTTTCAAATCATTTCTATATTATCAGTGATTAATAACTCCACACAAAATGAGAGCTTTTTCAACAAATTATAAATATAAGAAGATTTTAAACAGTAATTTCAGACTACAGAACTGGTATCAAGTAATTCTAGTACATTCAAGCATCTAGTTCCAACCCCACTGCCAGGGACATGGACCCCTTGCACTAGACCAGGTTGCTCAGAATCTCATCCAAGTGACCTTAAACACTTCCAGTGACGTGGCATCCACAACTTCTCTGGGTAACCAGTTCCAGTGCCTCACCACCTTCACAGTACAGATTTTTTTCCTAATATCTAATCTAAACCTACTTTCACTTTGAAGCCATTCCCCCTGGTCCTGTCACTGCATGCTCTTGTAAACAGTCCCTCTCTGTCTTGTGGCTTCCTCCAGGTACTGGAAGCCTTCTCTCTTCCAGGATGAACAAAGCCAATTCTTTCAGCCTTTTCTCTTAAGAGAGGTGGTCCATTGCTCTAATCAACCTGGTGGCCCTCCTCTGGACTTGCTCCAAGAGGTCAATATCCTTCCTGTACTGGGAACTGGAGGACTTTTAAGGACCCTTTCCAACCCAGGCCATTCTAGGATTTATTGTTCAATATTTTCAAGAGACACATGCAACAAATTTCTTACCTGCAGATCTCTTTGATCTTTCTTATTCTCCAGACTTGGGTTTTTCATGATGAACTCATTAAGAACACTGAAAAAATACAGACGTAAATAAGGATTTCCTTCTCGTAATACATTATTTGGTAGTTTCCAGAGTTAGGACAAATCTGAAGACATTTATTTGCACAATATTTGTTCCTTAAACCCTCAGGGATTGCTACTTATCAACATTCCAGGAAACATCTTCCTTAAGTTAATTTTGATCATAAGAGTTTACCAAGAACATGTTTTACTTGATCATATACAAAAGTATCTTTAGGGACAGTTTACTAGGGAAGATAAACTCAAAATATTGAAGAAAATGGTCCTTGAAGCATTATACAGAAAAACATATTTGAAATTATATTTCATTTCTAACAGTCCACAAACTGTTTCCATGCTGAGAATTCAGCCCATTCTAGTGGGCTTCAAATACCTAAGAAATAGTCATTGTTGTTATTTTCTAGGAAAAATCAAAAACTTACATCTGCTGCTTAAAGAGCCTGAATCACTGAAATAATCATTAAGATAAGGTCATGGCTTACATCATACTATAATATGAAATTTAATATATGTAACCATTCCTCAGAGAAGAAACTGATTTGATCAGACCCACAGAACTCAGGCAATAACTCTACCAGTCAAAAGTAAGAGACAGAGATTTAAAAACACTAACACTTCAGTACAATTTCACACACCTACATTTGAGCTTATTTGGAAATTGCAAATATCAGGAGCACTTACCCAAGTATGAGAAACTGTCCCGGGGCTGGAAGACCAACCTGTATGGAATCTTTTAACAGAAGCAGCAGCGCTGCCCAGCTGTCTACTAAGCTGGTCACTGGAATCCTAAGGGAGAGACAGCAGCGATGTCAATGATGAGAACATCATCTCCCTCGGGTATTCCCCCAATTTCTTCCTACCTCACAACTCTCCTATCAGATACTGGGAATCAACACCCTTATAGATTCTTTTAATACTAGGTTGCTACATCAAGTCATTAAGAAACAGATGAAGGCAGAAGAAGAGCATTCTCAAAAGATACGCTTTTCATTACAAGGCTGGAGTGGCACCAAGGAGTTGCAGCACAATTAAGATCAGCTTTCCTTGGGCAGGGGGCAGATTACCTGCAGGACTTTGAGGTAGGGGAAGAAAGGTGATGCAGTACTAGGAACTCACAAAATAAACCACCGTTTTTTAATGAACCTACAGCTCAAACCCATTCTTTCTTCACTATTTATATTGCACAGACTATTCCTCATCCTCTGACAAAAAGATGTAAAATATTCAAATTGTCCATCTGCTTCCTGATGACAGAAACAAAATTTAGCTTCTTTTCTTACCTTTGAGTATAAGCATAGAAAAACTGCAACATGCAGACTTCCAGTGAAAGATGTTTCTAGAAAAAGATATGAAACCTGTGTTGTCAGAAAGAAATGGATTTTTTTCCCCCTCACCAGGGTAAAACTGACAATGCTATAATGTCACTGCAATGTCTAAACATATAGCTTAATTTTACAGAATATTAAAAATGTCCTTTCAGACATCCCTCTGTAAAGTTATGCTTCTCTTCATTCACCTCTTAGATATAGTGAAAATTTTCATATTGCGCTGCTCAGATTTGTCAATGAAGTACCCATATCATCAGTGCTCTAAGCTTCATTAAGAGGACATCATATAATCAACAGCATCTCTACAGTTTCCATACCTTGTCCTTTGCTATGGCTGGAGGCTGCTTCAGAACTTCTTTCACTGTTTGTATGACAGTCTCTGTTCTCATAACACTGATAGAGCGAACCAGCTCGACCAGCAGAAGTTGTTCTTCACCTGCTGTAGGAATAACCTAAAAGAATCAGATGTGTGTCACAGATTATTGCCACAGACAACGGCTATGCCAAAACCAGGGCAGCTGTCCTCATGGGATTGAAATGATAGCAACTAACAGTTCATCTAGACACATGGGATCACGTACTCTTCCCCCGAAGAACTCAGGAAGATTATCCCATTCTCAAGTGGTACCTCCCTGACAGTAGAGTTGCTAATTAGAAATACAAATATTGTCCATACTTCATTGTATTTTTTTCACTGGAATGTCTGAATTTTCTTCTTCCTAACACTAAATCGCTTAAAGGTATTACCACTATTTGAAGCGACCACTGTAATATAAACATACCTTTGTCCTAGAAGTATTTTTGTTTTGCCTCCTTTCATTCCATACAAATGCAATAGCAGCCATGAAGTGAACACCATGATTCATTGAAATTGGACCCAAAAGTTCCAGAATCTGTTGCCTCAAATTCTGAAATATGAAAGCAGAACACATAGTCCTTTAGACAAGCACCTCAGCATTTTGTTCAAAACATTTTCTCGGCAGAAAGTAAAGAGATGACACATTGCACTGAACAGATACATTTTAGTTTAAAAGCATATTCAATACCCATTTATAAAAGCCTTGTTTTTGGGGTGAGTGAGTAGATGAGGACAAAGGTATTAAAGCTCAATTTAGATTTAAGGCAAGGGAATTGAAATTACTTTGACAAAGGTATTAATGAACAACTTAAATGATGTTCTGACCTTAGTTGAGCCAAGATTAATAGTGGTAATGGATGCAGCAGCAGCAGCAGTAGTTTTCTCTGAAGAATCTGCAAGGTGCAGGATGCTCCACAGTAAAGTCACAGAAGACATGATCATATGCAAGATAGAGAGGATCCCATTGCGTGCTTCAACCAAATGCTTCTGATCTACATTAACCAAAAGCTAGTGGGAGAGAAGAGGAGCACTAAATATCTACATAAACAGCATATTTAAAATAGAGTAAATTTAGACTTACCTAACATGGGAGCTTTCAATCTTAACTCTTTTTCAAACGTTTTTCAGTAATTTTTACAATATATAAAGGTTTTGAGACTATTAAAATAATAGAGAATCTTTTCAGTGCATTGTACAATATCAAATGCACTCTAAACATGTGAGGCCATTGTCTACAGCAATCAATTTTGTATCCTCTGCCTATACCTTTGCAAAACAATTATTTCAGAATTTTAAGTGTAGCCAATACTCTAGGCAAAATTATTTACTTACATAAACAAACCCCGCTTTTCAGTCACTTTTAAATGAATGGAAAGCAAAGGGGTATAAGAATGGGAAAATAGCACAAAAACAAGACTAGTGAGAAAACAGGGCAGAAGCTTCTTATGGAATCTGGACCAAATTCTTAACAGACACTATGCTCAAAATATCAGATCTAAAAATACTGTTTGACTAAAAAGACAAGTTGTGAATGCACGGAAGGAGCAGAAAGATAATGTTTAGACATCTTGCAAGATGAACACAACAAAGGCAGCTCTAAAAAGTGGCATTTTAGAGGTCTGAAAGTTAAGGAATTCATATTTTAGTTATTTCAGGGTAACAAAAACCAAACAAAATAAGCAAACAAATATAAGAGTGTTCTCTTAAAACTATTATCCATAGAAACTTGTTTTTCTGTTTGAAATATGCGTATTGTCAATAAACCCCCCATATTTATAGTTAAGACAATATATTTGGTATTTTTCTCACTCAGATCTTTGTAACTGCTAATATAATCAGAGTCCTTGATTTGACACGTACTGCATAGGAACCTTTCAGACACCCAGAAAAGCTTACCTGATGATACTGCGTAGATGGATCCAGGAGGCAGTAATGAATTATTGTTGTGATCCCTTCTAATAAAGTGAGAATCATATCTGGGGGAGTGACTGATGCCATCCAGAGAGGCCTAAAAGAGGAGATTCATTTTAAAATGGGTTAACCTGATAGTAAAGTAATTCAACACAATCAAATGCACTTAAAAAGATTATACATCTCTACGTACACATACCTATTATCCGATAATCCTGTTTCATATTTATACTGCTGAATTAAATTATCCAAGTTCCTGCAGAGCTGAAGAGTCACTGAAACAACCACCCTTTGAAGAACTTTTCCCATGTAAGGCAACGTAGAAGTGATAAGGCCAATCCACTGGGGATGCATTTTACAGGCACAGTGCTGGTGCAGAGCTCGGATCACTGCGCAGAGAAACATGCCTTGGCAGGTTATTGGCTGGGAATGCAAATACTGCAGAGAAGTCATCGGCTGCTGGGGACCGATGTGCTCCAAGTCCGTTACGACAAAGTCAAACCCCGTTTCATTTTCCTCGGGCACAGTCATTACTCTGTGCTCCAGCACAATCAGCCGCTGAAGTACTTTCAGAAGTTGTGACTGCAGAGTGCTACCATTGTCAAATTCATCCTCAGAAAAATTTATAAGGCTGTCTTCAGAGAAGCCTTCTTCTACAGCCACTATGTTTCTTCCAGCTATCTTTTCACTGTGCCATTTCTGGGCACTGAAGATAGAGGACAGCAGACAATGCAGGATCACTTTCTGAACCTTGCACTTGGACAACATGTCTGAAATAAAACTAGGAAAGCCCTTGGCAGAGCTTTCTATCACTTTTGCCAGCTCAGCAAAGAGAAGTGTCAGAATTTCTATACTCATCATTTGCATATTGCGGTTTCCTATGAGGTCTTGTGAGGTGACTTTAACGTGAGTTGGATAATGGCTCCGCATGTAGTATAAACACAAGGAAATAAGAATTTCTATGTACATAGAGCTCCGAAAGTTATGGTTAGAATCAACTGGGATGTGACTATAGAAATCCTTGCCCATAACAGATATTCGATGCCTGGCTAGAAGATTTTGGAGCAATGAAAGCTGCGGAGTGTATGCGTTGTTGACACTGGTAGTGGAGATGGCACTTACAAAAGCTGAAGGATTTGTTTTCAGAATTGCTTTAATTGCAGAAAAAGCATACAAGGTCCTTGAAGAGTCATACAGCTGGAGATAAAGCAGCACGTGTTGATACAGCGGATGGATATTGAAGTTGGGAGATTTTCGCATTCCTGGGGATCCCACATCACTTTCTATTTCTGAAATTTCTCCTTCTCCACAACTGTACCAATTTTCTAAATCAAGACCATCACTAAAGAAGACATTTGTTTGTTTGAGCTTTTCTGTTTGTGCTTTCTTCTTCTCTTCATCTTTCTTTTTGGCTATTTTTACCTTAGGTTTTGCACCTGGTTGCTTCCCAGCCTCTTTAACAATAGTTTCTTTTTCTGACATTTTTTCTGGTAGCTTTCCTTTAAAGCTGAACTGAATACTACTGTGGCTACGTTTTCTAGATTTTGATTCAGTGGAAGAAAGTGTGAGATCAGAGAAGGACTGTTGGCTTTCTGCAATACAAGGTGAAGAGTTATTTCTTGAAATTTCATCTCCTAAGCTCTCAAGCCCAGTCTCAGTTGAGGCTGATAGTAACTGTGAGCTGTCATTACTAAGTAAACTACTCTGGCTACTTTGAATATTTTGATCATCACTTTTTGTAACCTCTACAGAGTTATCCAAAGAGCTGAATTTACACAAAGTATCCTCAGAGTGTAGACTGTCTTTAACTGGTTCAACCTCTTCTCCAAGACCACTTACAACTTTACATATGAGATCTGTAACCACTTGTTGCACAATTTCATCAGGTGAGTCTTCTTTCAGAGTCTGAGAGCTATCTTGAGCACTCAGGCTTTCTGTTTCCACTTCATAACTGATGTTGTCTCCAGTAGATGACTGAGAACAGCCAGAGTCAGAACTCTGCAGTATTTCAGCTTGATGATCAGGAAGGTCAAAATCAGACACAACCATTGGTATGGTCTCACTGCTGGTACTTAACAGGGAAAGCCTGTCACTCAGAGGATTGACAGTCAGGCTGAAGTTCTCCATTTCATCCACACCAAGTTGTTTCTCATTGCCTTCTTTAGGTATAATAAGTTGTCCTTGGCTTACAGGCATGTGGGAGAATGCTTGAAGAAGAATACAAAAAAAGTATACATATAAGATTTTGTTCTTCGGAATAAGAATTCAGAATGAAAATTTAGAATTTAAACTATTATTGAGGCTTCAAATTAGAAAGGCATGGTAAACAGTGTCTTTCCAGTTCACAGCAGAAAAAATATGTTAATAAGCACATGACACATTCACAAAAACAAAGCAAAATTATTTTAGCAGTACACCTTAGCAAAACAACATAATTCTCTATGGAACATTACACAGTCTTATCTGCATTTGTTTTCACAAAAAAAAGAATTCGTAAATTCTAAACTAAAATTACACAATACATGCAAACACCTTCAAAACCTATTGGTATGTTTTCAGC
The DNA here is from genome assembly GCA_013398855.1 of Mohoua ochrocephala. Taxonomy (NCBI): domain Eukaryota; kingdom Metazoa; phylum Chordata; class Aves; order Passeriformes; family Acanthizidae; genus Mohoua; species Mohoua ochrocephala. Next base: position 89,902 of record VZTA01005159.1, on the reverse strand, counting down.
CAGCCCCACATCAGTGGTCATAATTCATAAAAACGTTTAATTTCTTGGTTAAGCTTCAAGCCATACTCTTATGTTCTACCAAGATTCGGTAAGATGTAAGAAAATGCTCTGCATTAAAATACTTGCATATCATTTTAAATTAAAAACAATAAAACTCCAAACAGTACTTGGGACATGCAAACTTGAATTAGGAAAAAACCACACAAATGCAAATATAAGCCGTAGCTATTACAACACTTGTTTGAGTTACCCTCAAAAATTTCTATGTTTTTAACATTGCATGTAAACAGCAAGCAAAGAAATTAGGGAACTTCCTACAGTCTTCTTGTGTACATACCATCAGCACAGCTAAACTTCTGCATGAACTGCTTTTCATTCTCTTCTTCAGGGTGATTGGGAGATTTAGTCCAGTAACATTCAGCCTGTACTCGCTGAACAGAAACTCGCTGGGTTTTTGGATGGAGAAGCAGTAGGAGCAAAGGTTCAAGAACTCTTGCAATATCATGTCTTTGAAGCACTTGATTTAACCAGGCTTGTCCCACTGACCAGGTAGAACCATCCAAGCTATTGAGGCTGTCCAGCATGATAAACAAAGATCTAGAATGGAAAGAAGATTGAATCTAGTGCATATTGTACACTACTCACAGAGTAATCCCATTTTAATCTGCTTTATGACCAATTTTAATGTCAGTACATACTCCAGAGTCTTCTCCATATAAAGCATTGTTTCCTTTGGAATCAAAACTTTGAACCTGACTTTTATATTTTAGTCTAGTCTAATGAAGGAGTGGGCAGGAAGAGCTAGTAACAAAGTCAGTTATAATAGTTGCTCTAATAGTAGCAATTGTACAGTCAGATCAAGTATTTGTACATCTACTAGCATAACAAACCTTTGTTGCCTTTTAATTGGTATGCCATTAAAAAATATACAACTTTAAAAGCCAACTCACAAGGATATAATGAAAAGAAAACATTCAAAGATCTTGTCTCCAAGAACAGAGAGGAGAAATATACTTGACAGTTCAGCAGTTTCTACTATCGTTATTTTCTTCTTTTAACAGTTTTAGCCTTGAGAATCCTTTTCAGACTTATGGAAAAACAATATATACATATTGGACTCTGAATTTTACCTATTGTTTTACATGCTCCAGTAGTACGTGTTCATAGGCTTTTAGCTGTACACAAAGAATTTATCACCACTTATGCAATAAGTGACAGTATAAGACAAAGAAATAACAACCTTTTTACTCTACTCCCTACAGCTAAGCATGCAATACGAAATCTAAATAAACACTTTTCCACAACAGTTGTTCTAGCTGAGAAGGACTAGACTAGTGCAGAGTCTGGATCTTCAGTCTTTTCTAAGAAGACAGTCCAATACCATAACATGAAACAGAAATCCTCTGCTGCTTGCCAGAAATAACCTTTTACACAAAACATAGATTAAACAAAAGAACTCTCATTTTAGCACTTGCTTGCAATTTGGTTCTTAAGTTTTTTCATTAAGTTTTACTGTTACTTTCTACTTCATATAATTCAATTCTGGGTTGACGTCTCTCTCCTGTTTGCTTTTATCAAAATACAGCAAGAACTCAGATGTTAAGCTCCATATATGCACCACAGTGATTTTAACCACAGTGATGATCAATGAATGCTGTGATCATTCCTTTCCCACTCTTTATAGTTTCCAGAAAAATTTACAGCTTACATAATCATCACTGTGAAAACAATTTTGTCTAACACAAATTAATTTCTTGTCCTTCCCTGCTCTCACAGCTACACTGTAATTCTTCAATTTTGAAATGCTCTATGTTGCCAGTATAATACCATCAAAGATTTTGAAGTGAAATTATTTCAACCGAGTCACACTTGCGATCACCAACCTGTCAAAGGTGCGGCCAAAGGAAGAAGATTTGTTAATATGAAGATCTCGTGTGAGATGCCATAGCACTGCAAACTTGGCATGAGCTTCCATTCTTACTCTCTGTGGACCAAATCATAAGTTAGATCTACCAAAATGTAACAACTTCTGATAAGAACTGGAAAAAGAAAGAGTCATCGAGCATCCTAAAAGATATAATGAAATTAACTTTTGATTATGCATTCAAGTACTATTTTCTAATCTTAAAAAACAGTAATAGCCAACAATAGGTGTCTGTGAGCAATTTAGTACATGAAAGGATCCTCCTCTATAATGATCTTGGCTTAGTTTCAAAGTTTAGCCTGTCTCTTTCTAGCCAACTTGTTTTCATTCCATTATTGCCATGCTAGAAAGAAACAGAAGAATTTTCTAGGTAGACATGTAGATAGAGTTCTTCACTAACATGTCAAATTTAGCTCTGGAACAAATTGGACAAATAGGACATGCTTACTGCCCAAAGGACTTCTAATGACTAGTAATAATATGTAGAATATTTCATGGAATCATAAAATATCCTGTGTTGGAAGGCATCCACAAGGATCACTGAAGTTCAACTCAGGATATTTAATGGCAAAAATAGTGTAAAGTAACAATTGTTCTGTCTCTCTGTTTACCAAAGCTGATCAAGGCAAAGAGTTATTCCAGCAAGGCTGCATGATATGATTGGAACACATGTATAAAAACAGCTCCACCCAAAAGACAAGAAAGCCAGCAAGCATTTGTAGGAGTGAACAAAGCACAGCAATCAGGACAATTACATCAAATAAATCATCAAAATTACTTTCAAGTACAATAAGGGCTTAAATTAAATTGCTAGATGACATGCAGAGGCAAGAGGATAAAGATTTTCACTTGCTTGTTCTTAAAATATGTGGTTATAGGAAACGAACAGTAGGTGTATTTACCTTTTACCAAAGTGAGACAAAACTAAAAACTGTTAAAACCACTGACAATCTGGCATACTTCCAGACTTAATTTGCATCATACAACTTAAGAAGCTTTGCAACAGCTAATAAAACCAGTATCTGCCATAATAATGAAAGCTTTAAGTAAAAGCTATGAAAATTACACAAAAGACATAAACAGTTCACATTAAACAAACTAAAAATAAAACAAAACAACCTCTTCACACCAAAAACAAAAACCAAGGGAGACAGCAACATTCTAGAAAGTAAAGCAAAAAAGTGCTTCTCACAGGAAAATAATCCACAACGCTGCTGCAAAATTTATACAGTTACACAAAATAATTCACTGAGTTATTGAAGAGAGTGAAAGTACCAACTCCCAAACACATTGAGATGACTCCATCTAAGCCCTTGCAATCCATGCTGTGAAGATGTAAGAAATTACTGTTTTCTCAGGAAGGTTGGCAGAAACGAGCAAGTTCTACATCCACAGTCACAGCAGTTCACACACCAGCCTAAGTGAAACTAAAAATCATCATCAACTTTAACAATATGCCAAGCTGTGAACTGCAGTGATTGACAGACTGGCTCACATCCACTTTTGTTGACCTGGTAACTCTGGTAGAATGGCAAAAAGGTAAGCGCTGCTGAAGTCACACAACCATGAGTTGCTAGAGTGTGTAACCAAGTAATTACCATTCATACTGTTGGGGCTGTGAAAATAGTTCACATACCTAAACTTTAAAGCACTGCAAAGGCCTCAACTTGAATGTCAAATTGACAGCCTCTATGTGAAACAAATTTCTAGGTGAGGAAAAAAAATAAGTAAAGTACCTGTCATGACAAGAACTCCTACTAACAACAGAAAAAACTCAGCACATGCTTTAAGTATTGGGAAGCATCACATGACTTTTGAAAAGAGATAAAGTCTCCTGCATAAGTCTGTTGCTGAATGCTGAAAAACCTCCTTTGTCTAGCATGGAACTAGAGGCTGATCACAGGCCTAAAATAACACTTGAAACAATGCAAGGTAATGTTTTTCCAATACTGAAGTTATTCATACTCTCCTCTGAGGGACCAAGTCCCTTTTCTAAATATATTTCTGTAGTTACATACTTTACTCATCTTTAAGTAAATACACGAACAACTTGCCTTGTCTCTGTGAGTCAGCTGCTGACTAATAACATCTTCACAAATGCTGGAAGATGGGACGAGGTTGTGCAGCTGGTAGAAGAGCTCCACACTCTTCTGATGATGCTGAGGAGTTCCATCACCCAGCTGGTCCCAAAGAGTTAAAGCTATATGCTTTGTACATGAAAAGAAAAGTGGCAAGAGACACGAGTGAATGACTATCATGCCTTGTTTTGCTCTATGCAACAATGGGAGACATCACATCTTGATGACACCCCATGACCAAGAGGCAATCTGTAAAATGGTTCCTTTTGTACGAACAGAAGGAACTGTTTGAAACATTGCAATAACTTACTACATAAAAAACTCCTGTTAAGGAGTCCGAACAGAAATAAATTTTCATTGAAATATAATTAACCACATAATATACCCTGCTGCCAATTAGCTTTTGCAAAAGATTTCTTACATAAATTACACAAATGCAAAGATTGTTTACCAGAGTCCTACATTATGCACATCTCAGTTTCATATCTTTTCTGATTAATGCTGCTATTCAATCAGGTTTTGTTTATATTTTTAAAATAGTCATTTAAACAAGGATTTTCACACAAGTGGTCAGTAAGAGAATCACAGCAGGAAAACTTACTGTGTATTTCACTTAGATTCTAATGCAGGTTACAACTGTTATCAAAATATTCAGCAAGAAAATTTGGTTTACAATACCAAGGATGGTAAAGGGGCCAAGACTGTTATTCTTCACCAGACAGGAAAAGTCTAAAGGAAACAGCAACGAGATAATGCATCTAACCTTGAAGAAATCTGTCTTTTCAGCCATGTATCTCAGATTGCCTTGAGTAAGAGGAGGTCTGATGACGACAGCCACTCTTCCCTGGTTAGGACTAAGAGGCTGAGCAGTTTCCACACTGTTCAGATTTTCTCCAGTGACAAGAGCAACGGATTGAGTCAATCCAACCAAGTCCATCACGAGGGAAATAGAAACACCCTGAACACTGAAATCGCTTGCCTGCTTGCAAGCATTCATTAAAGTCTGTAGCCACAGTGGAGGCTGTACTTGTTCACAGTCTGAAATAAAAATCACAGATCATACATTCATTTAACAATCTAAATATTAAGGATTTTTCCTCTTGCATTCCATAATTATAGGTGCAATTGTCCCTTCATATTTCAATCTGCCCATTGTATGGGTTTAGGAAAATGTATGCAAGTGGAAGATACTTCCTGATGTATCCTTAAAATAATCCAAATAAGAATGCAATACTGTATCACTTCAAACATTTAGTAACCAAGAATGAATAGAAAAATTTGAACAAGGAAGAGGAAAAATTTTATGGAAATGCATTCAGATCATTTCCTGCTTTAGGCAAAACTGAACTTTTAGTAGTTAGCACATCCGTTCACCCACTTTCCTTCTTCACAAAATTCTTCAGCAGCAATCAAATCTTAACACTCTAGATAGTAGTCTGGAATAATTCTGTAATATATTTTATAGAGCCTAGGATAATATCATATATTATATATTATAACATGCATGCAGACTAATTTTAAATTGACAAAAACAGATTTGCCTGGCAACACTTTAAAAATAGAAATTTCTGTGAAAATTGATGGTTTGGGTGCAGAACTATCATCCTATTAGACCGTACTCTGTTTTCATTGCATGTTGTTGTTTCCCCCTTCTTACTGTCCCCTCACATTATCAAGCCATACTCTGGGTTGATACTGGAAGTATCTTTCTCCAAAGTTCACAGTCAACTGTCCAAGTGAATATTGCACCCTTTTATTTCAGAGATACCAAAGTAACTTCTCTTAAAAATTCAAAAGGAATCCATTGATCGCATTCCTAAAAAGGCAAATGTATCTAGAATCAGACACAAGTGAAGAAGTGTTATTTAATAGGTGCAAATACAGCACCCTTTATAGAATCAAGAGAAGAATGATGCAATTTCTAATTTATATCCACAGCTCCACTGGAGCCTAAATATACCTAACAATTCCATAGAGTGTTCTACAGTTTACAGATACAACCATTGTTTCCAGCTTCACTCAGTTCTCTTTTTAATTTCTTCAATTAAAGACAGCTGAGAAATTAGGCATACAGCAGAATTAAAGCACAACTGTGTTCCATAAACATCAGATTAACTTGACTCCTTCAAATAAACAGACTGATGACTCTCACCAGTGATTAAGAACTATTGGGTCATATCATTAATGCAACCCTTCAAAAACATGTTCCATATTTAGGAACCCTTCAATAAACAAAGCCTCTTCTGCAGTATAAAAACCTCATGTCAATAGACAGGGTAGTGTGAGAATTATGGAAACTACCTTCTTCCATTCTCTGTTCCAGTAGAATTCTCTGTTATGGGAAGTAGGACTCCTGGACAGCTATACAGCCCTACTCCCAGCACTATTCCCATCTGCCCTGCCATTCTAGAGAACAGATGTTTACATTTGAAACAAAGTACTTCCTGTTGGTTTTACCCATCTACAATTCATGCTTATTCCTCAAAGTTACACTGTTTAATAAACTGCAAATGAGAGCTCACAAATGGAAAGTTCAGATGATGAACAAGAAACACAAATCCAAGACATTTAACAAAGGATTGAAAGGTGAAAAGGATTCCTAGAAGCACTGCCCTCCTATGAGGCACATACTACTCAAGCTCTGCAGGTTCTCTGCTCTACAGTGCACAAGGCAGTCGATAATCAAGTGCTATGTATCACTATTGTGCTTTGGACACAACACTCATTTGTAGATGAACAACTTAAATTAAATAAAGAATAAATAAAGAATAAATAAACATTTCACATTTTCAGGGTCATGCTATGAAAGCACAAATATTCTGTGACGGATCTTTTACAAAGGGCAGCAGACCTTTGGCATTGTCATACTCTTAATTAATAAACAGCTATAACCAAATTGCCTTCAACTGACATAAATATTTTATCTGTCTGGATGTTACAAAGTCAAATATATGCTCTGCTCCTGGCTATAATGAAGACATGCACAACATATCTTAAAGACCACAGAAACAGAAGCAGTCATGTTAAATTAGCACGCTTGCTTCCAAAACTAAAAAAACTACTCATCTCCAAGCACTGCCCACCACTTAGCCTTGATTTGAAAATTGTAAATAAGAACAAAAAGCTGCAACTATGAAATTTCCTAGAAAAAAATAAAACCAGAGATGACTGTGACAGTAGCCAAAATTAGTGCTACTATTTCTTGCATGCTCCAAGCATATCCACCATGAAAACATTTTAAGGAGCAACTCTCAGACTGCAGATCAGAAGTGGATCCAAAATTGGAACTGTAAATTGAAGACTTTACAGTCTGTAAATAGGATTGTTCATCCTAAAATGTCACATTTTACAGTAATCCGTAACTGTCAATGTTTTAATCCTGTCTGTATCTGAATAGTTTCATCTATCTGTGAACACATCCGTACCTCACCAAAACTCACCATTTTTATTTTGTTTCTTAATGCAATTATAGCTAGAAGAATTTTTTGCAAGAACTGTTCCTTTAATAGGAGCGAAGTGGAATTAGTTAAATTTCTTAGCTGGTATGATTTTTATTGGACAGCAGCTTACAATTCCCACGTATTGCCAAAGTGATCAATGTGCACATCAATCCAAAACTGGTATAAGGAAGCTAAAACCATATTTGATGTGAGCTGTGGCTATTGCAAAATATGACAAAGAAAACACTGTAGATCCATATAGTAAAGAGGAAGATTCAACAACCTAGATTCTACTCTCAGGCTTCAGTTTGCATCATTTATATTTTTCCCCCCAATATTAATTAGTGTCAAATTCCATGCAGCAATATTCTTAAAAATTTATGAGAAAATAATTTAGTTTCCAAATGCAAACCAATTGATACAGAAGAAAACTTACATCTCTGAGAGGAACAGCAAACAGCAACACACACACTATACTATTACTTTAAATTTTTTTGGCAGAAAAAAGAAAAATTATTATTTTAAAAACAAAGAACAAATGAGAGTGCAGCTTACCAACTTCAGGCTTCCCAGGATGTAATTCTGAAGTGCGGTTTCCTTCAGCAATGTAAACGGGAAAGCTCGAACATTCAAGATAGAGCTGACAAGCAGCAATAAAGGCAGGAAGGTATTCTTTCGGTGTTTTCTTCTTGTTTGTTTTCTTCACCTTAGCATCATCTTGTGATTCTCTGTCCCATTTTGTGCTCTGTCCTTGCACTCTAGTGGGGTCTACTGGAAGCTCTGTCCCTAAGGGCTGAGACAGGGAATTACTCTGAATGATATACAGGTTGATAAATCTGGATAAAAACTGCTGGACATACTCCAAACAGCACTGCATTGCAGTCTTTTGGATCGTTTTCCCGCTACGAGTTGCTGTCCCTTGTGTCATTATGGAAGGAGGCTGCACAACGGTCTCCTCAGAACCCACAGTGGATGCTGTCTCAGTCTCTGAGGACGCGCTACCAACAATGGGAATGCCAGGTGCCCCGTGACCTTCGTTCAGTGCTCTGTCAATGTCATCGGTTGTATCTGCCTGGTATTGCACGAACTCAGTGAATCCACTTTCTGATGATCGACTGCTTGGAGGATTTTCACCATCTTCAAACACATCGTTAGGATTTTCGAGTGACACTGATGGCACCTGAGTAAAATAAAAGGTTAATGGCTGTTCAAAATAGGTTATTTAGGTCTTAGCAAAAAAATATTTATTAGTGTCTTCACTTGAAAGCAGCAATTTTATTCCAGATTTAAATGTATTCATATAAATACATTTTATGCAAAATGATGTTTGGTGTTTCAGTAACCTTGCCAGACTAAGCTAACATTAAAAAAGAATTGTTTAGCAAGTAAAATATTTTATATATTATTGGTTTTAACATTTTCTTCATATCATAATCATGTCTACTCTATTATGAAAGAATACCGAAAGGCATAGGTATTATTAATTTATACAGCATCACAAACCATCAAATCCAAAGTTATAATTACAAAAATATATAAACTTTTCATTTAAAAATTAATAATCATTTGCAACTAGAAAGAAGATAAATCATCTCCTTGAAATGAGAAAGAGAGGTTGCTGCAGCAACAACAGTTCTTCATGACTCATTATTTGTCTTAATTCCTTATCAGTTCAGAATATGCCCAAATATGACAAATGGCTTTTACTCAAGAAAGCACCCACAGTGGCTTTCTGCACTGCTCCAGCCCTTTATAGTCTTAGTAACTGGTAGCATAGTCTCTGTTTCCTGGTGAGAACGTGAGGTAGGGAAACAACTGAAACACAAATGCATGAATCAGTGGCAGTAAATGCAGGTGCCCGCTTCCTACCGATCCTGCATCTTAGCAGCAATGGCAGATGTTGCCCGAGACCTAACAGGCCCAGAAGTTGTTTTGACTCTAATCACTGGCTGTCTTAAATACAGAATTTGAGCATAATGTAATAAACTGAGAAACTTTTTTTTAAATAAATAAAAACAATTACATTATTATATACAGTGAATAATGTCTTGCTTTACCAGAGATGGAATGAGAATGGAAATTTGTTTGAGCTATTACCACAGAAAACAGTGAAAGCTATGTACTGAAAATCTTGGAGAAAGATAAATGATGACCCCATTTTATAAAATACAATCTAGAAGTGATTAGAAGCATGACAATTCATTTCACTATCTCTTAAGAGAAATCATGGCCACAAATGAGTCAGTTGTAATTGGAAGCAAAAGGCCACTGAAGGTTCAAAGGGCAACACTGTTCAATTAAAAGAGGGTTTATTAGAGGAAAACAAAGAGACAAAAAAAAAAGAAAGCAACCAAAAAACCCCCAAAACCCCAAAAGAACAAAACCAGGCAGGTATCAATTAGATAGAAAGAATAAGGATAGGATCCTGAATAACGGATGCTGGAGTCCTAATTGACAAAGCAAATGTGAACCAGCAGTGGACTTCTTGGGTGAAGCAGGCCAGCCACATCTAGGACCATATCAGCAAAAGTACTGTCAGCAAATCAAGGGAAGTAATTAGTTCCCTCTGCTCAGCAGTTTTAGGTCCACAACCAGAATACTGTATGCAATTTTGCACTCATTAGTACAAAAGAAACACTGATGTACTGTGTATGCCCAATGGAAAGTCAGCACAGGTGCTCCTGACATAGAAGGAAAGCTCAGAGAGTTGTATTCACTCAGTTTAAAAGAATGCTACAAGTTGTGGAGGGGGTGAAGGTGTCTTTATTGCTGTCTGTGAGTTCCCACTGGGCAGCTGAAAAGATGGAGGTATGCTCAGAAATCCACAGTGAAAGAACACAAGGCAATCAACACAAGCTGCAGCAATGGAAATTCTGATTAAACAACAGTGCAAACAAACAAGCTGTACAGAGAAGTCGTGGTAACTTCATCCTTGGAGATATTCAAAATTAAGACAAATATGATCCTGAGTGACATGACCTAGCTTTATAGTAAAATCTACCTTTGAAATCAGCCCTGCTTTGAGCAGTGCCCTGCAACTGTCACTTCCAACCTAATTTATTCTATGATGTTCCTCAAGTTTCTTCAGCTGGAAAACAAGGATTTCAGGGCATGTCACTTAACATACCTCACAGAGCCATGGTTGCATAGAGCAAAATGGACAAAGTTAAAAGCGAAATAGCGGCTAGCTGGTTTCTTTTATTTCTTTAATAAACAATTCTAAGAACTTAACAGTGACAGTAAAATACATGATGGGTATTAAACCAATGCACATAAATCGAGTGAGAGAAGAATTTACATATGTCTAATACTTAATCAAAATGGCGAATTCTTTTCAGTCCAGTCATTTTATTTCATCATATTCTTGAAGTGCATTACAAACTTTAGTTGATTAGTTCTTTCTTAGGCCCTGATTCTAAGGTGATCTATACATGTATAATATTAAATCTGGGCAAAAACCCTTAAGAATCAAGAAATTTTACCACAATTATAGGTTATTTTGATTACCCAAGTTTCACATATATTGTGATATCTAAACCTAATCAAAGACCTGTAGGGTGTTCAATACAGACTTCGAAATCCCATTTCTTTTTTCCACACAAGAAGTATTTTTCCAAGATGCTGCAAAACCTAATCAGTTACCTTTTTATTTTCCCATTCTTTGATAGTGCTGCTGTGTCCAGTAGGAAGCTGCAGGATACCATCTGTACCAGCAGAGAGCAATGGAGGCTGAACCTTACTAAGGATCTTTGAGCAGAGTCTGAGAGAATCAGTAAGCTCAGACAAGTGCAAAGTATGAAGATGGCTCGTCAATGCAGAAATCATCCTGAGCAACAGCTGAGGCAAGTGTTCTGTCTGTATTTCAATGTAAGTCTCCTAGCAAAGTAATAATAAAAAACTCGTTAATTGTAACACTAAACTCCACCCTGAAAGTTATTCTCTATAACAGAGGTACCTATCATTTGCTTAACTGTTCTAAACATACAGAACATAGAAAAAGGAAAATTAATATCTTAATATCCAAGGATAAGGAATACATGCTTTACTAAAAAATATCTACAAAATTAACTTTAAAGTTGGGTAACAAATAGAAATATATTTAGCTCTTTTTCAAACTAGTACATATTTTTCATTATACAACAAATACATTAAAAAACATCACAAGAAGCTGAAGAATGCTACTATTACTTTATTAATCTTAAGATAAAAGTTTAAGAATGAAAGATAAACGAGTTATTAAGAACTGAAGGAAGAACAGGCTGATTGCCATACCTGACACAGCACTCTCATACTTCTAGTAGGCTTTGAAATGAGAAAGCAAAGAATTGAGGAAAGACAGCTATAGAAAAAACAGTTCCAACAGTCTTTGCTACATTAAGCCATGACAACATAAAAAGAAGATACATCTTATCATGACATTTAAAAGATCCTTAAAAGGAAGCTGCACATTTAAACTAGCATATCGAACTACAAAAGACTATACTTGCAATGAACACACAGAAAAGAAAATGAGGACAGACTAAAATTTTCAGGTATAAGCATCATAAACCCACTTCAGTTATGTCCAACCAGTCTATCAAGAATCATACAATGAACCAAAAACTTCTTTTAATGGTGTCCACCAATTTACGTCAATATATTTTCAGGAGAAGCAATTAATAAAGTATATATAGTATTCCTGCAGACTATAAACATACAGGATCCCGATATTAGTAATGAATAAAGCAATTCTTACCAAAGAAACAATATCCAACAAAAAATCCACTAACAAGCAGAAATTTGTCAGAGGTAACTCAGATTGCTCACTATCACCTCCAGGCCCAGTTTGAAGTCTGGCATGTAAAGTCCTCCTGCAAAATTCAAACGAGGTTTCATAATATTTTCCCCTCCCCCTTACATTGACCATATTTCTGTAACTTAATGCAAAGTTGTATATATCGAGGATAATCACTACAAACCAATAAGCAATCTCTCATTTTACTGTTAAGTAGCTTATTTGGCCCCATGCCATTCTTTCAGAAAAAGCAGCAACCAGCCTCTCAGTGTAAAATAAACAGTCTTTATTTGCAAAATAAGGAAATTCAAGCTACACGAAACTGAGCATGGAAGACAAAAACTTAAATAATACAGCAGCTCATGTAGGGAAAAAAAAAAACAAACAAAAAACAATTCTCCAGGTTTCACTGATTTATAAGGCAATTTCGTACCCATGTTGACAGTAACACTACTTATATTTAATGAAATACTCACCTGCATGTTAGCTGGCTGTCGATGACTTTCCTTACTTTAGCGATTCAGCCCAACACACAAACATCAAGTCACAGACATCTAGATCAACCTCTTACACTGAGCAGGACTGCTAAAAACACTAGATAAATTCATCCACAGTTTTGTCTAGGAGAATTCTGGAAATCTCACAAGAAAGCTCCACAGCCTTCCTGGCTTCCACTGTTCCACCTCTTCCACTGCTGCACAATGTTCTTAGCAAAGCTTTTCTCAAAGTCCAACCTGACCACTTGAGTGAGCACTTGTTGCTGTCCTTTGTTTTCCATCAGCTGTTATAAAAAGTATAGCTGTATGAACTTTGCAAATGCCCTCCAGGAAGTCAAAGGGTGCCATTCAACTTCCCTCTTTGCCAGGCTAAACCAGACTCACCTACCTCAACCTTCAATGCAGTGTCCTATGACTGACCAGCTTAGCAGTTTCTCTACTAGAGTCTCTTCAGTTTCTCAACACTTCTCCTCAGGTGGAGTGCCCAAAGCTGGACACAATATTCCACAATTGTCCTTAGAAACACTAAGTGAAAGGAAAAATAACTTCCTTTCACCTGCTGCCCACGGTCCTCATAATGTAGCCCAAGACACAGTTTTCTTTAGTTATGACAGCACACTGTTGGCTCGTAGACAAATTCATGTCCAAGTATCTTAATATTTTATCAAGCAGTACCATAAGCAATGAAAAAAAAATTCTACAAATTTCATTTGAAATCCCTATATCATCTACCCCTTGCCACAGCAAAAACCTCTACGCTTCTGTGGTTCCTTCATCCCCTTCCCTCCTGTTAATATTTTCAATTTTCCCCGATTTATGGTTTACTATTTTCTCCTGTAGCCCTCCTTGTCATCCACAGGATTCCTGCCCTTCTTTGTCTCTAAAAGAGCAGGACAAATGACAACACATTTGGTAAAACTGACAGATTTGCCAGACACCCAAAGCAATTTGTACAATGAGTAGTCCTGTACTGGCCAGACAGAGCCAAAACTAGCTTTGAGATCACTCTGGAGTCTCCCCTTCAGTAGAGGGGATAATTCTATCTCTTGATTTAACCCAGACACTGAGTTTGTGAGAACTCACGTTGCTAAGATCCCCAATCACATCTGATGAAAACTGGCCAAAAGACTGATGTTATAGGAATGGGAGGAAAAAAAGACGTACAGGCTAAATGATCTCATGAGACTGACTTCTTTGAAGGAAAAAGTATATAAAACAAAAATTAACTTCAACTTTACACATACAGAGGTTAAATATTATCACCTACCTACAACACTCTTCAAACCAACGAGCAATGTAATCCCACATATAATAAGGCTCAAAGGAATTGAAAAGAAGATTGGCAGTTTTAATCAATTCTGCTGTTTTCTTGTTTTCTCTCAGTTTGCTGAAAGAAAAGAAAAAGAACGTTTTATACTTTTACACTTATTTTTCAAGTTATATAACTACACATAGCTGCGAGTTTACCCACTGTCAAGTAACACTGACAAATAATCCTCTTCTCATCCCTACAATTAGTTGTTGCTTAAGGGCTCAGGATATTGGCAGCCGGCTCATTCCAATGTCTTTTCACAGTTGCTAGGTTTCTCCTCTATCCTTTCTTTAATATTTGTCTTTTAACCACATTTTTAATAGAACTGGTTTTACCACAATTGTTCCTACAGTTGTTGCCAGCTTTGAACACCCCTTTCTTCTCTACCTTTCAAAATACTAAACTCAAATCTTGAAACTCTATATCCCACCCCCTGGCTCTCTTGTAGCTGTCTTCATTTTTATACTACAAGAAAACTCATCGGTCTATTTCGTTTTTGAAGAACACAGATATAAAGAATATCACAATCAATCAAACAAGCATTTTTGTCATGGATAAAGAATAAAACATACGCTAAATATTTAAAAAATAAAAATAATAAAGCCAACCACTTCACACCTTTGCAGTGAACACAGAAAGTTGCAACTAATGTCAATAGATCCTGTACCATGAAGAAAACATTTCACAGTCCCACAGGTTTCACAGTCATGGCTCCAGCAACAAAGATACATTATTTAATACAAAATACATTATACTCATTATTTACCTGCTTAGCTGTGTGTGATCTTTGTTGAAAGATGGCTCTGTCTGAAGCTCCAGTTCTGCTTTGCACTGTGTATACAGTGTTCGAAACACTTCAATCAGTACATCCTCTAGGATGGCAGGGCCTAGGGAGAAATACCAGCAATCACACTCTGTTGCACTACAGCATTGCCAACAGTCCACTGCTGAAAGCTATTGAAATCATTAGCTAGCTTTGCTCAGTGAAACTACAAAATCTCTTCTGGTCCAATCTCGTAAAGTACCTGAATGTCAGGAAGTTTGGTTTGTTTGCATTCCAGAAACACTGAGACAACTTTCGTGCCTGGGAGTACACAAAGAACAAGTGGGGCTCTTTTGCCCCGCATACAATGGCAGCTGGATACAAACACACCAAGTTCAAAAGCCATGCAGTCACAGCAGTACAGACCATGTTCAAGCCAACACACCCTTTTTATTAGCTCAACTCAGTAATATGTAAATGTGACTTCATGGATTCTTGACCAGAGGTAGCTTTCAGACAAACATTTTGAGATACTCACCTGTAAGCTATCTCATGCTGTTAGCATATGGACAATCCACTCAAATATTTAAATGCCAATACAAGATAAAATATTTCGAGCATCTTCCTTCCTTTTAATTTGAGGCAGGGTTTTTTTTTTGTTCAGGATATAGTCTACAGGGTGCTTTTTGAAGGTATTTTTGAAAGTGTGCAACTGCATCCCAGAAAGCCAACTGCACCTTGGGCTGCATGGAAAGAGGTGTGGACAGCAGGCCAAGGGAGGTGATTCTGACCTTCTGTTCTGCCCTTGTGAAACCCCACCTGGAGTACTGCATCCATCTCTGGGATGCCCAGCACAGGGACATGGACCTGCTGAAGCAAGTCCAGAGGAGGGCCACAAAGGTCATAAGTGGGCTGGAACATCTCTCCTATGAAGACAGGCTGAGATAACTGGGCTTGCTCAGCCTGAAGAAGAGAAGGCTTCAGAAAGACCTCATTGCAGCCTTTCAGTACTTAGAGGGGGCTTATGAAAAAAGAGGGAGAGAGACTTTTTATGCAGGCAGATGGTAACAGGACAAGGGGGCACAGTTTTAGCTCTAAAAGAAGAGAGATTTAGATTGGGTGCTAGGGAAAAATCCTTTACCCAGAGGGTAATGAGGCATTGGAACAGGCTGCCCAGAGAAGCTGTGGATGCCCCGTCCCTGGCAGTGTCCAAGGCCAGGTTGGATGGGGCTTTGAGCAATCTGGTCTAGGGGGAGGTGTCCCTGCCCGTGGCAGGGGCGTTGGAACTGGATGACCTGTAAGGTCCCTTCCAATACAAAACATTCTATGATTCTATAAAATAGCTCCTCCTTTGGATTTGAGCTAAATCTCAATTTTGAAGAAAAAACTTCCGAATTATTTTGAAAGGAATTTAAAAAGTAATCCTGCTTGATATATGATTTACTTTTTTATGTGTTTCCTAGCCTCACTGAGCTCCCTTCAGTAAGAGTACGCTCACAGAGTTAAGCAAAAATCCTGTTAGCTTATTCCAACTCATTTTGCTGCAAGAATCTTCAAAGCTTTGCTGCTTCATGAAATCTTAACATACACATTGCCTCTCAACATTTAGACTGATCCCCAGAAATCACAAATTACAAGACAGATAGCAAATTTCTGACAGATATTTTGTTCTTTGCAGTTCTTCTGTCCTAACCACTTCTTTTCTTTAATTATTGTATTTTTATGCTTTTACTATCCCACCCTCAAATCTGATAACAGATTTAAAAAATTATTTTGTTTTTTTTTTAGTCATCTTCAAAACTGTATTCCAAAGAAAAAGGCAAGATATCCAAGTCTTAACTGTAAATACTTTTGTCCCATAGTCCTCAGCACTCATCTGCTAAAGAGGGCATTTAAACCCTTTAAATAGGGGAAAGGAAAATTAAAAAGAAACACCAAAAAGAAATCCCAACAAACCACCCACAAAACCAAAAAAATACTTGCTTCCTCTGCTTAAGTTCTTCTGAAAAAAAATTAACTGTTTTCTTGTCAGTATCTATCACCTCTATGTGCATATTAGAAGAAAGAACAGGTTATTCCCAAAAGCAATAGCTGAGATTTATAATAGTAAAAGACATTATTTGATGAAAGAAATGAAAAAGATCCAATCTGTATTTTTTTCAACACACAGTTAGTTCTCTCTATGACTTTAACTTACTGTTTCCTGTGTAGAAAGTAGAAGAAATGGCATTTGGTAAAAGGTAAATCTGATGAATGCATTAAATTAAATACAAAACATAGATACAGTTTGGAAGATCTAAGAAATCTGGCTAACCTGCCAGTTCTAAGCACATAACTTTTTCCGTTTGATCAACAAGAGAGAAAAATTTTCAAAGCAAAATCACATGAAACAAATTAAAAAGAGTAATATGAAAATTACCTAGTTCAGGCTTATCCAGCAAACTGATCAGAATTCGAAAAGGCTTTAAGTCTTGCATTAACGTGCTTTCTTCTCCCTGTCCATTAATTTGTAATATTCCAACCATTGCCTACAAAGAGCAAAAACATATCAGGAAAACAAAAAGAAAGCTAGAAAGCAGTAAAAGCTGCACATAAAGGGAAAATTCTCAGTAGTGGAGACCACTATTTCATCTCACTGCAGCTCAGTCTCCCATGATTAAGTTCTCTCAACTTTGCCTATGAAAACATTTCTATAGAACAGAACTCGATAACTTGTATTTATTTAAAATCAAAATAAAGTGTTATAAACAGATAACTCAATATTTCTTAAGAATAAAAGAGAAGACATGAGCATTAATGAAGAAATTATTTGAGAAGATAAAGCAGGTAGGGATTAAGAGCTTAATAAAACGCAATCTGTCCTATGATATACTCACTCACGTGGATGAAAACTTTCTTGACTAAATAGCAATGACAACTTCGAAACAAATGGGAAAACTGAGTTTCTATACCAAAGCAGGTTAGGGAGTGAGCTGCAGAATTAAAAAAAGCCCCATGAGACAACCACAGATTTTGCTTAGTTTTCTCCCTGGCTGACTTGACTGTCTGAGCTAGTTTGCTTCTTTTACAGTTTCAAAAAAAAGGAGGACAAAGAAGAAAAAGAAGAGAGATAAGAAAGAAGAGAGCCATGAAAACCAGTTTGGCCTTGCTATCTGCTACAAACCAAGTATTATCAGCAAGCATCTTAAAAGAAAAATCTTCTGTACTTTCATATGTCTTTAGAAGGCCAGAATTTTCAGTACATTGTATCTGTGAATAAGATATGAGCTGACTGGATAAAACAAAACACAGAGAGACTGATAGAGAAGAAGGCAGAAAGGAGCAATGCTTTTAAAATCTTCCAAGAGACAGCAAAAGGTTTCAGAAGGCACATACAGTTTGTATTATGTATAGGCGAGGCACTGATTCTAATGTCCATAACTCTTTTCAGACAGAAAAGCTTTTGTGACACTGACTAAGCTAGAAAGATAGACAGATTTAAAAAGACCATAACCATTAACCATGACTAAATGTTGCTGAAAGCTCACCACATTTTTTTTATATAACGTACAGGTGAAACTTGAGTTCACTCAGGCCTCTCTTTTACATTTGAATAATTTCTGAATCATCTGCTATGGAAGGCAGAAGGGTGATAAGAGAAGGGTGAGAGAGAGCCAACAAGGTCCTTGCTGCTGGAATACTGGAATTCTGAGGTCTCTCCCCCATCAGTAGAACAGCAGATCTCACAACTTTCAGATAAAACTGAAGGTGCAAGCTCTGTGCTGGGTGTCAGCTTCAAATCGGGATGAGCTGAATATTCTTATGTCAGCTACTACTGTTAGAATTGCCACTCTCATTCTCATACACAGCATCACAGTTCTGACTCAGTACCAGAAAAATCCTGACCTTATCAATTTGCCTTAATTATAAAATGTCTTCCCAACTTCAAGATCAGACTCACACCAGTTTAAAAGACATCTGTATTTCAATTACTGTGAGAAAAGCAGCACAGTTCTTGGAACCAGTGATCTCAGATCACACAGCAAGGCTTTAAGAGTAAACTAGTTTAACTGCCAATTTTCTCAACTATTCCTGGCTGCCAACAGAAGGCAGAAGATGCTCCCTTTGCCTAGAGGGGAGAAAGACCCTTTTTACACAGACTTTGAGTGCCATCTGATAAATTTTTTCTGATTCTCAAGACACAGAGGCTCTTCCGGACCTACAGAAGAGAATTCTCCAATTCAGTTTCATGAAAGAGCAGGCTCCAGTGTGCTGGGTTCATTTTCAAATAACATCCATGTATGCTTCATTCATTGTGGAAAAGGAGAGGGAGAAATCTAATATTTGTTCTGTTCGTTCAGTTATTCTAGAGAAACACGTTATTCCACGTTCTTCATTTTTCCACTGAGAAAGTTTTAGAAGAATAGGACAAAATACCACCAAAAGACAAGATTACATGGTCACATTGCATTGGCAAGTCAAAAGATAAAGATACAGCAACTTTGATCAGGATCTGTTTACAAAAATATATGCCCCAATAAAACACTGTATAGCTACCTGGACTAACATCTCCTTAGAGAAGGTGTTGAAATAGTAAGTGGCATGCTCTTCGGGGTTGCTGTGCCTTGTACTTCTGGGTCCTACAAGGGCACCATTGTTATCAAAACCTTCAAGCAAACAAAAGACAAAGCAGATAAATATTTGTAATTTAATAGAATATATTGCCAATTTCTTTAAACTAGAAATCAACACACTAGCACTGATAACTTACCAAGATGAAGTCCAAGTCATGTTGGCAAGAAAAAGATGATTTTACAGAGTTTAATACAGGAAACTAAGTTAGACTTTCACACAAGCAATTTGCACACAAATCAGAAAATTTAGTTTTATGCAATATTATCAACCAATTACTTCTTGTACAAAAGAAAAATGTTCACAAATGCTGCAAATCCCATAATCCTAGTGTATCTTAAAAAAGCCCCAAGATATTGCATAAAAATATTTCAATATTAATGAGAACACAAAATTCAGTGTTTTAAATATAAAGAGATGATCATCAAAACACACTGACATGACTAAGGCACTTAGAAAGACTATCAGTCACACTACAAAAAATAATTTTTTTAAATTCAAAATTACATTAAGGAGATGGACCTTTGTATTGTAAGTTTCTTTTCTTTTCCCAGTAAGTTTTTTATTGCACAAAAAAACAGGCTTAAGGAAGAAAAAAAAAATCAATTGGTTAACAATAGTTAAGAAAACTTGATTTAAGGAGAGGTATGTGATTTCTATTCATAGAGAATGCTAATAGGTCACTCCTAGCGGTAAAACAACAGGAAGGAATAGCAAACATCAGAATTAAATAATGTCCTACAGAACAACAATTCAGAGAGTCTTCCAACATAACTGATTTCCATCTGCAATGTTTTATATTAGGAATAGAATATCATGATGATAGAAAAGCAGCACAATATCCAATGAAAAAAGAGCAAAAATCTTATATTGTCAGAAAGTTTGTCCAAATCTATAGCAAATAGAGGCAGCAGCTGCTCACAACACAGGACCAGGAACAGTCACTGTAAAAGTAATCTCTGAAGCTGTATTACTTTCAGTGGAGACTACGTTCATGAAATAGCTGTAAAAGAAGGTACTACAACTAAAAAAGCAGCATGATATTTTAAACATATAAAATACCTTTTTCAAATTTTAACAAAAGACATATCTAATCCATCAAATTTAGATGAAAGATGAGTGCAGTGTTTAATCTAGAAACTATTTCTTCCCCAAATTGGAAAATGCAGGTATGGAGCATAACGCTGTATTTCATTGTCTTTCTTTAAAAGATTAATCATTTGCAAGTCAGTGTCTTGAGAAATGATTAACTGAAGAGGCCAGGATTTCCTCATATTTAACTTCTAAAACCCTGCAGCTCCTACAGCAACACAACCAACCCTCTCATGCAAAACACTGCTGCTGACTTCTTCCCTCCCTTCATAAGTTCAGTTCTCTCTCAGGGCCCTTTGCTACTCTGGTCCTTTCTCCCCAGTCACCCACAAGCTACCTGCCTTTGACATCTTAGCTATCAGCTGGGAAAGATGCAAGAGCTGCTGGGAAGGGTTCTGGGTAGCCCAAGAAGCCCATATGTGCTTGCTGGTGAGCTTGGAAGTCAAACAAAAAAGGTAACAGCAGACTGCAAAACATATCAAGTAGAGAAGCCACTTCATGTCTCTCCATTCAGTCTCCAGTTCCTGGGACACACTTAGGAACTTCCACGATTTTGACTTCTCTCAAAATGGGTTTAAAAAGTAACTGGTCAGATTAATGTGACCACAGGCTTCATTTCCTTAAAATAATAAGGCTGAATAAGAGTAATTGTTTTCTAAAATTTTCTAATTTCTGGTCTTCTAGCTATTCCCCGAATAGTTAAGAGCCTTCTAATAGCTATAATTCTTTGCTATCCTCTTCTGATTACATACTGGTTTCGTATAAAAATTTAAATTTGTACTGTATTGATTTTATGTCATTTGGTAGAATTATATTCCAAATTGCTCGATTTTTACTCCAGAAAGGTGTTGAAAAGCGATTGGTAATCTGTTAATTCAATCATGCAAACATCTAATGAAGTTTAAAGTTTGCATACTCAAGCTGTAATATCAATGTTTTTCAACATTCTTTTCTTTTCATGTCTTCTATACTGTTGTGCTCCTACTCTATAATGTCTATTCTCTGTATTCTCCATTCTCTGTTTTTAGAGAAAAAGTTGTAGAGTGCCTATTTCCATGAGCCTACTACACCAGGCTCTACCCCTGAATGTGGGCCATGATCGCTGCTATAGGAAAATGCACCAACAATTTACATGACAGGAATGAGTTCCAGTATGAATTCTTCATCTTCTATGTCCATGGAGAAAGAAACTGCCTTCCTTTCTTCTGAAAGAAATTGAGTATTTCATTTCTCCAAGAATCTTTCTACACAGTATTGCAAACACGGCTAAGGAAAATGCAATCCTTCCTCCACTTCTTATGTGGACCAATGGAATGAAATACAAACCTACCCAGAAGCCAAGCATAAAGCCTTCGGTTGAGTGACATATCCCTGCGCAGCACTACGTGAAGGGCTGCCGACAAAATTCTGATCATGTCTGGACGTGTCGCCTGAAGAAGTTAGAAATACAAATTTAACTATGAAAAGTAGTACTTTTTCTACGCTAGCAGCTTAATGTTCATTAAAACCTAGCTAGTTTCATGTTTTGACATTTCTGAATTCAGAAAACACGATCTTGCTCTTAGGAAACCAAAATATGATTATTGTTTGGAACAGATACTATTTAATAACAAGCACCCTTTAAGAACAGCAAAAATAACAGATTTGACTAACAGCTCCTTTTTGTTACAAGACATTTCATTTTACTATATGAGGCAAAAGCTTTGGAAGAAAATTCAACTAAAATCCAGTTAAAAAAAAGATTAAGTACTTTTTCAGTTTCTTACTACTTTAAATGCCTGTGTAAGCCTTAATATTGAAAAAATGCTGTATTGATAATTTCAACATTTTAGTACCTAAACAGGGACACTCGAAATACTCCTACAGTAACTGATAAATGTGAATGAAGCACTTCCACAAGCAAGAACGCAGTTCTCTTTTTACAGGTTTTCCCTAACTTCTAACAAGATGAGAATCAATCTTGTATAAGTTTTCCTCCACAAACAAAATAATTAATGGATCATTTAAACACAGGAAGTAGCTAACAATAAATGCAGTCCAAAAAAAAAAATTACCTAGAAGTTGTAAGGTCTATCTCCCACTACTGCTACGGCTAACTACTCACCCAAAACCAAAAATCATTTTCAATTCTCTAGTGTTCTGAATCTGTTGTGCTAAGAGGATTAACTTTTGCTGATTTTGAACACTGGGAATTGGAAAATTGCAAATGAACAGGTAATTTGCTTTCTCATCAAACTGGATCAAATTAAAAGCTTCTGCATAGACTAAACATCATCATTTGAGCTTACATACACAGAAGTTAACTTCAAAGTTAACACATCAAGTTATAAAGCAGAAGAGCAGAGATCATGACATAAGAATAGCCAAACCTATCAGAGAAACTCTTACATGTGACTCTTGCTGGAACTCAGAGAAAATCATTAACAAAAACCAACCAAATACTGCTAGTGATTTAAGAAGTGGAGTACTTTTAGGAATTTGTCAATTCATCTCTCATATTAATAACCTACCTGGCTCATGTGGAAAGGAAAACAAAAAAGGATAAGGTCCAATGTGCTCCTCTGGACTAAAACACTGGTATCTTGCACGGATGTGCTTACTGCTTCCACCTGAAGTAATGGCAGACCCCCCCCCCCAAAAAAATAGTTATTTATTATTTTAAGAGGGCAGGTATAAGAAAGCACTCAAAAATAAGAACAGTTATTTATAAATAGTGATAAGTACTAAATGAAGTTATTTTAAATTTTGAATAACGACACACGATAAAACAGGAAAATAAAAACTTTCACCATTGAGGAAACATAGAATCAACAGATTCCCTAATTATACAAACATTAAGCTTTTGCTTTTTTGTATCACCAATGAATATCTTAAGTTTAAAAGACAAAATAATTCTCTACATCTTAAAAAAACCCAAAAGACCAAACCAAAAACTGCAACAAAGCTCAATCACTTTTAGCTGAAGCATGCAATGAATGGAAAGTTTTACACAAAACCTAAGCAGTTCTGATACATTAATTCAGCTTTGAAATATTCCTATCATGCACAAAACCATCAGTTTAACAGGAGCTATAATAAACATGGACTTTTATCTCTTCAAAGGTCAAGTTCAAAGATAGAGAACACATCTAAATCCCCCCAAAATACATTACGTAGCAAGTAAGTAACTTCAGTGTCGTTACTTACTTATTATAAGTTCATTGTTCCATTAAAACATTACCATTAATTCAATGTCACTGCCAATTATGTAGAGCTGATCCTCCATGGAAAGCTTCCTGTTCAGATGGGAGAGGACGTAAGTGATGCCAGGCAGGCGAACTGCAGGGCTGGTGAGGAGGCTTCCCCAGAGAGCACTGTAGAACGCTGACTGATCCACAGCTGAAGCAACTTTCTCCAGCAGCGTGTTTGTTCTGCAGCAAAACCAAGTCAGCTGAATCAGGGCCTGTATCACAGTTCCTGCCCCTGCCCCCAATTTTAATAAGTATTAAAATTAATTGTTACAGGAAGGTCAAAACTTCTTTTTGAGAGGCCAAGAGAGGCCCAATTATACACTGAACTTTACAATGCAGCCTGAACAGAGCAATCCATCTAGCAAGCCTGTGGGCCAATCTGGCTGGAAAAATGCTTTTGGCCTGCCCACAGCTTGTCTTTATGTATTTCTTATGCACTCCTTATGTTCAAAGAGCCAAATAACTCCTTCATCTGCTACTTAAAGCCAAGTACTGCTACAGACAGAGGTTTCAGACAGACAGCAGGAAAGCATAACCACTGAAGAAAAGAATCAAGCAGATGGCTTTTGCTCTCTTACTCCTTGCACTGAGTCCTTCTGGTAATAACAGGGCATAAAAATACCCCCATTCTTTGAGCACAAGCAATACCTTCCCCTGTCCTCGCTTCTTCCAACTCATGTGGCAGCACCTCTATACCCTATGGCAGGCCCCAGGAGGCAAGCTGGATAGACCTTGCTCCCTGTTGCAGGGATGCCAACTACACTGTGTGTGTCTGCCTACACAGAAATAGCAAAAGACAGTGTTGAATTGCTCTTCACATACAAGTTGTGAAAATTCGAGTTTCTGGAGTTAGAAATATCAAGAATATGTAAGCATGTGAACAATTCCAAGAATTCCAAGTGTTGGAGTGTAACTTCATCCTTTAATATGTTAAGATGCTACCACAGCACCCCAGATGCTGCAGTTATATATGCCAAGCCATATCAAGAATCATAGAATTAAGTTGTAAAAGACCTTCAAGATCATCGAATCCAACCATTAACCCAGCACTGCAAAATCCACCATTAAACCATGTCCCAAACTGCCACATCTACACAGCTTTTAAGTACCTCCAGGTATGGTGACTCCACTACTTCCCCAGGCAGCCTGTTCCAATGCTTGACAACCTTTTAGGTGAAGCAATTTTTCCTGATATCCAACCTAAACCTCCCCTGGAGCAACTTGAAGCCCTTTTCTCTTGTTCTATCGCTTGCTACTTGGAAGAAGAAACCGGCATATAAGCTAAGTCTGCTTAATGTCAATTCCCTTTCCAGAGCAGGAACAACTAACAGTTAATTTGTCCTAAGAACCTTCTACCACACCATTCTGTTGCAATTAATATGACAAAATCAAATCAAAAACCAACCACCTTAAAAACAATAAAATCCACATACAAGTACATAGGGAAAAGTTACAGTTAAAAAAACTCCCACCAGATCAAGCATATCACCTTATTAACATAAGTATCCTTACCTTTCATAATACTCTGATCCCTCCTCCAAGCCAGGCAGAATCCCAGTTAACAGTCCTTGCAGTCCTGGTTTCAATGTTTTCCCCAAAGGGAGGTAATAAATCTCATACAGACTCAATAATGTTGGCTTGACAGACATAGCAGCATTGGCAAGGAGTGGAAATAGTCCAGAACTGTGAAAAATAAATTTTATCTTTTTTAAGGAAGCTTCTCATGTGACAATTTTATTTCTCTCTAAAGACTGCCACAGGCACATTCAGTACAGTTATTATAAGCATCAGATTTTTATCCTAGAATTTTGCATAGGCATAGACCCCCACACGATATGACTGCCTTTGGATGGACAGGTTGGCATGCTAAGGCTAATGTTATCAGCTTTATTAGTATTGTGGTAACAAGCACTAAAGGCTCAGAGATGACCGTCTTTCACCAATAAAACAAATACGACAAACCAGAAGCATCTCTGCATAACAAAATGTTAATTTTGCCCACACTGAACTACATCACAATGAAAGTTGTATTTAAAAATACATTTTCTTTGCACTTATTAAGAAAAAAACAAGACTGGATAAGAACAATTTGAAGAAATTTATAGAAACAATTTTCTGAAAGAAAAGTCATGATGTTTTACTTCAGCAAGAAACCTTGAGGTAAAATTTAAGATATTTATACTGTTAAATGGAATTAAAGTACATATTTACTTCAGAAATTCAGTCTGAAAACAAATTCTAAAACCAACAATAAACCCTATTCATAATGCAACCCTATTCATGCAACCTGTAAAGAAATGAAAACACTGGAAGTATGTTCTGAATTTACTTGAATGTAAGTGTAAGTTCATGGAAGTTATAAATGTGATGTCCTAAGGAGAAGCTACATAGATACTAAAATAAGTTTTGCTATTGCTACTGAATATCATAAATTCTTACAAACTGTACCAATAATCAAAGGCACGTGAACACAACTTCAATTTTCAAAATCATTGAGGACTCAGGTTAGAAGACCCTGACATATGAAGAAGAAATCAAAGAACAGTAAAAAAAGGTGATTTTCAGAAAAGGCTCTTAAAGTGTACATCTACAAATTTACTATTTAAAAAAAAAAAAAAAATCCATGTAGATAGGCTGTTGTCCATGTTAGAGAAAAAACCCTACAAAACTCTTTCCAAAATACAAAACTTTTGGTAAAAAATGTATTTGCCTTTATCTGTCTAGCAGAACTAGTCCTTTACCATTGTCAATTGGCTTCTTTTTTCTCCAGAAAATGTCTTTTTGTTCAATAAGCAGCCCACTAACCCACAGTCTTTCTTTGTAAGGCTATTACTCATACTTCAAGATTTGACGTTCAGACGCTGGCATTCTGCTTTCATGACAAATACTGGAATCTTTGATAATGCCTTAATGTGAACGTCTGTCTTTGCCCAAGCAGCAGTAACAATAGCTTTTAGTTAGGTTATGCAAGGTAGCATTTTCCACTACCCTAGAACTTACTGTTAATGAGATCTTGCAGCTACTGAATCACTGTACAAGCAAAACAAGTGAGCTATGAGTTCACAGTATCTTTTAAAACGTGTGGAAACACACAACTTAAAACACTCCCCCCTCAATGTAACTACATATAAACATCGTGACAATGCAAGACAGAAGAGCTTGATGTTAAGGCATACGATTTATTCCCAAGCATTAATGCACACCTTTTCTACCTAAACAGAATTCTATTTTATCCCACTATTTCTCAAACTGCGGAAATTTTAATCTCTAGGGACAGGTAAAGATTAAGAACCATGTGTGACAGTGTGCACATACTCCTCTATGCATTATATAACAAACAGCTTAATGTCTTGCCCACTCCACCCAACCAAAAACCTAATGGAGGTTTAGGAACCACTATATGCTGACTAAATTTAACTTTTCAAGGTTATCCTTCCTTTTCACTACCATCAGTTCCAGAGACTGAGAAAAAGTTTGTACTTGCCCCCCATTCTCACAAAACAGACAAATCTTTCTGTTCTGTTAATTTGATGATAACGTTTCTTGCAACCAACTATACTCAAATTCTTTTCCAAAACCACTTAAAATAGAAAAATGTAATGTGAATACGATGAAATGTTAACATTTCAATTACTACACATACAGGCAGAAAACTTTGTTTATTTCATTGAAAAAAATAATAAATTCCAGGTTTTCTTGCACTAAAGTCAGTTCCTAACAAAAATTTAGGTGGTCTGTTTATCTTCCATTGTACAATACTCAGAAGAAAAGTACTAGACAAGCACCAATAACATGAGGGAAAGAAATTGATTCTTGCTATATAACAAAGTAATACTGCTAATATAAAATGCAGGAAAACAAAAGGATCTCAACTACGCATTTTGAATGGAGTTGTTTAAAATATTGTACCTGTAGAGGAAAAGATCTTTGGCCAAGCGCTTGGGTCCAATGATTTTGAAAATTATCTCATATGTTTCAAGTGCCTTCCGATGAACCCCTCCAGGCAGAGCCGGATGAAGACATTGTGCCAAGCGCTTGCCCACCGTCAGCTTTTTGGGTACTACCTGGTACTTGGCGTTGTTCTGTAGCACCTGGTAAATCAGCACAGTAAGAAAAACAGCACAAAAGAAGTTAAACATCAAATGCACATTTTATAAAGGAGTTCCTGGACATGTTCAGTAAGTCACCACACAAACCTAGGTTACAAGAAAAAAAAACCAACCCTATTAAAATGTACCGTGGAGCTTTTTCTTTGCCATGCTTTTCACCTGTACACTTGTTATAGGGGAAACTGCCAAGACATTTAAAACTTCACTTGCAATGGGCTTCTTGCCCATTTGTCATTCTTATCCATTTGTCATTTACTCATCCTTTTGAGGACAAAAATTGCTATTTCCATTTGATAAAATCCATTACCACTAGCTCAAAGAGGACTATTAAACTGTGGGTCCGTTAGTCTGGGATAGCTTTAAGAGAATGTCATAAAGTGAGATCGTATACAAAACTTTATCACTGTCCGAAACTATGTAATCACTTCAGGACTGGAAAACAGAGTTGCATTTACATATTTAGATTTTTTTTTTCTCCACATCATAGCCTTCACATTGCACAAACATGTAGCAAGAACTACTACAATCAAAAAAAAAA
>VZTA01005159.1:49679-61510 GCA_013398855.1 Mohoua ochrocephala | reverse complement strand
AAAAAAAAAAAAAGAAATGAGAGTTAAGAAAAAATAAACAAAATAATTATGCCACTTCCAACTGTAGTGTCATTTTCCTGAGTGGGGCTCCCTAGAAACACATACAACTGACAAAAACAAGATTTTCATGGATATCAGGATCTTT
The DNA here is from genome assembly GCA_013398855.1 of Mohoua ochrocephala. Taxonomy (NCBI): domain Eukaryota; kingdom Metazoa; phylum Chordata; class Aves; order Passeriformes; family Acanthizidae; genus Mohoua; species Mohoua ochrocephala. Next base: position 61,365 of record VZTA01005159.1, on the reverse strand, counting down.
ATTCATTTGTAAACTGTTACTAAAGATTAAAATTATATTGTCCATCAAACTTAACTGTTAGAATGAATCAGAATGATAACATTCTCTGGTCCATGAATGATTTGAGCTTCATTTTAGAACTCATGCTTCATAAAACTACTGCTGATATCTATACCAGTTACTATTTTTCACACTATTTCTATAACATTGAATGATATTAGAAGTAAATGCCACTAATAAAAGAGATGTTGCGTTTATTTCTACTAGAAATGTAAATAACTTCTGCCTTTACTTACAGTTACAAACAGTTCAACTCTAGGTCTTAGAAAGGCATTTGTTTGATTTGTTTGCTCCTTGCACACACCCAACACTTGGCTCAGACTGGTGAAATATTTGCAAGACCATTAGATGGCTGGAACCTCGCACTTCTGCAGTGTTACACCAGCACCTTTTGCAATTCCTCAGTGTTTCTCAAGAGCACCTGCCAGGCATACCTTGTTTAGCTTCCCAAGTGCTGATATTAAATCTGCCCATTCACTGGAATATTCGAAGTTCTTCAGTGCTTTGTCAACAGCTGCTACATAGGTTCTGTACTTGGAATCAGTCAGCAGCTCCAGCTCCTCCGTGTTCATCCTCCCACGGTGTCCCCACTAGAGACCAGCTTGCAATTCATGTACAGACATTACCTACTCAAAATATAAAAGAAAAAAGCCCTGAAAACCATTGCTCCCAAGACATACTGTTAAAATAAGTATAAAAAGCACTGCATTTTCCTCAAAGACATTAAAAAAAAAAATCTGAAATCAAGTTACAACAAACCCTAAACAAAAGCTAACATATTGCAATCAAATATTAACAAATATTTAACACGTCCAACATCAACTCCTATTAAAAAACCCAAACAAATAACAAAAAAATCACATCACGAGCCAAACAAAAATCCCTAGAAAATTAATGCATTGTCTCTCCCAAAAAGCACTGCTTGTTCTAAACAATGCAACAAAGGGATTTTTCCTTTTCTTTTTTACTTCCTCTGGGTCCATCACCAGAAATCCCCACCTTTCAACAAACCAGCCTTTCTGCAAACAGAAGACACCAATCTTTCTGAATCACTTCCAAGCAGAAGACAAGACTGAAGGATGCACGCAACAGTTACACACTACTCAAGAGGACTTCTGTGCACCAACACTTCCTTTTACAAGACTTGCTACTCTAATCCAGAGATGCAACTCTACTTTGTTTTTATATTATTGTCATCCAGGCACAACAAAAGGACATGTTTACCAGTTAATAATAGGCTTTTGCAAGTTGCTCAATATATTTTCATCACGCAGTAGTCTACACCAAGTGATTAAGATATTCTAGTTCCAGAAACATCACCCTGTACTTTTATAGGTCACGGACTACTTCTTTTTATAACAGAGATTCAATAACCTTTTAAAAGAAATGAGTTTTTATGGCTACCTTCACCCCAAAAAACACAATTCAGTGAGAAATCCTATTGTAGCACATCTGCGAAAAAAGCAGATTCAGTGTCCCTTTTAATTGGGGGAGACCTTTTGGGATCTCTTTTGTACTTGGCTTCAGAAGAGACTTCACATTCAGCAGATGCTGTTCTCTTCTGTCTCAGCTAAAGGGAAATGGGAAGAAAACTGTGTGCAGAAGTGCAGGCTGAAGCATGACTGAAAAATCCAAACAAACCATGGAACAGGTATAAAGAAGCTGCATTCATCAGACTGTCCTCCAGGTATGACAAGGAAAGTTGCAAGCACAAAGAAAAACAAGAAAGTGACAGACGAAAGGAAGAGCTGGATGGAAGGAGTGAATAAAAAGGCCAAAAATTACAAGCCTTCTGCACTCTTGATTCTGATGGCAGACTAATAATGACAGACTGTCTCCAAGACCGAACAGAAATGCAAACCATTATTTAAAAACCACATTCTGAGTGTCGAATTGATAGATTTCACAATATCACACTGGTGTAAAGCACTTAGATACCACTTTTAATTTTTTTTTAAAAAACCATTTCATGTGGTTTCATTTCATAATAACCATTTTTGGACTAAATCCCAAAAAAGATCAGGTTTGTTCTGAAAAAGCTGTAAAATGCCAACAGATTTCTCAAAAAGACAGTTGCACAACCACCAGAGTCTGGTCTCCAAAAGTGAAATAAAGTATTAACACTAAAAAAAAAAGAAAGAACCAACCTATAAAAGCAGTACAATTCCAATTTTTCCAGGCACAATGGATGGAGAAAGAACTTGACACAGTAAATAATTCTTTCTGAGTGAAGAAAGCATCAGAATCCTTTCTATCCAGCTAAAGCATAAATGCAACCACTTATGGCTGAGTGGAAGACAGGGCTCTGTCTTCCTCAAGTGCTTGAAAGACCTGAAAGCTGAGAGTGGTCTGATAAAGCATTATCAAAGGTTAAACAAACCCAGGAAGAGCACAGGGCTAAACAGGTAGCTTCCTTTCAGACTTAAAAACTAATCCGAACATTCTCTTAATTTTACAAACAAAACACATTAATATCTTTGACTGAATAATTATGCTTCTAGACAAGTCTACTGCACAGCAGCTGTGCAAATTTAATCATTATGAAGTTTCGTATAGAGAAGAAAAAACATACTCTGTTTTCTTACTACTCTATGGTTATGGTCTCATTTTTCTATCTTAAAAAAGTTTTATGCAAAAAAGAATTTATGCAAAGAATTTCTTGCATACTTTTCCCCACAATGAAATCTCGGTTTTAAACAAATCATGAGTGGCCATGATAAGTGAGGCATCCAGAGAGGATACTATGTAAATGTTATGTATTATTTTTATAGACCTTGGACTACTTTTATTCTACAACCATTAAAATTACAGGAATGCCCATTGTTGTTAGTTGTCATACATAAAAATAAACTTGTTTACTATGGTTTTCTTTTTGTTTAGTCTGAAGATATTCCAAAATGTAGTCTTTAATCTTTTCATGTTTCTATCATCTATTCTTATCAATACTTTCCTGTTCTCTTCATCTGTAATAAAAACGCAGATTTAACAACCTTTGATTTTTACAGCTGGTATTTCAATACAATGAAAAGCTTGGTAGTGTCTCTTTCCTTATAAGTATCACACCCTTATTCTTTCATGGTTTACTACTTTGAAAAAACAAGATAAATAGTAAAATTTGATAGATCAAAAAAAAATATTGAAAAATAGCATTTTCTGCTACACCATCAAACAGCCCACAGAATAGAACATTTATCTTGTCATTACCCAATCACCATTTGGCATGAGGGCCAACTTTCCTTGGAATGTTCTTTATTTGTTTCTCTTTCGGAACAAAGATATGAAAAGCACTATCCTTTGCTCTTTTTTCTCCCTTTTTGCATACCAGATGAGATGAGCCAATTTTCTCATATTGAAGGTTAAGGCATTCTCAGGAGTCTGACACAGGCAATCACTGACCTGTTAGATGGCCATGACTTTTTAAATGGATGTCAAAAAGTAAACATGCTTTCTGCCCCAGCAGAAAACTTATTACGAATGAGGAAGAAACCACCTAAGATGTACTATATACTTTCAAATAATTTCATATAATTATATTTAAATCATAAGTGATTGAAGAAGTAGGTCCTGACACTTACTACCTTCTACTTCACCTTCTAGCGGGGATTAAAATACAGATACCACACGATTCTGGGTACACCTGGTTGCCTGTGGAGTCTTTACACACGACTGACAAGGAAAGCAGGTGTCTGAGGCTGTGGATCTTCTTTTGCTGAGGCTGTGCATAGTGTGTTCCCAGAGCAGCCTTCAATTCCCTCCACAGATGAGGTGGCATTGGTTTTCCTCCGACTCATGTTAAAATAATACATTTTCAGCTGTGTCTCCACATTCTTCATGACGTTTGTACCTAAGCACCTTCTGCCTCACATCAACACAAACTATTCACCTGTTTAAGAGGCTCTAAATGTTTTTCACTGAAGCCAAAGGAATGTGGAGAGGAACAGCGGCTTTATCAAATCAATTAAATAAAAGCAGCTTTTATCTAGATTCTGTTTTGATTTAATCACAAGGTTATAAGACTTGATTCATAAGCTCTCCCTTATCTATTTTACCCCAAAACTCCTCTTCAGGTTTGACTTGCTACTATTCCACTCTTACATTTTTCAAGCATCAGATAATTGCTCTATTTGTGTGCTTCACACCAATCTGCAACACTGAAATACTGGTACAGGTCCAGTGGCTGATTGTGGAGCACAAATCTGCATAAATCAAGTCACTTCAAGAAATCTCAAGATTTGTTCCAAGTACTGTAAGAATCTGAGCTCACAAGCCTGCTCCTTTGAATTCCTCAGGGTTTCTGCTTTGCAATGCAATAGTCCAAGGCATTTTTAAAATTGTTTATCATTGCAAGGGTGGCTATGGGATGCACAGTAAAAGAACTGCTAGACAATTAAAAAGCAGATGACAAAAAAATTCTAATTTCACTGTAGTGCTCTTGCTTTTTAAGCTGTGTATAGTGCCCACATATTAAGCCAGCAACTGCAGAAAAACATTTGTATTTAAATAGACTCAATACAAAGATTTGAATACATGGAAAACAGAAGCCTTGTCATTTGGTAATTTATTATGCTTTGCTTCCCTTCAGAAGCATTTAGAAAACATGAATAGCAAAATAAGTACTGCAAATCCCACACCAGACTCCTCAGATAAAATTCAAATGTAGGAAATGCATACATTCTTCTATAACCACAGATAAAGATTTTCCAATTACAGCTAATTACTCTGTTTCTAGATTGACTTTCCACAGAGTCCTCTTATTCAGAATTTTTCAATCAGGAATCTCTAATGTCTTCTGAAGAATAAAAACCATTTGAGCTTGTTATTTTGGCCAACTGCTATTCAGTACAATAATGAATGAAGAATCTCCCCCACACTACACAAACAAACAAAACAAAAGAACCCCACCTGGCAGTATTATTAACTACAACTAGCCACTGTGTCATTAGTACCCTGAAACAGTCTACAACACTTAGTAAGATTTAATATTGTGATTAATAACTTCTCAGTGCACTTTTCTACCTAGTCATATTCACAAGTGGACACAGCACATTATATTTTTCCCACAGAAAAAGCAGCCCTGCTTCAGTTGTTCAAATTTCTTTCACGATGAAATTAAATTAAATCCAATCAAATCAAATCTGTATAATAATCTGTGCATTACCCATACTGGCAACTTCTAAATCAGCACAAGATGTTTTCCTGAGAGTGATTCTCCTATCAATCAAGAATTAAATGAGAGAAAATCTATGGCTTGTACTACAGAGGTTAGATTAGGTACCCAACTGGATGTGCAACCTTCTTACTTATGAAGCTACAAAACAAGTTTATTATTTATTATTATGCAAAAAATCAAATTGTCAGTAAAAAGAAACTGAGTGCGTTTTTCCTTCTTTTGCATGTTCTTCACAGAAAAAAGACTGGAATAAACCTAAGTCTATCACTGAGCACAGTCTGATGCAAGGACATCAGGTATGTAAAATTCTGCTATTCCTGTCGTACGGTATTCCAAAGTGTGACTTACACCAGACATGAGTTCATAAAGAGGAACAAGTAACAAGCTTAAAAATTCATAAGGAACGTACAACAAAGCTTCTAAGGATTCAACTGCTCTAGTTACTATTTAAGAAAACAAATGTATAACTATAAACAAACCCTAAATGAATATGTTTTAGAGCGTAATTTTTCTGAAATTAAAAAAAAAAAAAAAAATCAACTCTATGTCTGTTGGTCAGAGGGAAGAAGAAAGTGACCAAAGACTTCTCACTCTCATTGATGAATACATGTCTCTTTCAATTGCCTCTTAAAAACTGAGTTTAGGGTGACATTTTAACCCCTCTACTCAATTCTGTTTTATTACAGCTTCTCAATATATAACAGGTAAACTACAAAACAGTTTGATATACTGGACAGAAATGTTGATTTTGATTCCAGACCCACCAACGGAACACTACTGATTCCTTTTCTTTCAGCCCCTGAGCCCTTTTGCCTCCATACTGCTCAGGATTATCTTACTGTGTCTGGCAAAGTATAACAGACATCATCTTTTCTAGCGTTAAGTATTTTGCACTTCATGAATGCCAGAATCTTACACTGGAGTCTCTACTTTTAAAGTATCAATCTTCATGAGATCAGATCAAATATTCAGATTTCACAGATCTAAACTTATGTCACTCAGTAAATGAAAGATGATGATTTGCATCTTTCTTACAACTCAGGTCAACTATTAACCAAAATAATATTTCCCCATATTTTTTCCTTTCTTACAACAAATGATTGTCGAGTTATCTATATAATAAATTACAGCTTAATCAACATTCATTTTACGTCCAAAAACCAACAAAGCTCCAGATAGCCTTGCTTCTTATTCTAAATTATGTAAAACATCTACCATGTCTTACTAAAAAACAGATGGTAATTTAAGTCAGAATAACACAACATACAGAAAAACAGGAAAACGCTTCCTTGAAATTGTGGTTATCCTTCAACATTCACTTTCGAATACTTTTTTTGTCCCTTTCTTCCCTTTGTTGACCACTGCATTTGAACATCCAATATTTCAATCTAAATCTAGAACTGGTCACTATTTCCATCCTATTCAATTACACATTTGAAAAAAAAAACAAACCAAAACACCTAGAATTTACCGTGTGCTCATTTGATATGTGTTCAGAGTGTTACCTCCTTAAAATTTATTTCATCTCAGCTCACAGAGTTACTATCTTTATGCACAACTTAAATCTCAAATTTTGGCAGCGATGCATCCATCAAAGAAATGTAAACAATCTGGTTAAAGACATTTTAAAAATAATCTTCATTTCACTCTCCCATCTGACATCTGAACAATACCAAATATTTAAGAAGTTTTCTTAAGTCATAGAACGTTTTGAATTAGAAGGGACCTTAAAGTGCATCTAGCTCTATGGGCAGGGACACCTTCCACTAGAATATGAAATACAACCTCCTGGAGTCACCAGGCACTTTCACAACGCTGAGCCAAACAGAAATATAAAAACCTTGCTCTGAAGTGTAACATTGTATATAATGTATCAACTACTGCTCCCTGGACCAAATGAAACTGTTGCCATGCTCAAAAAAGGTGGGCTTGCTCCCTGAGTTGGTAGGGCCATTTCCAGCTATCCACAATCAAACCTGCAACATCATACAGGGTCAGCAGTTTTCCCACCTTCATAAACAGACCCCGAGACAGAATACAAGCAACAAGGCTGTGTGGATTACTCTAAACGGGATATGGAAGGTATTTACCTGACATAGCTACATCCATGGTAACCACAAGTTCAGAGGGTTGGAAAAAGCACTGTCACAGAGAGAACGAGCGTGTTCTGGTGCGAGTGCAGCCGCAGCCTCCCTGTGGCTCCTGCACCACCTGTGAGCACTGCGAGCTTTGTGCTTTCCCAGTCCCACAGCAGAACTGCCCAGCTCCCACACGCACCCACTGGACGTGGGACCACCGCCTTCTCTGTTGAGCAGTGCTTGATAAGTACAGGACTTCAAAGAGTTATCTTCTCTCCAGCTGCCTGAGCACAGGAACAGGACAGGCTTCCTAAAATAAACTGCAATTTATTTTCACTTTTGTGTGTTTCAGCCTCGTGCCTTCAAATGGTCCCTATACCCTCTCTGAAAAGAATTCTTTTTTAACTAGCTAGCTTTTCTTTTCCAAGTATTTATTGAGAGGAGACTTACCTTGAGGTATTCTTTTTCTTTCTTGCATATTTTTTACTCCTGCCAAATTAGTAAGTCAAACTAATATGTAATACAGTTAAAATAAAGAAATAGGTAAACAACAGCAAAAAAGCCATAGCGAACATAACAATGAAATCAACTCAAACCAGCATCACTTCATTTAAAGCTATATTTGTACTACACTTTGTTTGAAAGGAGAGTTTGCCAACTTCAGGATACTTTTCAGCTTAGTACACAAAAAAAGAAAAGGACTCAGATGAGGTTCACTGTTTTACATTGCACTTGCAGTACTCTGTACCAAGAGAGAAGCTTTGCCTCCAGGGTAATGCTGTGCCTTCACATTGAGACTTCTCTTTAAATATTCTGATACATAGTTTAACAAAGAATCTACCAAATTAACAACAAAAAAACTGGTGGCCTGGTAATTTATTAATTTATTCTTTGCTCACAATAGCCTTTCATTTATCCATCCCATCGTTCTAATATGTAGCTTCAGGTGGGTTTAACTTTCTGTCTCCAAACAATCCTGATACATCTTTTCACAAAGGCATCTCAGAAGCTCTCATATCCTTATCATTACCTTACTTGGATAACCCAACGCAACACATTTGGGCAAGACTTTGTCCATCTTCCTTTTTTATTATGCCCTGAGGTCTAAGATATTAGTAATTAATTAATTTCAATTTTCAACTAATTTCTATAACTTTATCTGATTTTAATTCTGAAATAGTGTCATCTGCCATGCATATATCTCTGCATTATCTAGATTGTGGTTACATTTCACAATGCATCTGGTTTCCCAGTTCTAGTAATGGATTTCAAAGGAATTTGTAAACTAGAATCCTTTTCTGACTATTCTGAAAATGGTGCCTGGACTAAAACTTGTTCACTCTCCTTGTCCTCAGAAGTAAACCAGAAAAGACATAAATAAAAGGTTAAATTCCCTACGAAATTCTGCAAATTAAAAACCAGGTTAGGCAAAGCACCATTCCTTGACTTTTAACAATTTTTTTAGGTTTATATTGAACTACAAGTTTCTGATAAAAATAGGAATGTTTTGACCAGTAAAACTGTTCACTGATTCTCTTTGGTGCTTTCTTTTCATTTCTTGTTTCAGTTATAGGGAGAAAATGGTTGATCCTGCAGTGTTTCTTCTCCCCGGCCTCTCAGAGGGAAACATATCACTTACTGTTTCTATTTATCATTCAGCTTTGTTTCAGCTACAAGTCAGAGCAACATGGTTATTAATCTGGAAGACAATTTATGTGCATACAGACAAATTACTTCCATTTTTCTATTTCATGCTTTAGCAGGTATCATTTAGTGTGGTCTCTTTTCTATCTCCTGTTTTTCTCAATCATTTTCCAAACAGGGTTTTTAACAACATACTCCATATCTCTTCTTGGTTCTCTTCTACACACTGCAGATTAAATATAATACAGCTCCAAAAAAGTTTAAAAAAAAAAAAAAATTGCAATAAGCATTATCAGCCAGCCCAGCCCAGCCCAGCCCAGCCCAGCCCAAGCAGCCATGCCTAGCTAAGCAAGAAGACACCAAGGGTGGACAACAGGAACTGTGGCCAAGAGAACTCAGCCAGCGATGAACACATGGAAGTGTCCTCCCTTTATTCAAACAGAGAACAATGACAGGAGATTACAGGCTGAGCCCACTTACACCAGTGGGGTACAGATCATTTTCTTCACAGTGGCAGGTAGGGGGCTGTGTTTTGGATTTGTGCTAAACACAAATAATGATAATATAGATATAATTTTGTTACTGCTAGACAGGGTTAGACAGAGCCAAGGCTACTTTTCTACTTTTTGTGCTGCCATGCTGGCGAGCAGGCTGGAGGTGCATGGGAGGTTGGGAGGAGACAGAGCTGGGACAGGTGACCCAAACTGGCCAAAGGGGTATTCCAGACTACAGGACATCATGCTTGGCATACAATGAAGGAGGAAGGGGGGGGCATTTGTAGTGGTGGTGTTTGTTTTCTTCTCAAGTCACCGTTAGGTGTGATGGGGCCCTGCTGTCCTGGAGGTGGCTGAACACACGCCTGCCCATGGGAAGCAGTGAATTCATTCCTTGTTTTGCTTTGCTTGTGTGAGTGGCTTTTGCTTTCCGTATGGAACTGTCTTTATCTCAACCCACGAGTTTTCCACCTTTACCTTTCTGATTCTTTCCCTTGTCCCGCAGGCGGGGGAATGGGGCTTGGCTGCTGGCTGAGGTTGAGCCGTGGCACCCAGCCACACTGCAAGCTTGCTGTGCCTGCAGAGAGTATTTCTAATGGTCAGCATTGCCTGCCAGTAATTGTACACAGGCAAAGCACTACCAGGATAAACATGGCCTAACTTGTGAACATAACCATCCCCTCAAACGCACAGCCACTCCACTGATGGAAGACATAAGACAACTTTTCTTTGCATGATGCTGTTTAAACATCTACTGTCACAGGTGCTACCAACAAGTTGGGAAAGTAAGACATTCAGTAAGCTAGAAATGCAGCCTCTCCCCATATCATTTACAATCTGCTTAGTTTCCAAAAGTGCCAGTTCTCACGTTAATGAGGACAAAACCACCAATTATGCTGTAAACATGCTGCTTGTTTCCAAACTGACATTCCCCCCCATGACATTCATACATGTTATACTGAAAATGACCGTACATTTTGGACAATCACAATTTTTAGGCACCACACTATGAGCAAAAGGTCTGCTGCATTCCACCTTGCTTTTGAAAAGGTACCAACATTGGAAAAAAAGTAAAAAAACACAAAGAGAGCAAATTTGAGAGCCAGGTCTGCATAAGTATTTAACACAGGCCAAGCCTTGGCAGCAAAATGAAAAGACTAGGATTTTCAACCTGATGACGTGTCTCCTTACTACCTGCAAGCATTCAGCCTGTTACTCTTTAGATACAGTCCTCCCAACTCTTCACACTCCTACGGCTGGAATTCAGGTCTCAGTAACATTCTGCAGGTAACCTGAGAACCGTAACACTTTCACTATTACTGCATATTGAAAGAAGATCCAGAAGTGAAAGGGTTCTTGCAATCAGCAATAAAAACACAAGGGTTGAGTCACCCAGAATAAGCTCATCAAAACCTGCACCTCATACCTAACATATTTTAGGTCACTTAAAGAGATAAATTGTTTAGGCTTCTCTGGTTATTGTCAGAGGTATGAAAATACTATTTCTAAAAAACACTTAACACCAGAAGCTGTCATATATTTATGCTTTTGAAACTGGCATCACAAGATTTAAGGCCATCTCTGCATCAACAGATGAAATTTAACCCTGCACCACACAAACCAGTGACAACCGTATGTCCCATGTATCCTTCCAAATACCACACACAATAACTCCAGCAACCGGGAATCCAACCCAAAAGAGGCCCACATCCCCCTGGACGCTCAAGGTCAAAGCAGGAAGGCACAAGCAGCCCAACGCCAAGCTCATTCCCAGGCGGGAAGAGCTCCCTGAGGAAGCTCCACCACGACGGGCGAAGCCAGGCCCCGCCGGCCGCTGCCGCGGTGCGGGCGCGGGGAGAGGCTCCGCAGCCCGGAACCCACCCGGGCGCGCTCCACGCTGCGGGGGGGCAGAGCCCGGAGGGGGAAAGCGGACAGGTGCCACAGGTTAATGGATGCAGAGCAATTAACACGCTATAACTGCTCTCCCCGGGCTCCTCAGTACCTGCCCCTCGCACACAGCCCAGTACGGCCTGGCCGTCGCTCGCCACGACGGTGCCGGCGGGGAGGGGAGGGCAGAGCAAAGCAGAGGAGGGCAGAGCAGAGCAGAGGGCCGCCTCGGCTCGGCTCCAGGGGCGGACCCTCCCCAACACCGGCGCGGCGCCGGGGACGGAGGTAAGGGGGGAGGAGGAGGAGGAGGAGGAGCAGCAGCAGCCGCCGGCGGGCCGCGCCGCCCGCCCGCACCAGGGTCCCGGGGAAGGAGC
>VZTA01005159.1:0-44731 GCA_013398855.1 Mohoua ochrocephala | reverse complement strand
CGGGCAGGGGTCGGGGGTGGGAGGGAAGGGGAGGAGGGTGACCTGGAGCTCGGCGGGTTTCAGTGAGGGAGGCTGTAAAGTGTAGATTCTGTAGAGCAAACGCCTCCTGTAAAGTGTAGATTCTGTAGAGCAAACACCTCCTGGAATTGTCAGTTTTCGAAATTGAAAGCGCAAAAAATGACGTAATGAAAGGGAAACGCGGTGTGTTTGGGATCTGCTCGCAGTTTCCCCCCGCCCCGTGCTTCCCCGTAGTACTTCAAAATTACTTTCTCTCCTATTCCGCGTTTGGTAGCTGAAGATCCTAGAATCATAAAATGCTAAGGAGTTGGAACAAACTTTAAGGCTCATCCAGTCGCAACTCCCCACTGCCATTGGCAGGGATACATCCCACTAGACCAGGCTGCTCGAGGACTTACCCAACCCGGCTGTGAACACTGCCAGCACTGGGGCATCCACAGCCTCCCCGGGCAGCCTGTGCCGGTATCTCACCACTCTCACAGTAAAGAATTTCTTCCTAATATTTAACCTAAATTTCCTTCCTTTCAATTTGCACCCATTACTCCCTGTCCTATCGGTAATGGATTAATCTGATTCATCCAGGCAATCAGACTACGCTTGTCCATCCCTGACCTCTTAATCATACAGGATTAGGGGTTTGTGTTGGGGCTCATTATTCTCACAACTGGGGTTTCAGAGGTTAATGTCACCGGTCACATCTGCAAAGTTACCTTCTTTATTTCCAATATGCTAATTCAGGTCTAGGATGTGTTTGCAGTAAATAGAAAGCATGGTGGTACAGCTGTTGCTTGCTTTCATTCCGGCATCCAAGATCAATATGTTTAGATATTCATTTCATATGATGTGACACAGAAAGATATATTAAATAACACATAATTGCCATTCTGAGCTTTTAAAGTAGAAAAGAACAATAAAATATGTAAAATACAGTAAGGACTTCAGCACCAGAACCACATTGGAGTACACTGTTGATATGCTGAGATGGCATCTGTACATTAATCTGTAATTATGCATGTGATTTGGTAACTCAATTATACTAAAATTATTTAATGTGTGCTATTAACGAGACATGTTTCAAAAGACTAATGATGGGGTTTTAAAAATCAACCTTGGAAAGTAATACTAGTGAAAAATAAGTGTGTGAACCACGTGGTAATCAACATATGTATTGGAAAGTCTTAGTTACCCTTGGATGTTTTCTGTTATTATGCAAAATAGTTGAAATTCTGGGATCTTTTAAAGTACTTTTCTCTTGTGGTTGAATCCTAAATTTCAAATATTGAATGTCAGTGCTGAGAGTATACTTTGATTCTTAAGTATGAGAAAGTGGGTGATGCAAAGCAATTTCGTACATAGAGCTAGGCTTACGGTTTTACTTTTCTTCCACTTAATGTTATCAGATAATTTGAGGAGGCTTTTATAACTTCTTTTTTTTTGCTTTGAAAAGTTGTTTGAGCTGCCTTTTGTGAGACCATTTTTGCTTTCCTGGCCTGCAGAGGCCGTTGCTCACTCTCTTTTCCTGGAGTGGTTCCACAATGGTGGTTTCTTACCTGCCTGAAAATGTAAAACTAGTGCCTCCCCCTGCTCCCCATCCTGACTATTTGTGTTACATATTGGTGTGTCCCCTCATATCGCAGATACACTGATTACCAGAAGTATTATTACAAAAGAGTGGCATTGAATTTTGATTTTTATAATCTCTGCAATGCTATCAATACATCAACTCCCGTTCTGGAGAGGATTCGCACCTTGAAAATAATTATTCACATGTACAGTTCCTACTCAGTAATATAGGGCATGAGGTGGAGATGGCAAGTTTTTCCTAAATCTAAATACTTGCTTCTACAGGTAAAAAATTTAAGATTGTGTTTAAAATGTCAGCATTTTGCTTTGTCTGTTAGATTTGTCCTTTTTGGTTTGAGGTATTTGGCAGGATTTTTTTGTACAAGTGACTGAAAATTGTACACAATTTTGAAGATTAATATATTTCCTTCCATCTCTAGATGTGGTTTTTACTTTGAGGGAAAGCCTGAAACCCAACAAGAATTACATCTTTTACTGTCAGTCCTGTGGTGACATCGTAGTAAAGGACCGGTGAGTACTGCAGCGTCTTGTATTTATAGCAATAAATGCCCTAGTGATTGGTATTCATGTTATTTTGTGTACTTAAAGACAGCTAAAAGGTATTTATTTTGAAACTGATAGACAAGAACACATTTGAAGCACTGCAGATGACAAAAAGCAAAATTACCTGAAGCAGTTCTTAACTGTTTATTCATTTACTTCTTGATTTCTTTCTTCCTCTGTACTTCAGGCATCCTTTTCAGTTCTTCTCAGTCCCTTATAAATTTCCTTCAGTCATCGTACTGTAATTATAGAGTGGCTGCTCAGAATGGGGATATTGACCACAGCTTCCTTTTATCTGTTAAGCGAAGCCTGCCTCCACATAGTTCAGGGATGCTGAATTTGGAAAACACAGGAACTGTGTCTTAGCTGTGTGACTCGGCCTTATCTCTGTTCCTTATAAAGTCTGCAGAGTGAAGGAGATTTTTAATAAAAAAGGTGCTACGTTGTCTAGCTCTTCTGATGAACAATTTTGACAGCTTCAGCTGAATATATAAGAAAATGTTAGAGATGCCCTTAGAGCCATTTATGATCTGTGTGGCTCCTAATACTCAAAATGATAATACGAATGTGTTTCGTTCTCTAAATTTCTGTTACTTTCTTGTCATAGGTATGGATTTATGACTAGCCCGAATGTAACTGTATGAGGATTTCTTAACTTTCTCTTCTGAAACGTCTCATCAGAAAGTGTAGTCATAACTCTCATTTTGATACATTTGTAAAGTAGTGAAACTTCTAATTTCTAATCAGTAACATTTACTTTCAAGGCATATTGCACTTTTATATTCGCATCACTGAGTGGGCGTTTTCCTGAATTTCAGCACATCAAATTCATATGCATGCAGTGTAAATCTTTTGGTTCTGCATCCTGTAATGTGACATAGGCAGAATTTTTGAGAAAGGAAGAAGAATGCATGTCCATGGCTTTTCACTTGGCATTTCTCCTTGCAGGGTGCCTCCGAGCCCCTTGAATGTTGACACCAAAAAGACTTAGGAGTAGAAGAGTGGAACTGCCAGTGTGTCCAACACCTTCTGTTCCAGCATTTCCAAAAGGAAGAGAGTAGCATAGTCAGAACTTCTAGCTACAGAATTCATGTGTTCATCTCTCCAGGAAGAGTTAAGTATGATAGTGACAGCAGAGGTGGAAGGATTGAAGGGAAATTGTGGAACTGTGTGAAACAGAACTTATTAAAGTCTGAATTACTAGGAAAGGATCTGCAATAAGAAAAACCCAAGATCTAAAAAGTCATACCTTTAAGAAGAAATTGAAATAAATGGGATTTAGTTTCGATAAGGTTGTGGAAAAGACATAAGATTCTTCCAATATCTAGGAAGTTGCTGCAAAGAAGGTGGCAGTAATCTTCAGTTGAAGCAAGAGGAATCTGAAGTTAAAATGGAAAAAAACCCCCCAAACCAACAAACCACCCCAGACCTATTCTAAAGCTTATTTTTTTACTGTTAGAAAGCCTTTACCACATAGGAAGCCTTCCTTTTAAAGGTTAGATTAAGAAATGTGCTAGGAGTGGTTTAAATGTAAGTAATCCTTCCTTGATGCACAAGAATTGACTCTATACATTTTCTGAAATCCTCTGCCTCAGTCTGTGTCCTTCCATAAATCTGATGGCTCTTTAGAGGTTCGGGCCGTGCTCTTTCATTCCTTTCTATTAACCTCACATTACCCACGTTAGAGGAAATTATTGGGGTTTTTTTTCTTCCATCATGCAAGAGCTGCAAAGAATTAGGGATACTTTCTTTTTTCTTTCTCTCCTTCCATTTGGGCTAAGCATACCTCATATATAAAATAATTCTTTAAGACTTTATTTCTGTCATGAAAAAATTCTTTAAGGCTTGTGGTGCTCACCAAAGCTGCTCTATCACTCCCCTCGTCAGCTGGACAGGGGAGACAAAATGTCATGGAAGGGGTCACAAGTCCTGCCAGCAAACCTGTTCCAGTGTGGACTTCTCTCTCTCTCCATGGGTCCTCAGATTCTGCCAGACTTCCCATGGGGCCGCAGCCTCTTTTGGGAATCTGTCTGCTCTGGTGTGGGGTCCTCCGTGGAAGGCATCCATCTGCTCCACCGTGCACCTTCATGGGCTGCAGCAGGACAGCCTGCTTCACCATTGTCTTCCCCATGGGCTGCAGGGAAAACTGCTCCAGTGCCTGGAGCATTTTTTCCCCTCCTTCTTCACTGTCCTTGGTGTCTGCAGAGCAGTTGCTCTCAGATTTTCTCACTCTTCTGACTGCAAGATGTTTTTTCCCCCCTTATTAAATACACTTTCAGAGAGGCGCTACCACTGCCGATGGCCTCATCCTTGGCCAGTGGTGGGTCTGTCTTGGAGCCGGCTGGCATTGGCTCTGTCAGACATGGGGGAAGTTTCTGGCAGCTTCTTACGTAATCGATCCATGGAGGCCCCCTACGACTGAAACCTTGCCCTGCAAATACAATACAGGCGAGTGGTCACAGCACCAAGCCTGCTAGAGTTCAAGAAGCATTTGAGCATGATATCAACCTTCAGGTTGTCCTGTGCAGGGCTCGAAGTTGGATGCAATGATCCTTGTGGGTTCTTTCCAACTCAGAATATTCTATGATTCTATGATAATGATTTGTACTGCACAAATATTCTTCTGAAAAACTCACGGCAGGGGAAATCTAATGACATTTTTCCTACATAAATAGTGTTAAGCCTGACAATTAGCTGTCAAGCTGGGCTGTCCCAAGATTTTTTAGTAAGTAAATAAGGGAGACTGCAGTTAAAGAAATGCAGTTGTTTTTCTTTTTGTCTGATGGAACTGAACAGTTATATGTTTAAAAGTCTGAAGTCAATTTTGCTTCCAGTTTTCACTATTTTCTGTAGACAATGATATTACTGGGTATTAGTTAATAAAGACATTAGGGGTTACTTTTCTTAATCCAGTTTTACAGAGATCTCTAAGGTCAAATACTTAACTTATACTGGAAGATCATTTAAGAGTTATATCTTCCTGGCAGGGCTCTTATAGACTAGTGCTTAACTTCAAACTTTTTAAAAATAAGTGAGTTACCTACTCTTCTGGTTGGAATCTGAGAACTATCTACAGCAGGAGATTCAGCCTGGCTAGATTAGACACTTTCAGGAGAAAGCTATTCTTAAAGGTTCCAACCTAAGAATTGTTTGTTGCTCTCTGACTGTGAAGGCAGCCTAGGTGACTATCTTGAAGTAGAAACTCAGTTGTTGTTAGGAGCAAGTTTTGGGAGCTAAGTCACCCTGTTTTCTAGGTTTTATCATGGTATTTAGCAGCCTAAATTTAGTCAGTGCCTAGTAAACCTCAAGTTGGTTTTGTTTGTTTGTTTTTCTGTAAAGCTCAATTTTTGTTAGTGTTACATTTTTCCAGTTCTGGTGATCCTGGATATGGCTTCCCACCTATGAGTGGCAAAAGCCTGAAATACAGTGGAAATGGTATATTTTCAGTATAGCTCAGAGTTAGGAGGAGTCTGTTTAGGAAATTCTTACTGGTTGGAAAAACTACTTTTGTTGGGAAAGAAGTGAAGATCTTGATGCTGTAGACTGTGAGAGTAAAGAAACGTTGATGTAATGAAACAGGACAGCATTAGTCTGCAGCTTAAGGTGATCTCTGTCTTTTTTTCTCCCTTGTAAAAACATTGCTGAGCTATACCAGCTTTGAATTACTTTTATGTAAAAAGCAATACAGGAAGACTTTTTTTTTGCGGCGTGAGTCCAGGCACTGGAACTAATTGTAAAGGCTGATGAAGAATCAGTTATTAGGCCAACACCAGAACTAAACTCGCACTTTGGCAGAATTGAGTTTTATCTCAAGCAATATATAAGACCACAGAAAATGAAGACAGACGCGGGTACTGCTGAGAGGTGATCTTACTTCGTTTTGGTAAAGCTGGCTCAGAGGATGAGTTATTCCAACTTTCATCTGCAGGTGGAGCAAGCAGAGTTTAAAATGTATTGTCTATCTAGAGAAAAAGGATTTTTTAATAAAAGATTTTTCTTTCACCCACCGAACAATTCAGAAGGGCCAAGAAGCTACAGTGGGAAGAACTGACATCTTCAGAAAATGTTACTCTGGGAACTGCAAGAAAGGGAGGATGCCTAACTGTTGGCTTAGCAGCTGTGATTTTATTTGCAGAGTAGCACCATAAGCAAAGTTGTATTTGCAAGTTTTAAGAAAGGAGTAGAATCAAGAAACTCTGTGTAAAGGTTTCAGGCGGCAGCTGAAGAAATAAGGTAACAAAAGGAAAGCATTCAAGGAAACTAGGCAGAGAGCAGAAAATGCAAACCCAATACAACTGATGATGAAAGCAACGTAGTATTTCAGGAAGCAGTATCCTTGGTCTGTACAGCTACCCGGGAGAAAGGGGTTTGCCTTTTTAGTATATGACTTCTGAAAGTTGGATCTGAGTATCCGAATCTAAATTAAGATTGAATTATCCTTTGTTGTTTTGTGTGTTTGGGTTTTTAAATGAAGCTGTACTGTGGTATTTTTGTCAGGCTTTAGCTTTTTCGGGTCTGGTATCTGAAACAAAGAGCATGCTGAATCTTGCTGTGGCATGAGTCTTTTTCTGTTGGTGTTATATCAACATTTGGTGCAAGGGAACTTTGCAAGCAGTAATAATTAATATAATTGCAAATGCTCATTGTCATATTTTTCATGACTGGGTAGAACTGTTTTGTTTTTGCCATGTAATTCATTTCAAGAGAGGACTATGCCAAATTCTGCCTTATAATCATTGGAGATTTACCCTTGGGAAATGCTTCATCACAGACTTGGCAGGAAAGTCAGGCATTGCTTTCTCAGAATTCACCCAAAGAGAGTGCCTTTGGCTGAGAAGAGAGTCAAGCACTTCCTTTTGAGAAAATGCCATACTTCCCCCACTATTTGTAGGAAGCCTAAACTCTCCTTTAGTGTCTTAGAAATGAATTATAACATATTGAAATATTTGTCTATTCTTCCCTCTAAGGAAATTTCTCAGAGTTCTTCCTCTACCGAGCGAAAACTGGAGTGATTTAGTTGAAGAGTGGTGCTGTCACCCTGACCCCTTTGCCAAAAGCACTTTGCATCCTCAGCATGGTGACTGTTTTCTTGGAGACACTTTTCTTCTGTTGAATTCAGGAAATCAATCACATGTGTCTGAATCTCCTGTGTGCTGCTCAGAGGCTGGACACCATGTTTCTCAGAGTGGCTCCGACTTGGTAAAGTATTTTCTTCAAATAATTCTCAGGTGAAGTTATTTGGACTTTTTCATTGTAAAGTGCTTTTTTTGTTATTGGTTTTATTTAATTTGTATGTACTACGAACTGTTGTGAAGGTCATAGGGAGTTCTTGACATTCAGCTGTACAGAAGCCAGAAAATATTCCAGGCTATGTTTTACATTTTCTAAAGCTCACATCACAGTCTTGATATTGACCTTCGTATGCAAGTAGAGCTTAGTCCTATAAACAGAATTGGAAGCTACTTGATTATGTAGTTCTAAACCCAAGTATTTTCCCCTGAAATTATCATGAGTGAAGGACATCAGAATTTAGTAAGATAATAACTGTGATGGGTTAGATGTTTGTTAAAGGATAGTGGAGCAAATAATGAGGCGGAAACTGAAGTAACAATTATTTTTTTCCTCACACAGTGACTTGAGGCATAATCATTAATGGGATCAAAGAGAAGTGTGATTTTTATCCTCTCCTTCTTTTTTTAGTTTTAGAAAGACTTAGGAATATGAGAATGTGTGCTTTGGGTTTAGGTGTGGCTGTGTTAACGTTCTTAAAGCACAGTAAGGAACTTGAATTTGTTTGACTGCTCTGTCTAGTGAAAGGAACCTGCCATCCATGTTATAGCTCTTCATGTTGATGTTTCTGCGTTGTTCCAGGATTAAGATAGATTCATCAACCAAATCTGTAGGAAGAAGGCTGTCATTTGTCTTAGAAACGTCAAAATTTGTTGTTGCCCAGAGAAAACAACATTTTTAGGGGTGCTGATATTTCAGTGGTGGGGTAAAACCCATGAAGAAAGACAGTTCAGTGCTTTACTCTTGAGCATCTAGCACTTGTATAAAAGTTCAGGCAATAATCTTTTCTTCTGCCAGAACATCCAAGAACTCAGTTCACCAAAGCCTACGTTGCCATAATGCCTTTTCTGATAATCTACTGCTTGTCTGTGTTTGTCCTGACAAAGGCTGGGCCTGCACTTGCTGTATTTTCTCCTAATACCAAGTATTAAACTGTCTACGTTGCTGCCTTGGCGATTTGTGTCTGTAACAACCGGTGACTTATTATGTAGAGATTTCCAGCATGAAACACTTAATCTCTTGAGAACTAACACCAGAGACCCTGATTTCTACCTGCTGCTTATGGTGATATGTATTATCCCCAGTAAGAGTCACCGGGATTCTCTCAGTTCAGTAGTTTCTGGTGCAATGCTCCAAGCGGCCCCTCTGCTTGAGGAGCAGTTCTGTCCTGTGGTCCCTATCTGCATGTCTTGCAGCTGTGATCCCTTGGGTTTCTTGTTCCATTGTTCTTTGAAAAGCAGAATATGCAGAGAGGAAAATAAGGGCTGATACCCTGAAAGGGTATCAGCATGGCAGAAGCAGATTAATTTGGCTTAACTCTGTGTCAATGGAGTTATTTCTTCTAAGTTTCGTTAAGAAGGAGGTGGAGTAGATGATTCCAAATTTCCAAGAGGACAATGCTTTCTGCCAGAGGTTGCCAAAATGAATTCTCTAATTTCAGTAATCTTAAAAGAGATCTTAGAACAGCAGGCATAAATACGGGAAGAGGCAGGGTGCATGGAGTTCATATTGCACACTTCTTCATGAGAGAGAATGTTTGTGAGAAAAGGATTGATTTGAATGCAGATACGCAATAAAAGGATGTGGAACAAAGATGTTATTGAGATGTGGGTCAAACCAGGATAACAGCAGAACTTTTGAGTGAGGGAGGAGGCTGTTTTATGTCAGAGGCATACAATAGTAGTCAAGTGTGATGAATTTTCATGTTTGCTTCCTTATACTTGCATTGAAGTTGAGAATTTGTTCCTTGTTTGTGTCAAATCCCTTTTTCTACATCTTTCACACTTGCAGTGAATTCTCATTTCTGTGTTTACTTCTTTCCAGCATCACTCAGTTGCCAAGCAAATGAGCAAAACTGTTAGATCCAGCAGAAACTGGACTAATAAGGAAAAAAAACCCCTTATACCGAAGCAGAAAATTCTTCCATAATATGAGTAATAGAAAGTTACAGGCAAGACAGATTGCTATTGGCATAAATGTTCTCATTTCAGAGAATATTGTTGCAGTCTGCCCCAGTATGAAAGTTCCTTTTTAATTGCATTGCAGTTCTTTGGAAAGTGTTTGCCTATGACCAAAATAGTAGCAGAAATGTACCAGAGATGCTTAAACAATCTTTTCCAGACTCCAGTGGGACCAAGACAGCATCCGTCCATTGCAAACATATTTTTCACAGCTATTAGTCTTCCAGTGCAACATAGTTTTTAAATGTCACATGGTCTTGCAGAATCTTAATAGTATCTCTTGGGGAAAATATTTTTCCTGATACCGTATCAGGGATCCTTAGGAATAGAAACAGAAAATATTAGGCTTGTGATCCACCTGCATCTGCAGATTGCCAGCAGCTGCAAGTTGTCAAATAGATATATTGATTTAATTAGTTGAGCTAAAACTATCCCTTTTTCCACTGAAGCATGATACAACGCCTTAGTGATGTTTTTTAGGCACGGCTCTCAGTCAGCACCTGTAACTGTAGTCAGAAAAAAAATACTCAAGTTGTAGCTTTCAAGGAAGTACTGTGTATTCTGTACTTGTACTGTGCAGTATTTGTACCGGTCTCAGACTCTGGCTTATGCAAAACCTTGTCTATTTGTCCTTGCTTTTCACACTGATCAAGTAATTTCACTGCATGTGTTTGAGAGGAGTAGCAAGGTAGGAATTGGGAAAGGGAGTAACTGCATATGTATGAACCAGATGATTTTCCTGATCTCCGTAATGAGGGGACTGTTGTTCCAACATAGTCAGCTCTCAGGCCTTTAGTTTGATTCCCTGTTTTTGACCGTCCTTAAGGTTGTATATATATATATATATATATGTCCTGCTTTCAGACCAGAGCACTAATGTGCTACACCTGGGTTAATAAGCCCACACAGAACCAGTTCTGAAGCTCAGACTTTGGATTAAAGTAAGAATTGTGCTTACTTGTTTGATGTATTGAATTTAAATATTAAATTTGCTGTAGTTAGTAGGAGTCTTATAGGGTAGATTTCATCTAGAAATGAGGTCTCTTACAAAGGGCAGCAGTAGATGCATAAAGCTAAGGCAAATATGCAGTGATGTTTTGGAGAGTGTAGAGATTCCTTGAACGAGATATTGTTATCCACATTTTTTGTTTTTAATAAGCCCTTGATGACATTGCTTTCTCTGAATTTATGAAGACTTTTTGAACTTGTGTGTACTTTTAATATGAAAAATGCTTTCCTATCGTGAGTACCAAACTATATTATGCATTGTGTGACAAATGTCTTCCTTTTTTTTTGATACAAACAGGGTTAGAATTTCATAGCATGAGCTATGAGGGCATATGTTTGTTTTTTTTCTCTTCAGCTTTTCCTAAACATTTATGATTTTATGTGTCTCAATGATACCCCTCAGTTTTCTGTCTTCCATGTGTTCTCCTGTTACGGGTATTTTCATGCCACATATGGAAACTGTTTTGCACTTCTGACAATTATTCTTATTGTCAATACCTTTTCTGTGTCTGCTAGAATTAAGGGAGAAGGGTTGTTCAAGAACAGAATCCACTGCACCTTTCTGGAATATCATGCTGTGTTGTGTACTTCGGCTGTTTCCTAGTAACTCAAAATAATCTGCAGGCGTTTTCTGCTCTCTGCTGAACATTGAACTGGTATTCAACTCCTATAAAACTGTCCAAAATGGCTAGAACTTGTTACTGAGTTATGGTAGTCACATTGCTGCTTACTATTTTATGTATATATTGTGGAGTACTTAATTTCAGGTGCATTATTTCGCCCTTAACAAAATCGAATTTAGCTTATCATTTTGTCATCCAGTCACTCAATATTACAAGATTCTCCTGTTAGCTATTACAGGTTGTGCTGTGTGCAGGATATACTGCCAGATTTTAAAATTAGTATGAAACTTGCAAGCAAGTCCAAGTGTGGAAGGCTGAAGTAGTGAAGGCAAATAGGTGTGCATGTAAGCATAAAGAGGCCAGAAACAAGTAAAAAGGTCACTATCTGCTCTGTAAATTATGTTACAGTTACGCATTCCTTTTTCAGAATATCTGAGTGACATTTAAATGATATTTCTTTGTCCTACAGAAGTCAAAAGAAAATACCAGAGTATTTTGTAAGCGCTGCAAGACAATACTGGGAGAAACAGTTTCATCAGGTATGAGATGTTCAAACAAAACTAGACTTGACTGCATCAGCCACTGAACACTGGAGGTTAAAAACACCGAAGGAAAGTAGCTTATCAATAAGGTGCAGTGATGATTCCTGCGTGTTTGTCTCATTCCCTTCTGGAACAGATGAGGTTGTTCCTTCCAGTGTTAGACCTTGAAAGTGACTTTCATCAGGAATTTTCATCGTCCTTGTTTCTGTGGCATATTTGGCTAATTCCAAACCTTTGGAAGACTCAATGCATGATTCTAGTTTACTAGGAATCCCAGTAAAAATGGAGACTTGAGAAATTACAGGTTGCTTATTTTCCTGTCAGTTCTACAGAGTAAGTGAAAGGTAAATTCCGAACTTGATCAGCACAACTTGAAGCTGAAGATTGCTAACAGTCAGCCTGGTTTTGTGGGAAGGAAGCCTTTTCAAAGAAACAGGTTATGTCTTATGCGATGATGAACTGATGGGATTATCGGTTTAAAAGCTGTAATTATATTTGATCAACAGAGTTTACCTGAAGTGGTGTAAAGATGAGTGTCTGGTTGTTTTTAAAATTCAGCTATTAATGGAAGAGAAGCAATGATAAGATTGTTATTAGCAGGGTTCTTTCTTTCATTCTCCCCCTGCTCCACTGCATCAGTCACTGTGAGCCTGGCTCAGTTCAGAGATCTGGTGAATATAAAAACTTCTCAGAAAATGCAAAGCCCATTTAAGAAGTGTCATAAGGAGAGACAAGACAGAAGATCTTCTGTTACAGAATGTTCTGATTGTCCTGTACAGGGATCTGAACAATACAGGCTTTAATAAAACCGAATTTAAGGTACAGTGTTTGAAAGCCCTCAAAGCAGGATGTGAGTTTGGGAAAGGAGTGCTTGGAAAAGAGCATGAATAACAAGGTCATGAGTAATAGATCAGTGGGAATGGGGAAAGGCAAACACTATAGATGTGCAGGGATTTGGTATGGACTCTGCACATGGCTGAAGTTAGATAGCATATCCATTGTTTTGACCAAGTTTCTTTAGTGCTGTAGGAAATTTTGGTAGAGTTCAGAGAACAAAAGAGATGTATGGTGTAAGTCTAGGCAGAACCATCTCTGTGAAAAGAGACTAGAGAGCAAACTTGGCTGTCATGCTTTGGTGCTTCCTCATGAGCAGGTATCAGCGTCTTGAAGATAAAGCAGGATTAGAGCGGCGTAGCTGTGGAGGCCAGATTCGGCTTTGAGGTTTCCCCACTGGCTATTCCTTCCTCCAACTCTGTCCACATATATTCATATGATTTTTTCTTGGGAAATCACACCTTCTATCTCTTTGTAAGCAAACATCTCCTGAATTCCCAATACCCTTGTAGCAGTAGCACCAATTCCTTACTCGGTAATGGCTGAGGAACTAGAGGGACCGAACTCTCTTTTCCTCCTGTCTCCAAGAACTCATATAGCATGGAGCAGACTTAATTAAACCTAGAGGTAAAATATAATTTCCTAACAGTCAAGATAATTTAAAAAATGTGGTATTTACCTGGAGAAGGGATGGGATTACCAAGCCTTTGGAGGGTTTAAAACAGATTAAGTGTCTTCCTGAAATGTTTGCTTTCATCCAGTTTTAATGGTATGTGTGGACAGAGATCAGATAAAACCCTTCCATCCTTAAAACTTGTGGACCAAATGAATCTTCCAGTTGTTCACATGCTGAGGCTTAGTAGAATGAATTTATTACTCTTAACCTGTTTTGCTGGCCCTCTGGTTAGGCTGTATTTGCAGCATAGACCCAGATCTTCAATACGATCATCTTTGACCTGACTTTTTTGAAGGGGATTAAACTATGTCCTCAAACACTTCCATTTAGTGTTAAAAGCTGTCTTAGTGGAACTTTTGATGAACAGTTATATTGAAATTCAGGATGTATGCAGTGTTAACGTTGAGTGAGTGTGGTTTTTGGAAAGAAGTTCCATTCTGTTCTTTGAGCAAAGAAGAAAATTATTCCCCCGTGTGAGCTGTTATTAAAACTGTCTCTTGTGATTCACTGCAGCATTACGAAGCAGCAGAGGGTACTAAAATACTTATGTAAGCTATGCTGATCTCAGTGCTTTAGGAAAGTTCTTTCCATTCATCTTTCAGGTTTGGCTTGAGCTCTTGCTCGCTTGGTTTCAAGATGATTGTTCCCAGCATTAAACAAAGATCAATATGAATGAGAAATTGCTGATCTTATAATTAGCTCAGAGCAGTTTTCTTCAGGAGGTGTAGGTTTTTTTGGTAGGGTTGCTTCTACTTCTACAGACCCAAGCAAAATACGATTGTCTGCTGCACTTCTTAATTGACTGCTGAACAAGTGTTTAATTAGTGAAGTGATATGGTGACTTACAGTCTAATCTTAACAGGTTAGTTATTCTATTATATTTGAAAAATGTTTTTGTCATTTTAGATACCATTAAATATTATGTCACTGAGGTGATCATTCAAATCGCTGAGAGAAGTTTCAGTCCAACACCAAGGTAACAAAAATATCAGATAATTTGCTCAAGTATATATGTTTTAGAAGAGATGCTAGAAATGCTCTAATGTTGTAGTTTCTTGAATAATTACATATAATAACAGAGTGCAATTTTATGTAATCATCACAGAATCAAGCATTATAAAGGCAAAGTAGCCTAAATTCACTCATGTACCGTTTTCTTTGCTCGTCTTTGTGTGTGATGCAGGAGATAGATTGTGCATAATTTGTCACAGTGTCTCACTATTCAAGTGATAAGCCAAAATAAAATACTTTTTTTTTTTGAACTATTTAAGTTTGCACAATGTCTGATGACTAATTATGGAAACAGAAGTTTATGTCATGTAAAGTTAAATTAAGTAAAGCTTGAAATGTTTAATTGGAGGCTTTTGAATTTTAAGGTAATTCAGTTTGAATTTAAGACTAAGATGAAAGAAAACTTGATCTAGCTACCTGGTGTCACGTACAATGGTTTAATCATGGTTCTTTCTTTTTGTGAATTATGTTTGAAATATATGCATCATTCTGAACTTTGTGTTCATATGTGTAAAATATAATAGGGAAAAGCTTCTATTCAGCATCTGACAATTGATGTCGGCCAAAATAAAGGATGTAGAGCAATTTAGAATCCTGATCTATTAAAAAATTTCTGTTTCAGGGAATAAAAAGTTCTCTGGTTTTGAGTGAGAGGAAGAAAAAGAAGCTCCATCTTTCAGTAAAATGTGATTGTAGGATGTAGTGGAATTGAAGTATGAGACACTCATTTACCTGTAGTGCATAGATATGAATGACTGTGTAGTTGTTGTGAAAACATCTGATATGTGGTTAATTCTTAAACAGGTCTCAATTTGTACAGAGCATGGTTGCTCAGTGTCTTTTGGAATTATCCTCTGCTAAAAGCACATTTAGATTCACCATAAAAGGAGATAATGGAAAAACCTATATTCTGGTAAGTTTTTAAGTCTTCATCTTCCTGAAGATTAACCTATGTATCCCAGTTCCTAAAATGTATTGTTTATGCGGTTCATTATTGTATGTTTAAAACATTAACAGATTCAAATTCTTGAAGTGGTTCTGAGATACATCTGTTCAAGTAAGAACATCCCTGAATTTTTTAATCGATGTAGATGTACACATAGAAATTTTATCGATACAGTGATGAAAATACTACAGATGCACCACAAGTAGCACAGAAATAACACTGTTTTGTATCCAGAAAACATGGACAGCTTAAGTTTTAACTTTTGAATACATATTTCACCTCCTTGCTCCAGCGCTTCTTTTCTTTAATCACCAGAAGTGAATCAAATTGCATCTTTCACAAGCATTGTCTCAAGGCAGCAGGGGCTATTAATGTAGTCAGTATATTCCATTGCGAAGTGAAGTGCAAACAAAAATAAAATTGCCTATTATACTTAATGTTCTAATGCTGTTAAACTTGGTTAAGCTTGATATTTAGATGGTGACAGCTAGATTCCTCAAACTTTTAAGATAGATAGGAGTTACCTTAGTACTGTACACTTACTATAACCAGGGATGTTTCCTTTTATTTCTGAACTAAATATAGGTGTAGAATTCATATTTTTGCAGTTTATACAAATAATTCCTAGACCCAAAGATAAGGAAATACATGATTATAGATTCCAGCCCTGGATAGACTTATAAATGCACTTTCTTGAGGCAATCTAATTGCATAAAGTATTTTATATATGCATTATCCAAGATCTATAATTTTGGAACATCCAGATGCTGAGGGAAGTGTATATCTGTTGCTTTTAAATTGATTTTAGTGCCAAGACAACCTTTGTACAGCCACTGAGAAATATCTCTTCTGTGATGATAAAATGAAGGTTTCATGAGCAGACCCATAATTATCATTGTATATTATCTAATTGAGGAGTCATTAAAAATTTTTGTGATTTTTCCCTTGTAGCTTATCTGTTCTCAAGTTACATAAAATTCTGGTGCTTAAGACTAGTAGCTTAGATACAGCAAACTGGCTATTTTTTGACAGCAAAAAATCACTTTATTTAGTAGATTGCCATTACTCTTAGATCTGAGCTGCATTTTTACCAGTGTATTGATTAGAGGAGCAGGCTAAATTAGATAAGGACTGGCTTCTGATTGGCATCTCTTCCTTTATATTGGTTAGTTGTTAGTTTTTTGCAGGTGTTTTTAGTATTTGACATCAGAAAGCCCTTACTCCTGTCCAGAGTGAGGTTCTGGCTACTGTATACGCATCGACAGCTGTTCTGGAGTCATGGGTTAAGTTTTCGGGCTCAGAGGCCTTGTGGACACAAGTATAATGAAAGCTGTCTTTATATTGATGATTGTCAACACCTAAACAGTAAAATGTGGGTGCTTGAGGCTGTGAGCACACAGCCAAGTTACACAAGTAGTCTCATCACTGATGCATCATGAATCAGCTGTCCCATTTGTTTGTTTTGGTGATGAGCCAAAGATTCTAGTTCACAGTGTTTCTGCTTACCTACATAAATACACAGAGCTTAGACTGTGTATGCGATAATTAAGGTTAAGGTTTCTCAAAAGTATTTAAAATCGTTTTTTAAACAACAAATATTATGCATACTTATTTTTCCCCTTTCCTCTGTGTGTATCACTTAACATTACCAGTTGTGTTATTTGCAGATATCATAATATGAGTTTCCATTGTGTAAGTTGCACATATTCTGTTGTTTAAACTATAGACTATTTATGTTTGGTTTTTTTTTTAAGGGATGCCAATAAACAAAAGTTTCTTTGTTTCAGGGGAAAAAAAGTGGTACATACAGATGTCCTTATTTGTCCTAACTATATCTCTGCCCTCTTCACATTCTGTAAAAGGTGAATCACTTGCCTCCTCTCTGTGCTCCACTGTTGAAGGGCTCCCTGCCTGGTAGTTGCATGACTTACAAGCTAAGAATAAGACGACAACACAAGCAAAATGGTACATTAGTGATCAGCATAGCAGCATCTCAATAGATACCTGTTTTCTTCTCTACTGTAAAAAAGTGCAGCTTTGAAAGAAGTAAATAAGTAGTTTTCTGGATAGATAGAGGGAATTCATCTCATGGATGGGATCAATGCCATAAGACCCAAAAAGATTGCATCTGTGAAAGTGAAAAAGTGTGCAGTAGTGTGGACTCTTTGAACGCCATCTCCAGTCTTTCAGTATTGAAGTTTTTTGGAGTGAGATTACACTGTAAAGTGCCTTGAAAATAAAGCAGCTTGGATTTCAGGAGTGAGTGGAGAGGGAGTAGGAAGGTATCCCAAGAAAATTAATATGTAACAAAATGGGAGAGACCTGTCAGTCTGATTATTGTCCATGTCTTGAAGGGCATGAGCAGAACAGGTTTGCATTTGTTAAGATTGGAGATGGCGTGGTTGTTGCAGTGGTCAAGAAGTGAGATGATGAGGACCTTGCTGAGACTTAGCTACCCAGATCCCTTAGAGAGCTTTATTCTTTGCGAAATATGTGGAAACCACATCTTTACCTGAACAGTCTGAGTGTGAGAACAAAATAGCTGTAATGAAAGATGTTTACATAAGTGACCTGTGTGATGATGAAAGTAACAGTAATGTCTGCAATAACTAAGAAAGAACTAGCAAGGAAGAATAAAAGGTTTGGAGGTTTTTTTACCCGTGTTCAATTCAAATTGATGCCTAATTGTCCACAAATTGATGCTGGAGACCCAGGTTGAGATAGAGGGAAGCTGATTTAAACACAATCTAAATTGTGGTATTTCCCCTGTTTGGTTCAAGTCCCATGAAGTATAACTGGGGTAGATTTGTTACAGCTTTTCTCCAACGAACATCTTTTAGGTATCTTGACAAAATTATTTGAAACCAAAAGAAAGCAATGAAAAAAAGACCAACAACCTCTCAAATACTTTTTTTCTGATTATGTCATTTCAGAAAAGGTCATCGATGGCATTGTGAATGAAGTCTAAACTTTATGTATTTATTTTTCTGCAAAGGTTCTTTCCTTACTGGAGTTAATGTGGAAGGAATTTGGTTGTGCAAGCTCTGCTGTACAGAGAGGTAGAAAGGAAGGAAAGAGTGCACATTGTGAGTAACGTAGTTGAAAGCACAGATCAAAATACGAAACTGTGTTAGCCAGAAATAACATGTATAAACTGCTTAGAGTCAACACAGCGAGTCTGGGTGAGTGATTGTTCACTCAGACTGAAAACAAGACCAAAGAAGAATTCGTAAATGAAGAAAAGAATGAAAATACTGCCTAAAGAAGTAAATGTAGTTCAGAAGTTGATTTTTCTCTTGGCCAGGAATCCTTCCACCTCCAGAGATTAATTTGCTTTCTCTGTATTGTGTGCTAAATGATTAATACATATCTCTTGTGCTGCTGTTGAGACAAAGACATTCATACAGGTTGTAGAGCATGATTGTCAGATGCCACATGTCAGCAGTTGTGGTAGAAAGAAGTTGCACATGGACTGTGTTGCAAATGAAATGCTTTGGTTGCTTTCTCTACAGCAGATTGCAGGAGGATTCTGAAAGGAGCAGACGGCGATTGCTGCATTGCTCCCTTGTCTAGTTTGAAGGATATTCCCCTTCTGAAAAGCATTCCAGGAAGCTCCTTCCACACGGAATTGTTAGAAATTTCAAAAGGAAGGAACTCTGTTCAGTTTGTGTTGGCAGCGGCCTGTGTTTTTTCACCATTTTCTCCCAACACCTCTTCAGCACTTGGCTTTAAGCACCTTGTGTAATGGTCCTAGCTAATGAGGTGTATTTTGCAGTTTGGGCTATAAATGTGTACAGTGAGTTACCAGAGCAAAACTGATGAACAACCACTTGCAAAGCCAAGTGTGGTTGCTTGTCATCATTCATGTGCATATGCTAAAGTGATTCTCCTCCTCCCATCCCCTCCCAAGATATCTTTATCAATATATCTTATTCCTTCTTTATGAAGCTTCCACTGTAATGTTCTGAGCCTTGGGCTCTGATAAATTGTGACTGTCACATTCAATTACAACATATACTATGTGTCCTGTTAATGATGGCTTTCTCTCTCCACAGGGGATATCTTGTGTCTGCTACCTAACATCATGTAACTTGTTTTACTTGAAGCTGATTAGATCATGAGAAGCAGAAGATTGCTCTCTAGTGAGCAGCACTGTATAAATCCCATTTTCTATGATAAATATTTCATATATAAACATTTCATACAGGCACCGGATTTGTAAAAATTGATTTCCATTGTTAACTTGGATCACTTCACTACTGCAGGCTGTGAATTAAAGAAAAGCCTGACTTATTTGTATGGTGTTTAGCAGGAAAGCCCTGGATCCAAGTCAGAACACTGATACCAAATCACACAAAGATTAAATAAGATCCATAATGGGATGCAAAAAGTTCAGATTTCTTAAAACTCTCCCCAATAAAGACCCCTCAAACCGCTGTGAGCAAAGAGTGCTGAAGAATGCCAGTCCCATTATGAGATTTGATAAAGATTTTTTTTCCAACTGAAGACCTGTTGCAGCTGTTTGTAAATCCCAACATTCCTTTTAGACCCTGTTAGTTGTTGTCTTTTTCCTTGCATGTGTTAGCTCCATACAGTCATATAACTACCATGCTTCTTCTAAAAATCCTCAGTTTTCTGGCACTTCAGTGGACAGTCTTTCAGTTCCCTGTCTTCAGCCCTCAGTTCCTCAACACCATATGCTTGACTATGCCTAAAAAAATGTGAAATTGGAGAAATAATACGTCTGGTACTGAAAGAGATGACTTGGGACTGCTTCTTTTGTTCCTGCCAAAGGGAATGTGCTACAATCACAAAAAGAGGCAGCTTCAGAGTAATGATCTTAAGAGTGACTGATAAGTCAGTATTGTGTTATCCTTTTTTTCTCCACTAGAAGCTGTGCAGACTGTGCTGAATAATAAAATATCAATTTATGTCTGTTAATACTTTGTTAGAAACTGTGTAAGAATGTGGCTTTAGTATCAGCTGATTTAGGGTCAGAGTAAAGTAACAAATTGAAATTTATATAATCTACAGTAAAATAAATTATTTCTTCATTTATAGATATGGCTTTTAAATTCTGACACATTGCTGGTGGAGTCTTTAGGAAGTCCCTCCTCCCACTGTGTTTTTACACCGTTCGGAGATATCCTCATGCCTAGCTCTGGACCAGTGGGAACTTGGAATGCTGTCAAAGTCCTTTACCAGCCATGCATTAAATGCAGAAATAAGGAGTAAGTACAACCTTTTTTGAACTCAGATTCTGGCATTTATTTGCTTTGCATTAGTATTTCTTTCATGTTCTTTGGACAGTCTGTTAATCTCAGATATAAACCTCTTTGAATTTGCATATTTCTTTCAATATTTTTTTAAGCAAAATGCCAGAGGAGTAGTATTTGGTTGCTGTTACAGCCAGAGAGAATCTGGTTGTTAGATTTTTGCGCTATAATATTAAAATATAGACTGAAGAGTTTTGTTGTTTCTAAGGGCACATGTAGGTAACTTAGGTAGTAGTGTTTAAATTTAATTTGCTTTCAGCCCAGTGATGATGTTATTTCAAAAAGAAACG
Source organism: Mohoua ochrocephala (assembly GCA_013398855.1). NCBI lineage: Eukaryota > Metazoa > Chordata > Aves > Passeriformes > Acanthizidae > Mohoua > Mohoua ochrocephala. The sequence continues at coordinate 24,130 of VZTA01005159.1, read as the reverse complement.
AGGCCCTGGGAGAAGGGAAAAGAGAAGAGGTGAGGAAGGTTTGAAGTACGTCATAAAAATGTTTTTCTTGGATATATCTGAGTGTACTGGAGCCCTCATAAAGGAAACATTTGATTTTAGCAGGCTTTGAGTTCAACATTGTGAGAAATACACGCTGCCTAACATGTTAAAGCCTTCATCAGTTGGAGAGCAAAGATAAGGGAATGTTGATTAAACGGTGGCTCCAATGTTTGCGGGTGATGGAGTACGAGAATATGATTTTTTTTGTGCAGTGATAGAAAAGAAAGCATTGGTTTTGTGTAAGTCACACTTAAGTAGTGGTTTATTGTTGTTGTTTTTTCTTTAAACTTTGGAAAGTAGGTGAAAGATTTAAATACGTATGGATGAAGACATTCACTCCAGACTCAGTCAATACACAAATAATTCATAGCCCCAGACCTCATAAAAGTACAACAGAAATGTTTTCTCACACAGGCAAACGTGTGTATGAATTTAATATTCTTGTAGGAGAAACATACACTGTACAAGCGTGTGTGATTCATTATAGTGTGTTTATCCTGGATGTTGCCAAGTGTATTCTTTTTATATTTCAAACAGATGCAGTATTGAATAGCTGAAATAAACTCTGACAAATGGAGAGAATGCAAAATTTTAATATTTAGAGAAAAGGTCATTCCACTTTGTTAATGTTATGTATGCAAGAGAAAAAAAAAAAATCTTTATTGATGTAATAGCTTCAGAATCTGGCTTTGGAAAACCTTCATGATCTAAATGTTATTTAGTGATCCAAAATACATCCTAAAGTATTATCCTTTAAACTGCTTATTCTGACAATGGGAGATGTTTTGCAAGAACCTGTCTAAAATGAAAGATATTTCACTTACTACTCCTAAGTCTTACGGAAGCGTAACTTACGGTTTTGCTTTTCAAGTTTCATTTCTTTATCACTGAAAAAACTTAATTACTTTAACACACGTTCAACTACTCTGACATGTTATTGAGATAAAAGTCATCTCCTTAGTCATTTTCCTAGCATTCAGAAATGCTTTTCTTGAATGGAGTTCTCAGCAGCAGTATTTTACTGTGAGATTATATTCAGTTCTTTCTATTTCCACAGACAGACTTGTTAGAAATCAGTTTTTTTCCAGACATTACTTTGTATTTATCTTTGGGATTTAGCAGTGAGCATGAGGAACAACTGAGGTTTTAATTCTTCTCCGACAGTAACTGGCATTTTCTCTATCCAGTTCCTGGACAAGTGAAATAACGGAAGAGAAAGAAAGGAGGATTCTTTTTAAGCTTCAGAAACCAAACTGTTGGTTTAGTATTGTTTTTCCATTTTTATATTTCTAGGAAAGAGCAGTAAAAAAGACATTAGCACTTCAATCTGTTTCCACTAACTCATTTATCAGTTGGCCTCAAGTACCACCTGAATCTGTGCAATCAGAATGAAGTCTTTTCGTGTTGAACAGGAACACAAACACAGCAGAAGCAAAAATACCAAAACCAGTATGACTTACTTAATGTGATGCGTTTGCACTTAGAACTCAAATATTATTTCCAGAATTCTGAACAAAGTGTCTGATTTCTTGAATAGTGCAAGTTCCAAAAGTTTCAGATGCCCACATTCCGATAATAATTGTAACACTTACCCTTGCTTGCATTTGCACATACACCTGCCTTGGAAATGATGGAAAGGTTTCAGAGCCCATGGCCTGCTTCCCATGAGAGGGGAATAAGCAAGGACACCTCCAGTGTAGAAAGGAATCAGCAGGGGGTCTGCATGTGACCTAGACTCTAGCAGACCCCAATAGCTGCAAGGGATAAATGTTTTTTATGTTTTATGTCAGAGGGCCTCTTCAGTTGCTGTGAGTCCCTGGGTACACTTGGGTCCTGTCCAGTTCTGGCAGGGCCAGAATCTGATCTGTGTGATGGGAGAGGAAGCACCTTTCTTACTTGTGGACACTGCAGAGTCTGTACTGGCTAGCTGGGCCGTAGGTTAAAACAGATTTAGGTAAACTAGAAGTAAAAGTATTGTTTGTAATATCTAAATATAATAATGTAATCACATATTTGCAAAACATGGGTGAAGAAGTGAAACGAAATCTGTACTTAGTCTACTTACACAAGCATAAAGCTACTTATTGTGAGATAAATACATGGTTCCATTGTAGTAGTTGAGGTCTTGGGCTTTGTGAAATTATCCCTTGACAAATGCTGCTGCTGAAGAGAGTCTGACTGGGATTGCCTAATAATTCACATTCAGGCACCCTTTTCTGGGGATGCACTTGAATATTTCTCTTGAGGGGAATGTAGTAGCTTTTGAATGTGATCTTCCATTTCAAGATTTCTGCGATGTCAGAAGAAATTTACTGTCTCACTCCAAAACTCATTTTATTCCTCCTTTATTCAGAGCTCAGTTTTGCAATTCTTTGTAATTAACTCAATGCTTATTTCTCTTCCTCAGATACAGAAGTGTTTTTCCCCTTAAACTAGGAATTATGTCTTGTGAACAACACTGCTTCAGTGAGCAACAGAACTCTCTTTCCTCCAGTAAATCACTGGCATATCTATCACTGTACCTTATATTCAGCATTGCTCTAAATGTTAACAATGGAAAGGAAACAAACATTTGAGTAGGATAAATGTCCATGGTTCATTACTGGCTGCTGAGTGGTTATTACCCATTTGGAGTGATGGCTGTTTAGGGGTGCCTGATCCTGAAGCCTTCTATAATGAAACTGTGGTCTGAGTTAGGCTGAATGTTGCTCTGAAGGTGATTACCCCTCATGTGGCATCAACCACACATTGATTTAATGTTCAATTTGTTGATTTGTGTTGCCCATCGGATCCTTCCCAGGTAGATTGCAGTCTAATAAGCAGCCTTCCTCTTTGTTTTTGTGCCGGTGTCCTTTATCAAATTACATCTTAATTTTGTTCAGAATCTTTTTCTTTCTTGGTTGTGGCCATTTTTGTTCCCAACATGTGGCCTGTTGATGGCCCTTCCCAACTCCACGTTGTCTGTGGAAGGAAGAAGCATCTCTCCTTATTCCAGTCTCTGGGAGAGCGACTGATATATGGGATAGGAACAAACTGTGAACATGTCATGTGGAGCCTCTCTCCATATACCTTTATTTTGGCAAGGAATTCTTAACAGTTGTGCTCTGGGTATTCTCTGTGTATTAGACTGCATTGCTTAAGGACATTCAGTAACTCTTAAGGCATTGTGAAGTTAAAGTAGGGTTAAGTGTATCCAGACGTGCTATTTATAGTGTAGTTCTTGGCATTTCTCCTTGCAGAGCTGTATTCCTCTGATCTTCCTGAATATGTTGTAGTGGTTTGTATCTTACTCCTTCAGCAGTGGAAGAGGGTTAGAAACACTTAGGTGTGTGTTATGTGTGATAACACAAGTTCTGGGCAGGTCTGTCTGCAGTTAGGCTTTCAGCCCTTGGGGGAGCTTGATGGCAATTCTTCTGCAGCAAATTAGTTGAAACTGCATGAAAAAAGTGTCTTAGAAATGTGTTTGAGTCCCATTAGAGGAGGATGCCTCATGCATTTTCTGCTCCATCCTTTATGGCTCATGTGCACGTGATGTTGGTTCCCTCCACTTTTCTCTCGGCAAGGCTCCTTTTCTCCACCTACAAATCTGCTGTGCAGACAGAAGAGGTCTCCCCTTCAAGTAACAGGTTCTTGGCAAATGACACCTTATGCAAACAACCTCGGCTGCTGGGAGTGATAATAGTAAATACTGCTGAAGTGAGAGTGTTGTAAAAATGTATGAAGAAAATTGAAAATATGGTTACATGGCAATTTGACCATAACTTGATCTGAGAAGATATATGTGAAGGTACAGTTGGAGGAAAATTGGACTTTTCGCTTTAGACTAGAGTGCTAAGCAAAGCTTTGTCAAAAGGTCGTTGATAGCTTTTTGTATCTCCTATGCATCTAGAGTCTCTCTGAATGGTTTACAGCTTTTGCAGAAACCTTTTTCAATGTAAAAATTTGCTGCTTATAATTTGGGAGTTGAAAAATTACTTCCAGAAATCGTTCATTTTATTAGCTTTAGAGGGACCAGAATAAGCTGGAAAATTGAGTTTGTGGCTGAAAACCTGGAGGGTTTGAGTCCTAGTGCTTTTTTTACAGTCCATGTATAGTTAGCTGTTTATGAAGCTGTTATTGATGTATTCCAGAATGTTGTTTATTCCTCCCAAGAATGGCTTTCATTCTGTGTATGACTCTAGAGTAATTCACCTCTCATAAAAATAGCAAACTGTGTCCTATTTCACTGATTTTTTGAATGTCTGAAATTTTCCTAGTGTTTCAGTGACTCTCGCCTGTAGAAAACACATGGGACCACACAGATCAGTAATTCATTGAATGAGGAGTGGCCAGTGTTTCTCTGGTTTGTGCTCTCTGTAAGCTGATTTCTCTGTCTGGAATGATTAAAAGAGTGGGTGTGATTGTAAATGGAACATGAAGGATCTGGTTTGTTTCAGGTTTTTTTTTCTGTTCCCTTCTTGAATTATTTCATGGTATCGAGTTCAGAGAACTGACACCACAGGTGGGATGAGTTGCCTTAAAAGAGATGACTGAACAGTCAGACAGAAATTTTTAAAAGATGCAGTCTGATGCCAGTCAGGGTTTTGGGACAGGAAGTTAAAAATGCTTTTCAGCGTTTGATAGACATGTAGAAGCTCTAAGCCTCATGAAATTTGAATGCTTAGGCAGCAGACTGCTCTTCAGTACCGGCAACATCCTTTCCCACCTCTAGGAAAAGGTGTATGCAACTTTTAAGTATAAATTTCCTGACTTTCTTGTTTCTTGAAACTATACCTGCCATATGCAGCAGCCTTTTATGGTAGTTGCTTAGGAACTTAGTTCTTGCTCCTAAACACAGGACTGATAGATCTTTCCAGCTCTTTGCAGCTGTCGTATTTTTGGTATGTAATCTTTCCTATTTGAAATGTTCTTAGAAGTACTAATTGAAGTAGACAAAAATGTTGGAATAAGATCTTTGTCTACTGAATAAATTCTCGTATTTTTGCTCAAAAATTTTGCTCATTTTATCATTCCAGCTGAGCTTTTTGCTTAGGTTGCCTTTTTCTGTTCATCTTTTGAAATTTAGCATTGAAGTCAGGGGAGGAACGATTCTGACTGGTTTTTAAAATGGGATTTGCAATCCCAAATCACTTATCCATTTGTTGATAATCTGACTGATAACCTACCTTTCTTCTTGTGTATTGTGAAAGATGTTGTTGTATCATCTTGCAGGGTATACTACTTTTGTTCTCTGCATTAGAACTGTTAAATGTTATCTACATAGTAATTGGCAATGTAAAAATATGAAATTGATTGTAAGGGCTATTGCTTAACTACTTCTTACGGTTTAATTTTTTAAAGAAAAAATAGATAAGTATGCCATTAAGATCTCCCATCACATTAAATGTGCTTTTGAATCAGGATTTGTGATTCTGTAGTATGGTAAAACCAAAAATATATTTCAGGCTTGTACCTTTTTTCCCATATTCTTCATATTTATTTGTGAAGCACTGCAATTCAGGTAAGCACAATTTTTGTAGTTTTCATGTATCTATGGTTCATCTTTCTGCAGTTCAGCTCTTTGAGCAATCTTAGGATTAGTAATAAGAGACATGTCAAGTTGGGTAGCAAAAAATTGTAAATTAAAAGCAGCAAGACTATCTGCAACTAATTTAAAATGTGTAGTCAGAAACAACTGCGTTGCCAGGTAGTTAATAACGCTAAGAGGATGATAGAAATGTAAGAAATGCCATACTGAGTCAGGGCAGTTTAGCATGTAATTCTTTATTGTCACTCCAACGTCCAGAAATGTTCTTCAGAATAGTGTGTGAGCACTACAGTGCTCAGCTCTGTAGTTGCATTAAGGATGTCAGAGGATACAGCGTTGCTTGTTTCCTTTACTCTCTGTTCATTCATCTTTTGATCATCTGTTTGAATAAATTCTTTTTGGCCTTCTGGTGCTGTCTGCATCCACAATCAAGGGACAAGTTCCAGAAGCTCACTACTGATGTGCAGTACTCTTTTAACCTCCCATGAACTGATGTCCTGCTAGATTTCGCGTGTGGATTAGCGAACCACAATTCAGAATTCCCACCAGCTAAATGGACGTGGGGATCCTAAACTACAGCCTGCAGTGTTCTTGCTGATTACAGTTAGGGCTTAGACTTAGTGGCCAGTTTGCTGAAAGGAAATCAATGTCACATATGCTCAAGTCTTGCTATGTGTATGTGTATCTCTATTATATTCATTTTCCTTTCCTTGTAACACCGCTTATTTAAACCGGGTAGCCTAAATACGATAGTGCTGATCCATTGAGGGTAATTTTATAATAGTACATCAAACGTAGCAGATTTCCACTTGGATGCTTGCAGTTTGTTTCTCATAAAGACTGTTGGGTTCACTTGGGAACTGTAAGTACTCAGCTCCTGTAGTGCCTTTAAAATGACGGGATCTATTTGAGCAGGCAGGAATCAAATAATGAGCCAGGAGTGAAAAAGCAAATCTTATAAAAGCCTATTGGACAGATGGCTGACATGAACTACTTAAACCTCAAAACCTGATTTATTTATTGAATTTTAGGATCTTGGCCTGTTTTAAATTAATTAGCATTTGTTGTTTCCGTTGTATTTCTCCATGACAGGCTGTGTAAACCAACAATACTTAACGATTTAAGCTGCCAATTTTACTTGAAATATTTTTAAATTGGTAACGCTAAAGCAAATTGGGAGTGTATGACTTGAGACCAAAGAAGAAAGGCTTATTTGTGAAATTGGTCAGGATATTTCCATTTTTGTGTGTGCAGCAACAGTAGGCTATTGCTGCTGGTTGCCTATTTTGAGTGCCGTAGCATCAAAACAGAGCAAGCAATTCTCATATTGGCTCCTCTGAGTACTGGCCTTAACCTAGAAATTAAATTTTTTGTATAATTAATAAGCATAATAAGTGATACCTATCACAGAATCACAGAGTGGGTAAGGTTGGAAGGCACCACAGTGGGGCCATCTGGTTCAACCTCCCTGCTCAAGTACAGTCATCCTAGAGCATATGGCATAGAATTGAATCCAGATGGTTCTTGAATATCTCCAGTGAGGGGGACTCCGCAACCTCTCTGGGCAATGTGTTCCTGTACTCAGTCACCTGCACAGTAAAAATGTTCTTCCTGATATTTAGGTGGAACTTCCTATGCATCAGTTTCTGCCCATTGCTTCTTGTCCTGTTGCTCGGCACCACTGAGAAGCCTCGCTGCAACCTCTGACGCCCTCCCTTTAGATACTGATGGACATTGATGAGGTCCCCTCTCAGCTGTCTCTTCTCCAGACTGAACAGGCCCAGCTCCCTCTGCCTTTCCTCATAAGAGAGATGCTCCAGTCACCTCGTCAGCTTTGTTGTCCTCCACTGGACCTGCTCCAGGAGCTCCATGTCTCTCTTGTACTGAGAAGCCCAGAATTGGACTCCAGATGTGGCCTCACCAAAGTTGAGTAGAGGAGCAGGATCACCTCCCTTAACCTGTTGGCAATGCTCTTCCAAATGTACCCTGGGATACCATTGGCCTTCTTGGCCACAATGGCATTGCTGGCTCATGGACAGCTTGTTGTCCACTAGGACCCCTAGGTCTGTCTCTGCCTTTCCAGCAAGTCGGTCCCCAGCCTGTTGTAGAGCCTGGGGTTACTCTTCCTCAGGTGCAGGACCCTGCACTCACCGCCTTTGTTGAATTTCAGAAGGTTCTTCTCTGCCCATCCCTCCAGCCTGTCGAGGTCCTTCTGAAGGGTTGCACAGCCCTCTGGGGTATCGGCCACTCCTCCCAGCTTTGTGTCGTCACCAAACTTGCTGGGGAGGCCTCTGCCTCTTCATTCAAGTCATGGAGGAATAAGTTAAACAATACTGGGCCCACTACTGAGCCTTGGGGGTCATCACTAGTGACAGGCCTCCAACCAGACCCTGTGCCACTGATCACGACCTTCTGGGATCTGTCCTTCAGTCAGTTCTCAATCCACCTCACTGTATGTGGGCATGAATGTTTGAGGAAGAGGTGGAGGAGATCTGGTTGGAAAGCTGGGAAGGGTTGTTCCGGGGAATGAAATTACTGCAGAATTATAGAGCTTCAGCCAAGTAATTGCCAAAAGACAATTACTAGAAGTAATTATAAGATCTACTCAGAAGTGAGATGTTGGATTGACCATGCCTGTTTTCCCTCTGTGTATGGCTATGATAGTAACAGCCCAATACCTGTTCTTGCAGGGAGGTGAGTATTTTAGCTTTTAACGTCTAGTTTAGTTTTCCATCTCTGTCACTCACCTGCCAAAAGACTTTCAAATTCGCCTTCGACATACCTCTTTTCCTCTCTGGAAGCAATTTGGAGTGACATCTGTAAGGCCCCAAAAACTTGCTTGACAAGATTCTTAAAAGGGTTTATGGTTTTTTATGTGCTCTGACTTAGATGCACGGGAAGAATACTGACAAGATATTCTGAAGAGGTCAAGACTATAAAAAAACTTTACTGGCAACTTTAGAAAATCAGAGAACTTTGACAAAAGCTTGGAGCAGCATTCAATCAACATAAAAACAATTTCTCAAAGCATTAACTTAGCAAACTCCAATCCCATCTAATTTTAAGTTACTCAGAACTACGAGAAGAGGGAATTAGTAGAAGAAAGACGGAAAATATTCAGAAAAGAGCGAGTATCGCTACCACTCCTGGTTCCAGCAGCGTTCAGCTGATAGAAATTCCAAGAAGAGGTAGGGTCAAGACATGTGCTCACTGCATGTCCTGGCTTAAATACCCTTTGGCTTTCCTGGGCCCCTCTCCCAGGTGGGACTTCTGGTCATCTGGGCACTCTGGGGCTAGAATGAGGCTCCAGAGGCGAGTGTGGAGTACTGCCTCTGGTGTCCCAGGGATTGGCAGCCGCTGCAGGGCTGAGATACAGGCCTGGGGGTGTGTAGGGCAGGGCATCCGCTCACCAAAGGCAAGGTCCGACCTGCCCCTTCCCACACACACACACGCCTGAAATGTTTCGAGCCAACAATTCTTCCAGTCTGATAACATCTTTGCATAGAGAGCCACACTGGTACCATAGTCTTGGTTGGACTGTTATTCAACAGTTGTTAATTATCAAGTGTGGTTTTATTTCTTTGCTTATGGTATGTTCTCCTACATCTGAAGTCCATTCTAATTAACTTTATATACAAAAGATTTATAGCTGTCTTGTTTTCAGCTGTTGCATCTCCTCTTCGAACAAGGTCATCTACTCAAAGATTTCTCATTGAGCTGGTGTCTGTGATACAGTTTCTCCATGCCTGCTTTACTTCCTTTCATCAAAAATCTGTTTTAGTCTGTCTGTAACATCAATTCCTCCATCAGCATTGACTTGGTTTAAACGTAGATTTAGTCTTCCATCTAAATCTCCTTTCTATTCCTTTTTTCTTCTTCTGCTCTTGCTCATATCCAGAACTTGGCTGCCAGGCTGCATGCCTCCCTTATCCTGTATCTTGTGCTTCTAAGCTGAGACTAGCTTTCCCTTTTTCTTGACCCATAAATTTTTAAGAAAGCTCATAAAACTAAAGAGCCAAAACAATCTGCATTCAGTAATCCGACTGTGTCAAGGTGTATGTGCATGGTGCAGCCCCCACAGTGCTCTCAGAGGGTTGGTGTGTGGCCTTCCACTGTGATTCCTCCCACTGTGCTTTTGTGTCTGCAGCAGGACAGCAGGACTCTGAGAAGCTCTGCCTAAGTGCTGCCGAGGGCTCCATCAGCATCAGGCTGGATTAAACAGGCGCTGTTAAATCTCTGCTGTAGCAGAAAGGGGAAAGCTTCAGAATAGTTGAAAGGGAAAACTTGGGAAATAGCTCTGAGGAGAGGAGGTGTTAAAACTAGGGACAGTTTGGGGAAGGGTGGAGGAGTTATTTATGGAAGAGTATTTCCCTGCGCAGAGGAAATCTCACAGACGTGAGGACACGTACTGGCAGAGGACATGGAAAAGGGGCTAGTGGAAAGTGGAGTCTTTCCAGATTGACAATCGGTCTGCTGTGAGTTTCCAAAGTGAGCTGTGGGATGTAGTAAAATATGTAAAAAAATCTATACCAGCTTAGGATTTTGAATTAACTTGAAGTTTATTTTTAGGAGAGGAAGCTGTGCTCTTGACTGCTGGTTTTATTTATTTAGGATTTAATTGCTTGTTAAATTTGACTTGTAGCCACAGCTGATACTTTAATGTCAATTTTGTGTTAGTACCTGCATCGAGTGAGCTTCTTCACAATCTTTGCAAGGGGTACAATTTTTTGTGAAGAGGGAAAATGATGATAAAAATAAACTCTTCTACTAAAATTGTGGTTTCAGTGTGAAAGAGAAAATATGACATGTGAAATTCTAACTTCAGTCATTAGGCTTTTGTTTGGCAATGGTTTCGATTGAATGAATAGAAAGAATAAATTTTGCTGTCAGCAAATTCAGGATCAACCACTTCTGTGATTTGTGGTGTTCCTTGCTTGCTGCGGGTAATTGCATCTTGAAATACTGCATTTCCTTCTCTTCTGAAGTCGGTACATCAGGAAAAATACAGCTTCAAAGCATCAAGCTGAGAGATTTTTGTGAACAGTGATTACAGCATTTTTTTTGTACACCAGGATAACTTCTCCCTTTGGATTCAGACGTAATGTTCTGGAGTGCCTGGTATTTGTGAATATTTCTATATGGAATATCAACAGTGAAGTGGAAAAGATTTAATTTTACCCAAAGGTTTAAAAATCAGAGGCCAGAAAACATTTGAATCTTTATATTGTTCTGAAAATCCATTTCAACTTCAGAAATGGCCCCCTGCTTGGTATAATAGGACTTAAAAAGGGAATTAAAGTTTATGGAGCGTGTATAAATCTTCATGTGGCACAGCTGGTAGGAATAACCTCCGTAAGAACACACAGGGAAGTGCTTTATACTGTGGCTAGGGAACTTAGGGCTTTATGTAAAGGGTAACAGCAGTGCCATCTCATCCTACAGACCATTGGTTCATTCAACTTTGATTTAATTTGATTTTTTTTTCTTAAATAATTTTTCTCCACCACTTGCCCGGTTTGTTACGCTGGCAAAACAAGTGTTACTATTTGTGGCTGTTCTACAGCCCTGAATGCACACCTGTTTCAATACTGCTAGGGCAGGGTATCAAAGCCACCATCCCTCTGGTACCAGTGACAGTGTTGAGGCTGCTGGCTGCTGTGACAGTGGCAGTGAGTAGCTCATATTAGGGCTATATTTTCTACATGGTGCTTAATTCCCTTGGTTTGTGGTTAGAGCCTTTCCTGGGAGCTGTGGTGTGACCATTAGTATCAAGGCAAGGGGATAGCACATTGCTAACTGGGTTTGCTGCTGCCTCTCTGCCCCTCTCCCTTCACGGCCTAGATGGGAAGATTAGATTGTCTTGCTGAAGCCAACCCTGATTTTCAGTCATGGTCTTAGGTGGGGTTACTGCACCAACTGTTTGCCTTACTTTTGCAGCACAGACATTTAGGCCACTTGAGAGTCAAGTCCTCAACTGCTACAGTTTAGAGCATATGGTTGAAGGTAAATTGTTGCCAGTTTTGGATTGCTTAGACACTGCACAGTGAACCATGACAGTTTAGGAAATGAGTGATGTGCAGTTTAGATGTCCAGGCAGTGGCAACAGCTGAGACCAGTCGCTCCATCAGCTATCTGATCCCTGCTCATCCATCAGGTCACTGAGTACCAAAACTGAGTGATGCGAACACCTCCCAGTGTGCTCACGGTGCACAGAAGTAGCAGGTTACACCAGCTTTACAGCATTCAAGCATTGGCTCTGAGTGTCTTCTTTTCTTACCTGTAACTACTAATTTAAAAAAAAAATTCTTAATAAACCTATGCTGATTTATCATAATTGCATCTATAAATCCATTTCTAATGACTAGATGCGTGAATTTCAGCAGTCCCTTCCCTAAGACCACATTAGTCAGTATAAGCTCAGACTGATATGTAGAACAATTTTTTTTTTTTCCAAACTCATAAGGAAGTGTAAAAAATTTATGATGTTGCTTTAACAAGGCCCACTGAGATTTGAGGTTGTATATCTAAGCCCTTATTGAAGACAAAAATTCTCCTATGTTTAGTCATGCAGAGCAAAGCTGCTCTTCAAGACAGCACTTTAAAAATGAAGAGCATTTGATAAACGTAGAATTGAAATAATAGAGAAAGGTATGAGGGATCTTCCCTCTGAATTCCTTTACTGCAAAGCCACAGTTACTATTAACAAATATAAAATGTAAATTGGAGTGGCAGCACCTCTTGAATTTTAAGGTCATTTTGCTATACTAGCAACCAGCAGTGGAAAACTTTAGCAATGTTAGAAGAAAACTGCTTGCAACACTGAAGAAAAGCAGACGATGAAGGATACACCTCATTCCCTAGCAGGAGGATTAATTCTCCTGTACAATTAATCTGATTTCTTAGTCTCACTCTTCAGCACCCAAATCTCTGTTCTTTCTCTAAGAGGTAATTTTTACTCAGGTATGCCACTGTTGCAGCCTCAGTTTAGTATCCCTCTACTTCCTTCTCCTGGGAAACTCTAAAAGGAGAATTAGGTGGAATGTATTTCATGAGATACTTTATGTTCAACTCCCTCTCGTTTTCTTTGAGTAATTAGGAAATTAGACTGTTTCCACAGGCTTGGAAAAGAAAAATCTGATGTAACATTAGACCATTTAATTAAATTATAAAAATTGAACCTAATATTTTTAGGAAGGATATTTTACAGGAGGCCACAGTGCGGTTGGCAGAAAGTTTTAAGTTCCACGCTTTCAAAGCACCAGAGTTGCTTTAGACATTTTCACTCCTTTTGTAAATCTGAGCAATCTGTGTATCCAGAAACTTACATGCATTCTTTGTCTCTCTCAAGAAACTAGGCGTTCTCCTTTTTCTAAGGGTTATAGATCGAAAAATATTTACACTATTTCATTCAGACTTCCTTTGGGTAAATTTCTGCTATTTTAATTTTCACTGTTTGCTGTTTTGAATTAAGCTTTGCTTCTGATTTCCTTTTACCAAATCTGTAAGACTGCTCCACTGCCAGCATTCCAGAGTTAGCAAGTGATTTCCATTCTGTAGGCACAACTGGAGTGTCGGACGTGATGATGTTGTAATCCGAGTTCACTGCTTCTGTGGACATGTGCAGATCCTATTGTGCAGGGTATTCGGTCCTCAGCCTGAAATTACCACACACAGCAAAAGTTTGTAACACTGCATATTTGCTGTGATTCTTTAAGGGTGTAAGTTTTTCTTGTAAAGGTAAATTTTACATTGTCGGTGTCAGAAACCTTATCTGGAATAGAGACTAGGAAAATATGCTGCTTCTTCCTTGCAATGGTCTCCATTCATCAAGCCCTTCTGATGACTAGCACTGAAAAGCTGTTCAGTGAGGTCACTGTGAAAGTACTTAGATTCACTGGCAGTCCATACAGGGCAGTCTACAGGTATCTGAGCTTCACAGTCCCAGAAAACCTTGAAGAAAAAAAGCCTGAATGTGGCTGGGGCTGGTATTACCATTTTTACAAGCAGTGGCACCGAGTATTGTATGACGGAATGCAGACCCGTAGGTGTTCTAGATTAATGATTAAGCTACGGGTGCTGATCTTCAAGCAGCATCTGCATGTATTTTTATACTGTGTAGATCCAACAGGAGCATGTAATGTCTCCTGTGCCCCAGATAATGATGTTTTGTTTCAGTAAGGGATAGGAACATTGTCTTGGAATGTCATTGTATTCGCCTTGCTTAATATAGAATGGTTTAGTCTGGATACAAAGTTCTGCTTTTGAGGATGCAGAGTTAGTAAAATAATCTTTAAATCTGATGAAACACCAAACCATTATTGTCCATCTCTTGAATTGTTTTGCTGTTGTGGGGTCTTTTTTTGCTTTTTCTGCAGCATCTGTGAGGTTTGAGATTTTGTTAGCAATGAGTATTGAAGTTGGGCACACATGACATAGTTGCTGCTACTCTGTCGATACTTCAGTCAGCGTTACCAATTTGGAAATCATCTGGTAGCTGTTTTAGGCAAGCAAACCAGGTATTTTTGGACTGACTTCAGTAATGCCTCAGTGAATGAAGGAGGACTTCAAACAAATGAAACTGGAAAATAACTCAATCACGGATGAAACTAGGAGCTGAAATAAGTCAAAATAATTCTTTACATTACATTTGTGATGCTTAGGATTATTATAAGAGATCAAGAATAGTAAGTATATTTTTAAAAAATTTTGGACATTGTATACTAATTTCTTTTGAAATAGATATACTAATAAAATTCCTTGCTAAGGTACTGCAGCTTGGTTCACTGCCTCTATTTTCATTATGAGACCTTCTACTTCTCTTTGAAAGCTAAATTATCTTTACAGTCTCCAGCTTGAAATATTTTTTTATCCCCTTACTCTTAGTATAATTTGCTCATCTGAGAATTGATTGGGTGAACTGAAGTGAATTAAATGCCATTTCAAATTACATAGGTCTTCTCTTTCCTAACCATCTGACCCTTAGTGGGTCTGGGCATACTGCACATGAGGTTTCTGGAACCTTTTGTACTGAACTAGTTCAGGAATTAAGTTTTTGTATTTGATCTGCCTTGTCACTGTTTAGAATGATGGTTTTGGATTTTTTGATTGCCTCTTTATCAACCTTTCGCATTTTACATGGTGAAAAATAATTCTCAGGTACTGAACATAGCATTTGTACGTAGGGAAACCTTCTGTGAAGTGAAGGGCCCTTGTATTTGTGATAGGATACCTGACACCACGTTTTTTATGTTCACCAATATAACACCTCATTTTGATGATTTTTAAATAAAGATTATAGTTCCATGGAGAGATGTAAAGGCGCTTTCAGGAGAGTGGTGTTACTGATAACATCTGGACATTGAAAAGTTTAGACATGCCAATATTTTTAGAAAAGATATTTATGTCTTCCTCCTGAGTCTCTTATTTTATGGTTGGAGTTTCCAACCTTGGGAGGGGAAGGAGGAAGGAAAGAGTCTGTAAAATCATTCCTGTGTGAGAGTTTGGTGGAAGTGTAGTCCAGGAGACAGCAGAGATATTTTGAGTTTTCTCTGGTCATTCTACCTATGGTCATGATGCCTGGAGGGGCTGAGAAGCAGCCTGTAGTCTCAGCCTTCAGGCTGGAAGCTCATCTGCACACAGGAGATGCTGGCTAATGTGCAGACAGTGAGGAGAAGGTGCTCTGCATTTATGACCCATCACTAGAGTCCCTTGATAAGATTCTGTAAGTTCTTGAGGTTGGTTTATGGAAAAAAACACACTGAGGCGAATATGTTTTGTTTCTCTGGGAAAACGAAGTGTTTGTGACAGTACTTGGACTTGGTAGTGTTGGGTTAACAGTTGGGCTGTACGATCTTAGAGGTCTTTTCCAATCTAAATGATTCTGTGATTTTGTATGTTCCGTCTGTCTTGCCAGTTACCTCCACCCTCCTTCTCCTGCCCTGATTTTTAAGCACATTTGCTTTATTTGGACAATTTTGGAGATAAACTTTCTGAATTACACTTTTCCCTCAATATCTGTAAAGCAAATGCTCACCTAGAGGAATACATTGTTAATGCCCTTGATGAGAAAGACTCCAGGTTGACAACGACCGTTGCAAGAAGAGTCTGCTGAGGAAGCAGACGTCATTAGTCCCATGAGCTGGCTTCTTTTAAATTGAATGAATCTTTTAAGGGTGAGCTGTCTGGAATTACTTTGCATTTACTAGGGTAACCATATTGATGTCGGCAGATGCCATGAAGGAGCTTTTACACAGTACTTTGTTTTTCTACAGCTCTACCATGCACTTCTACCTTTCAGGAAATGAATGTTATTAGAAGGGGTATACACCCATTTGCCAGGGCAGATGGCTTTTATATACCCTTATATACATATCCAAAGTGTTGAAAGGTGGGGGGGGGGGAAAAATAAGAGAGGGGTAACCTGAGAATTCAAGTACTTGGTTCATACATGCTGGGAGGAAGCTTTTTAGTTTGATGGTGTCACTGCTCACATTTGATATTCCCTGCAAGTAAGATGGCACAGTCAGGCTGTTAGCATAGGTCAGTAGCACACTGCTGTGTCCTCTGCATCCATCCCGAGCACAGTAGTTTACAGTTATTGTCATACGTTAGGGAAATTATGAGCCATCTGTCCTAATTTAGAGCACGATGTATCCAGGAAGGAATCAAGAGGTGCTTAAGGTGAAGAAAAGTGTTTTAAGAAGCATTGAAAGCTATCCCTTCATTCTGAGCTCTATAGGCATATTCAAGAAGACTGCATTCTGGAGTCGTAGTACCACTGTTGCTGCTGCCATCCTCCGCTATAGTGAATTATCAGCAGTGAACTGGCTACAGCAATCTGATCTTTATTGTTTTCAGAAAAGTTACTTTAATTCTTTCCACCTGGGATGCAGTAAGACATGAAAAGAAATGCAGCTTAAAGCCTTAGCACAACCATGAAAGTGAAGAAGCTTATTCTAAAGCATTGGCCGTGCAGTTTTTATGAGAGTATTTTGCTTCTCCTTTTAGTGGGACCACATTCCTTTGCTGCTGAGAAGTCAGCAATTGCACTGTACTTTGGAGCTGCACCAGCAAATCTGCAGTGTGGATGTTGAAGAGCAGTCACAGCAGACTTTAGGCAATGCTCAGCGAGAGCTAAACTCCTGTGCTTTTCTTGATTTTGTAGGAAAACTAAATTGATGTGGATTCTGCTCTTGCACCCAGGTAGGCAAAAATTATATAGGAATTTTTAAAAAGTAGTTTGAGAAATATATATTGTGACAGAATTCACTGTCATGTTTTCTTCCTATTATGTCTAGATATGTTTGACATCACAAGCCCAGAAGGAGCTGTTTCCTCCATGAGCTTGTATCCTTCAGTCAGATGGTCTCAAACAACTTCACTCTCACTGATGAAAATTTGCAGCAGTTTTCTGCTTTTACAGGTTTAGCTTTTGCAGTAAACTGTTGTTCTTGTAGATCAGCAAGAATGAAGAAAGAGTGTCTCTCTCCATAGACAGTTGTTGCTATGTGTTGGCTCTGCGGATAGATCTGCTGCTGCCATACCTTTATGTACTGAGGTGTTGCTGGTACAACATATTCTGGGACGTACCCGGCAAGTTTGGGATTTTATATCCAAGGTCAGTTCCCACGGAATTAAAATCACTTTTTCTCTTCATTCTTTGATGAGCCTATTTCTGCTTACCTGGTGCTGAAACTAAAGTTGATGATGTCTTAGTTGTACTCACGGACCATCTGTGCGTAGTTCGAGAGCTGTTGTGAATTTTAAATTTAGTACATTTGCAAGTGTTTGTGGTCCCACGTATCTAGGTGTCCCATTGAACATAAGTCTGCTTTAGGCATTGTTGCTCGATTTAGGTTTTCATACATTCATTTTAGATCCTATGAATCTTCAACTTAGAGGTTTAAGAATAGATGAACACCTGCTAATCCTTCTGTGATGTTTAAGCTTTATTTCAGTGATTCTTGCAGCTGAAATTCTGTTTTGTCTTCAACAGAGACTGTACAGTTGGTGCTGTTTTGCAATGGAATGAAAATATTTTATGGGTGATAAGAGTTTGCAACTTAAAATTAATGCTTTTGAAATTGCATAGCAGCCAGATGGAGGAGGGAAGGCAATGTAGAAAAGCAGTTGGTGAGCACCCAAAAATCTTTAGTCTGGAGAAGTACGTTGGGCATGACTTTGAAATTACGTACTCCAAGGCAAAGTTACTCCTGGACAGGATTAAAATGTCAAGATTTATTGCCATGCAAAAAGTTGCAGTATGATGAGACAGCTTTCCGTGCTTCAGAGGAATAATCTACTTGTAAACAACTTTGTCTGTGTTAGCACAGTATATTAACACAGTTGTTTGGTTTTCTGCTTTTGCCCTTTACCCTTTGAGAAAAAAATAATTTAATTCTGTGGACTATTCAGAGGCTTTATTGTGCAAATGGCACTTCTCAATAACTCAATGTAGTTTCTCAATGTAGTTACATTTAAGTTAATATAGGGCAGTTGAGTCTGCTAAAAATGTTGGTTGTTGTGAAGCAAAAGAAAAATAATATGGGCTTTGCTTTACGGTTTGAAATAGGCAGCTTTTACTTCTTTTTCTGACTTCCCTTAAATAGCTTACAGTGATCAAAGCATGTCAAGAAATTGTAAAATAATTTCAAATGCATTAATAAAATTAATGTCATTGAGATTCATATGTAGTTGTTTAATGCAAACAAAATTATTTAATACACTGGCTTTTAATGTACCTTTTAGCATGAGTTATTTAATCTATGCTATTTATTGGAGTTAGAAATGAGAAACTGCATGTGGAGTATGGATTTTAAATCATAAAAGCATTCATCAGAGCAAATAGCATCATTTTAATTAAAAGGCGCTTTGAAATATTACAAGACCAGTTGATACCTCTTATGTCAGCCCTTCTGAAAAATATTGTGGCACTGGTAGTCTGGTGAGGTTAAATATGAATTTTCATTACAAGGCTTTCTTATTAGTATTAAATAACTTGCCCTTTTCAAATGGTGACACATTGAAAGTTCAAGAAGAACTTACATTTTGCAGGATAGGGTATTTTAAACCCGCTGAATTGTTTTTGCAGTGGATTTCTAGCTAACTTCTTTTTGATTAGACTTCAGAATTGCATGTTTTTTCCAATCAAAGTATTCATTACTCAGAAAAAAAGATAGAAGACTGTTAATAATGAGCATGTCCTTGTATATACAGCTATTATATTAATTTATAGAAATATGTACCATTCTATTTATATGATTGTTGTATATATAACTAATATAATTATATATACTACATTAAAGTATATGGACTATATGCAATATATTTGATGCATTTTATTGTAAGGATTATATATTAGTGATTTTATAATGAGAATGCTTTGGAAGCTATAGTATTTAAGACCATGTGAAAATACAGAAATTCAGTTAAATGTAATCTTGTATCTGTAGTGATACAATGAAAAAGAAATGTTTAAAGCTTCGAGATGGAGCTTCTGTGTTGACCACTGTAGTCCATTGCAAAAAAATACAAAAAGGCATGCTCTCTGCCTTCTTACTTCCCTTCTTCTCTTGCTCATTTCCTTGTAAGGACACCAGCGGGTTAAATTCTGTTCTTCCATTTTTTGTTTCTTATGAGAGATTTAATACCTATTGGTTTGGGATACCATGCAACTAGTAAAGATCCCAGGGAAAATTTGCTCAAAACCCACACTTGACACTCCCAGCTGCTCAGGATGAATAATGAATGGTAGAACATGACCACAGATGTTTGTTTCAGGAGGCAGTGATTCTACAAAGCAAGTTTTTTTCCAGAGGAACGTACTGTAGACTGTGAAAGTACCACACTTCTTAGTCGTCCGTAGTATTTAAATTTTGGTAAGAGTTTAGTAGCTAATGAGCAGGCATTGATTTTTATGTCATTTTTAGATCACTGCAAGGATAATTAAAAGTATAAATAACTTAGCCTCCTGGTACATTAAGTATATAGACACATCATCAACCATAATTAAGAATTGTTTTTAGATTAAATCATTTTTACAAATAGTTATTTGATTTAGCAGGTTTGTCCTTTGGTTCAGTAAAGTCATCTGTCATTTCTCTCAGAGCTGTAGCTTGTGGAAAGGGCAGCTTTAACAACATCGAGTGAACTCTGAGATTCAGGGCTGAGCTTCTGTCAGCTTTTATATTGGATTCTTTGGCACAGGCTTGCTTCATCAAAGCACTGAAGCTGCAGTTAACATCTCCTTCAAGAGTTTCACGGCATTTGGAGCCCTAAATGCAGAGCGCATTTACCTAGATCGTAGCTAATAAAATCTGATTAATACATTGCCTCAGCAACACTGAGCAGAGCACTGAGTAAGAGCTTTTTCATTTTCCAGTTTTGACCTGTGTAGACTACCCTCAGTTAACGTATTTGTAGAAGTAGCCTGCTAAATCAGAGATGATGATGGAGATGTGCTGGAAAGGAAAAAAGGGCTTATCTGTTCCTTTACAAAAGCAGACTCACTTTGTCTGTGGCTGAGACAGCTCAGTTGCGTTTAAAAGTGAATCTCATGCATGATGAAGGGTGATTACTGATAAATGTCTTTAGCACTGATAGAAGAGGCTTCTTTTGAAATAAATGCAATCTAGTCAGAAGTCTGGTCCAGTTTTTCAAAATCTTGTGAGAATCTTTGTCGGTTTTTCTCGGGTTTGAAATACAAAGTTTTATTTTGCTTCACTGATGTGCCACCTGTATTGTGTTTTTCCATGAAGATTTGGGATGATGTGGGTGGGTTCCATGACCTGGTGGATGACTGTGTTAGTTTACTAGTTCATATATCAAGAAATTATGAAATAAATGTATTTCATTATTTTGGTGTCTTAAGCCCGGCTTTTAAGGACACAGTTTTGAAATGTTACTCTAACTTATATAGACAATTCATTGGGATCAATTCCGTAGTGAACAGCGGAGAAATAACATTCTCTGATGCATGGTGATTCTAATGTAAAACATTATCTAAAAACATTGCGATCAATTATTTCTGCTAGAGAAGTAACTGTCTTATCTTTAATCTTATCTGAGTAGTTGTTCTCAAGTTTTGCTCCTCTCTGCTTTCAGAATTAATTGGTTCAATTTCATAGAGCATTTGTGGGTTTTTTTAAATTTTTAAAGAAATCAAAATTTCCCCAGATTTCCCATTGTTATCAACTAAACCGCTTTGAAAATACCACTTCATTTTTAAAAACTTTTTTACATATAACTATGGGAACTTTACTTTCCTAGCTGTATTTCTTTGACTGGTTATGGGAATGTGGCAATCATCTCATGTTCTAAATTTCTCCTTCAAATGACCAGTTCCTTAGAGAAAGCATTGAAAAGGACAAGGGGCAAGATAGTCTCAGCTTGTCATCTTTATTTCTTACTTGTTTTGAATGCTCTGTGCTGTCATTTTAGCACATAGTTGTTTTGCATCAGCATCTAGCACAGTAGCCAAGTATCACCCCCTTGAGTAGAGTTTTACTTCTTCACTTTCTGTACTACTTCAGTTCAGTTCTGAAATGTATGCCAGAAATATATTAAAGTTTTATTAGCATTCATCATATGTGGTTCTGTCCTTCTCAAAATGAAAGTTATATGAAGGTTCTAATTATGTCTTTTAATCTTACATCTGTTCATTGTGTTTTCATGGGTGAGACTAATAGATACCTCTTAGATTGAAGGAGTTGAGTTTGAGGTTTCACTTTAATCTGCAGAGTCTGCATCTCAAGTTTGATTAACAGTGGGGAAACCTCTGACTGTTGTTCTTCCTGGGGATCAATTCTGTTATCACCAATCCTTCTTCCTGCCTCAAAATTTAAGATTTTTTTTTTTCCAGTTTGCCTGAACCCACAGCATAGAGTGCACTTATGTAGAAACACCAAGTCTCTCAGTTTGTTTTACTCATTAGGGAGTATTGTGGCCTCTGAAGAACATGTTTGCTTTGCTTATAGTAGTTGGTTTTGCTAGATAGAAATGTCATATGATCGAGTTTATGCTCATGCTTTGCCAGGTAAACACCACTTGATCAGCTGGTATATATGTTGCTGCATTCCATCAGCAGCTTTTCCCTGTGGAGTTACTAATGTGCATTTCTTCTCAGTACTCAGACAGTGATTTTCAGGAAAACATAAAACTTCTTCAAACCTAATTTATTTGAGATCTTGCTGAAGAAAATTTGGTTGAAATAAGCTAAGAGGATTAATACAAGTTCTGGGGAAGAGTGGGATAAAGAAAAGAGAGAGAAATTTGAAAGAATGGAGTGACAGACAAAATGCTTAGAATTATTTGTGTTTTCCTGTTGGTGAGATCACTGACAGACAAAACTGGATGATGATGATGGTGATTTACAGAGGTAGATTTAGCATCCTGTGAAAAAAATCACTCTGGCTTGTCCTTTTCTTGACTCAGAGCATACTCTGAGTTCGGATCATTTTCCTGAGTACGTTTTACTACATCTTACTCTTTTAAAGCCTGGTTTCTAAAACTGACTCACATTTCCCTCAAACACTGGCAAGGTCAATAGGTAGTGGTGAGATTTTTTACGTGTCACAAAATTGGTCCAAAGTAGATGCAGTCTTGTGCCCCACAATGAATTAGAGAACCTACACAGAATTTATGAATTTTGTTTGATACTGAGGGTCCTATTTTTTTGTGTTAGTCTGTGAAGTCCAGAATATTAAGGCTTCTTTGCGGTGTAGAAAAGTTGAATGTTTGCTGAAGGAAGAACAGCATTATTTCTCCTGTTAACCTCATTTTCCTCAAGCTGTTGTCTTGTCTTATCTCCCTCTTATTCCTTTCAGCCAGCATACCAAGCTGTGCTGTGATCTCTGGGAATTGTCTGGGAGCTGATGGGCTGGGTTGTCCTCTGTGGATGGTCACTCTCCTGATCTACCTCTTCCAGTAAACAGAAAGCAAACAGTCTCCTCTCCTGTACTGGAAGTGAGACAACTCCCCTTATACAGAAAGTCTGTGAAACTAAGGTGAAAAACAGTGGATTCTTTGTGGTTTGTTTTGCTTTTGTTTTAAGCACGGATGCTTTTCTCTTTCCTCTACAATAAAGATTATGGAAAAATGCTTCTAAAAGCAATAGGGATAAAGAAGAACAGAGAGATCTAATAAAGCAGTGACTTCCCACAACCATTTGTGATAAATGCTATGAAAGGGCAAGTCACAAAAACTAATTCCTGGAGCAGTAAGTGCTAGGATACACAGGTTTTGTTTATAATAAGGGAATACACTGGAATAATTTCAGGAAATACTAATAACTGAGCAATTAATAAACAAGATTTGCAATATAATTAGGCTAATGTCTTTATGCGAACATTCTTTCCCTGAAATAAACCAACAGCCACAAAAGAAAAATCCCTAGTTCAGTGCCAGGGCTGTACTAGTTGGACTTTAAAATCAGGAAGCATCTCCAAAAAATCCTTATACCAAAACACAAGAATAGAATCAGGGTACTGATGTAAGTTGTCATGTTTTGAATATTGCTTGGAGTTCTGAAAAGTTTCTCTGCAGAGAGGGAGTTGATCTGTGGAAACACCTTCCCAGGATCCAGAACCTTAGCATACCACCTCCAGTCTCCAAACTCTCTAGCTGTGTTTGAAGGTGCCTGCACAGTGCTTTGTTTAGACTTGCTGATTTCTGAAAAAGAGAGCCCCTATTTTGCTAGCTTCACCTAAATTTGCCTGCATCACCAGATTGTAGAAAATGTAGAAAAAAGAATGAGTAGGGAGAATATGAAGGTAAGCTTCTGATTGTGTGGAGAAATGAAGTTACGGAGTGATAAGGAAATGTAAAACTCCATTCTGGATTACAGTTAACAAGATTACAGTTAACTCCTTGGTTACTGGTTACTTAGTGCTCATCATCTGGTTTTGAGTGTTCCTCCTGGAACATTTATGGAATCACAGAATCGTACAATGGTTTGGGTTGGAAGGGACCTTAAGGATCATCTAGTTCCAACCCTGCTGTGGGGAGGGACACCTTCCACTAGACCAGGTTGGTCAGAGCCCCATCCAACCTGGAACTCTGAACCAGTCAGGGCTGCCTTTTGTGGGCTTGGCCACTTGTATAGTCTTATGAAAGAATCTTGCTTCCATTCAATATAGACGTAGTATTTGTGACTTAACTGGAGGCTTTTACTTTCCAATAATGGAAATACTTCAGTCTCTTCTAAACATCTCACCTTCCTGTTCTAGTGGTTAGTTGAGGGTTTTTTTGGTAGCTTTAACACCTTTTCCAGATCCATGTGGCGCAGTATAAGTGTCCAGTGAGATACTACATATTCCAAAGGCGGTTAACGTGTGGGAGGTTTTGGCCTCTGCCCTTTGGTATGGTCTCAGACATGTTGGAAGTCTTAAGTGATGCACTGCCATTAGAAGAGCCAGAGGGTGCCTTTCTTTACCATGTAGAGCTTCCCTTGTCAAGATGACTCACTCTGGTGAGGTCTGAGAAAACACGTGGTGTATTTGGTAATCTAGATGTGATATGATTGTCTTTTGATGTGGGAAAAAAAAA
>VZTA01005156.1:43666-54313 GCA_013398855.1 Mohoua ochrocephala | reverse complement strand
TCCATCCATCCCTCCCTCCATCCATCCATCCATCCATCCATCCATCCATCCCTCCCTCCATCCATCCATCCATCCATCCTGCCATCCATCCATCCATCCATCCATCCACCCATCCATCCATCCATCCATCCATCCACCCATCCATCCATCCATCCCTCCACCCCTCCATCCATCCCTGCAGGCTGGGCTGGACCTCTCCAGGTATTTCCCCACCAACAGCTGCCGATGCCACCCCATTTTGGTGCTCTCAAGCTCTGCTGCCCCTGCCCTGTTCCCAGAGCAGCCCTTTCCCCACGCATCCCTTTGGTGGGTCCCTCACCTGGGAAAGGCTCCAGATCAGCAGTTCGAGCCTGGGGAGGCTCCTTCCAGCTCCTCTTGGGAATCTGGGGCAGATTTGGGGGGATTTTCCATGGGGGAATGAAACTTACCTGGAGAGTGACCTCAAGGTAGAGAAACCCTCTGGCTCTCTGTAAAATTGTCTCAGGCTGGAATTATAAGGATCCTTCAATTGCTTTTTCAACCTCTCCCATCTCCCTTGAGATCAGGCAATTATCCAGGAACTGAGTATAGTTTTTGGCACTTCAGAGACTCCATGGTCTGAGTACAAAGGCAAGTTTGCAAAAAAAAGCTGCGTTTAGTGAGCTCAAGCAAATGTTACTCTCAGGTGTACCCAGCTCGGTAATTTGTTCTTTTTAGGATACAACATCAACTACAAGATTAATGCCCTTGTATCCAAAAACCTGCCTGAAAGCAGGGAGGGAGGAGCTGGTGTGAGGGTATCCGATGTGCCTTAATGAGCTCCTTCCAAATGCAGAGCAAATGGTTATTCCTGAGGTCAGACCCAGAGAAGTGCAGGGGAAGGGCTTGGATAGGATGGATTTAAAGAGCCAGCATAATGTTTATTGATGCAATTAACTCTAACCTCATCACCACGATGTTTTCATTTACCTGTCTCTCTTGGCTGCTCCCCTGCACAGGTGGAGTTTCCCTCCAGCAGGGGAGTCCCCCTGCTCTGGGGCTGTGCCTCTCCATCCTGCCATTTCCATCAGCTGGCATCGTTGTTCTCCTCCACATCCCGCTGGAGCCAAGGCTGCTGGGGACGTCCCCATGTCACCCCCCGGCCTCCCTGACCCCTTTCTGGGGGATGCTGGTGAGACACCTGGGCTGTTGCAGGGCCCCAGGTGGTGCTCAGCACACCCGAGACAACACCCAAGTCCCAGCCCAGCTTTTCCGGAATGGGAGAGGAAAAATATGGGACAGGTTTAATGACCAGATGGAGACTCTTTTCTTAAAAACTAAAAAAAAAAAAAAATCCAACAAAAAAACCACCTGTTGATTCTAGAAATCCCCTGGGACTCCTGTAGTTGTTGCATCTGTTTGAATGGCTTTTGACCACTTGAGCTCACAGCTGTTGTTCGTGGACATCTCTGAAGTGGAATGGCCATTCCTAACTCCTGCACATCCCCCAGGTGCCTGACAGGAGAGTGGAGCCAGGCGTGCTGGTCTCTTCTCCAGGTAACAAAGTACAGAACAAGAGGAAATGGCCTCAGCTTGCACCAGGGGAGGTTTAGGTGGCATATCTGGAATATTTTTTTCACAGAAAAGGTTGTCAAGCATTGGCAGGGGCTGCCCAGGACAGCAGCGGACTCACCACCCCAGGAAGTGACCAAGGAATGGCTGCACGTGGCACTCGAGGACGTGGCTCACTGGGGACCACTGTGGTCATGGTGGGTCAATGGTGGGACTCGATGCCCTTCCATGATTCCATGGCTGTGTCCACACCTGGCCATCTCTGCTGCTGGGAGGGTGAGGGGTGTGCAGGGGAGGATGTGGCCCACGGACACCTCCCCAGGGTGTGCTGGGGCTGCTGTGGGCAGCGCTCCCTCCCCAGGGCCTCACCACAGGGAGCGGCTCTGGGCACTTTCCCTTTGGTCCCAAACTCCTCCACGGACACGGCCACGCCGGGCACTGCTCCTCGGGGCAGCTGGCACTGCCCAGTCACCTGGAGGGCATCGCCTGGTGCACAGGGACTGCTGGCCCAGGGGAAGGAGCCCTCGCTGGCCCAGGAAAGGCGAAGCTTTTTGCAAGAGCAAGGCTTTCAGGGCTAAATCAGCCATTTGATCATCCATGAAGAATAAAGGCTTGTTTCCTGGTTGCTGGCTGCTCTGCCAAGAGGGAAAAACAAACAAACAACAAATGAGCTCATTATTTTCTGCTGTGCTCTCGGAGATGAACCATCGCTGGCTTCAGAGGGGATAAAACGCCCGCAGGGATGCAGTGCTTCTTCCAGGAGGGCTCTTCTCTCCTAATCTTTCATTTGTGCTGGGTCCAAAAGTGTTGGTTACAATCAGGGTTGCCTGAGAAATGCAACAAAGAAAGAGAATATGGCACTGGAAGAATCCAGGGGGAAAAGAGAAGAAGGGAGATGATCTGCCTCCTGTTTGGCTGTGCACTTGTCTCCATTCACGGGGACAGGAAAACTTGAGCACGTCCCTTCTCTGGCATCACAGTTGGATTTAGAAAGGCAGTAGGCTGTGTCCGAGTAAAGGACAGTTCCCTGAGTGGAATAGGATTAAAAAGGACTGAATGCAAGGGATGCTTAAGGAAGGATTTTCTGGGCTCGTGAGGAAGCTCTCATGAAGTTGTATATAAACAGAAATAGAGTTCCATTAATTAATACCAAACATATAAATACAAACAGGCATCAGAAAGTAAAAGTCAATGTGTCCTGTTTCATTAACTTACACCTGTGTGCTCAGCACTGCCTCAGAGGTGTTAAATTCGAGTCTAATTAACATAAATTGAATGTTAGCACAGGCTTCGGTGGAGACACAATTTCACCTTCTGTACACAACCCAATTAGTTTGTGGATCTTTTTGTCCTGAATGCGTGTAATTATTTGGAGTATATCTATATTTTTATTTTCCAAACCCTCCCATGGCTCTCAGCTCTGTGTTTAATTATGGATTATGTGGAAGAGCAGTTCTACTAATTAAACTCTGTTTTTATTTTAAATCCACTGTCAGATTATTTGTTCAGTGACCCCCAGTCCTTAGGATGGAGAAGCAATAAACAGTTGTTCCCCAGTTATTATTTTTCGTGTCATTCATCTTGGCTTTTTTGCATCAGACAGGAAAGCACAGGCATGGCTGATCCGGCCACCGGCGACGGGCACCCTCAGCACCGCGGCTGCACACCCCGGCTCTGCCGAACGCGGCCGTGCGAGCGTTCAGCGGCAGGTGCAGCTGCCGAGGTGCGCTCTGTGACCCAACCTCCTGGAGGGAGCACGAGAGGGGCTTTGCCAGGGGAAGCCCTGGGCACTGTGGGTGCCACGGACACGCGGTGGTGCCGCGCTTGGGGTGTGTGGGGGCACAAAGCAAACCCCAAGCACGCAAGTCGTGTCGCCAGGAGGGAACCCACATTCCCCCTGGGACAGGAGGTTCACCCTTTGATCCTTCCCATCCCACAGCAGCCTCCGGATAGGTTTTCCATGACCTTTACCAAGGGCTGGGAGAACCAGTTTGCTGGTGTGATCACCCTGAACAGCGCAGGCAGCTCCTCCCTGTGCCTGGGGTTGGGCTGACCAGTTCAGGGATGCGCTACCACGACAAACCTGGGATGTTTTAGAGAACCCGAGCAGTGGGATCCCTCTTCAGGGTACTCTGTGAGAGGAGCCGGCTCTCATGGTGCAGCTCTCACACAGGGGTGTCCCACGGGCAGAGCGTGGGGCAGAGTGCAGGGAGGGGGACATGCCCTGCCAGGCCAGGGCGACCCCTTGAAAAAACACTGGGAAATCTTGGGGCATATCCATGGGAACGCACCTGGAGCATTGTGTCCAGCCCTGGGGCCAACAGCAGAAGGACGTGGAGCTCCTGGAGAGAGTCCAGAGGAGGTCACAGAGCTGCTCCAAGGGCTGGAGTCCCTCTGCTCTGGAGCCAGGCTGGGAGAGCTGGGAATGTTCACCTGGAGAGGAGAAGGCTCCAGGGAGACGACAGAGCTCCTTGCAGGGCCTAAAGGGGCTCCAGGAGAGCTGGAGAAGGACTGGGGACAAGGCATGGAGGGACAGGACACAGGGAATGGCTTCCCAGTGCCAGAGGGCAGGGCTGGATGGGATATTGGGAAGGAATTCCTGGCTGGGCTGGAATTCCCAGAGCAGCTGTGGCTGCCCCTGGATCCCTGGCAGTGTCCAAGGCCAGATTGGACATTGGGACTTGGAGCAGCCTGGGACAGTAGAAGGTGTGGCAAGGGGCAGAATGAGATGGGATTTAAGGTCTCTTCCCACCCAAACATTTCTGGGATTCTGTGGTTTAAGGTCCATTTCTCTGCCAGGTGAACATAAAGACCTGGGGCAGTGACCACAGCAATGCCAAAGTGTCCTCTTTCCCAAAACTATATCTTGATTTCTTTTCTCAAGGTCAGGCAGGTTGACACTTCATTTTCCCACCTTTCCCCAGTGTCAGGTAGAAGGAAAAAGTCCTGTGCGAGCAGAGGTGCCCAGAGCAGTGCTGGGAGCTGCTGCGGAGCCCCGGGCAGGGCACAGCTCCTCTGGGCTGGGACGGGAGCTGCACCTGGGAATGGATGTGGGTTTCTGTCCTTGTCACCCACAGCTGGCTCCCATGGCCACGAAATGCCCCGAGCTGCTCAGCCCCGGGGTCTCGGCTCAGACCCATGCCCAGCTGAGCTTCTCTTGCTGTTCCGCACACAAAGCACTGCCTGGGGGGTGTTGCCGAACAAAATGCTTTTGTCAAACACCTGAGCACATGTTTCCTGAAATAAGCAGTTAATTTATTCTTTTCAGACAGATTTATTTTGCTTGTCTCGGGTTTATGTATCATGAATTGCAAAATGATACAAGGTTTAAACCATTTGTTTTGCTGCAAGTGAGCGCTGCCAGAACAGCAACTGCAGATGTCACAAGAGAGATGGGTGGGGCTGAGGAGGAACCTCATGGACTTAAACTCCTTCTGAACTGCTGCCTGACGGGGACATGAGGTGGCACAGGCCCAGCAGTGACGGCTGTGCCGTCCCAGAGGGGTGGCACACCTGGCACGGGGGAGCCACGCGCCTTTGGGGGATGTGGAAGGCCCTGGAAGGATTCTGTCTGCGGGCTGGGCCTACAGCAGGCGTCCGCCCTGGCCGTGGCGGCTTCCCCTGCTCCGGCTTTGCTGAGCTTTCCCCGCCAGGGTCCGGTCCAGCAGCCCTCACTGAGGGGGTGAGCAGCCAGCGATGGGCACACACACACCAGACCCTGTCACCGGGGACACGCAGCTGCCCCCACAGCCCGTGGCTCTGGTTGCCTCCAGAAGGATCAAACAGCTCCTCCTCAGGATCCACCACCTGCCACAGAGGCTTGTGGCCCGCTCATGATCCCACACCAGGGGATGGCTCATCCCCTTCCAGTTGCAGGGGCCAGCCCCCCACCCAGGCACGGCCAGCACGTGTCCCTGGGCACTCTCTTCTCCCTTCTGAGCCCCTGGGAGAGAAGATGCTCTGGTAACAACAACAACAGGGCCCAAGCCGTGACTCCTCTGCAGGGAAATCACAGAATAGCAGAATCACAGAATATCCCGGGTTGGAAGGAGCCACAAGGATCATGGAGTCCAGCTCCTGGCCCTTCACAGGACACCCCAACAATCCCAGCCTGTGCCTGAGGGCACTGTCCAAACCCTCCCTGAGCTCTGGCAGAGCTGGGGCCCCGCCGTCCCCAGGCCAGTCCCAGCTCTGGGGCAGCAGAGGCTGGAGGTCTCCCACTCCTCGGAGAGCCCAGGGGCTGTGAAGAGCCACCAGTGCTGCTCTGAGGGTTTTCCTGGCCCTGTTTTACTGCCAGGACCTGCACGACTGCTGCAGCTCAGCAGCTTCGCTTCCTCCAGCACAATCCCCAGCACAAAGTGTTTGTTCTTCAGTAACAGGACATGTTTTGATTTAGTTGATGTTGCTGGGGAATAGATTTAAGGTGTATTGGAAAAGCTGCTTTATTCAACAGCAGTCACTACAGGAAGAGCTATAGTGAAATAATTACTGTAGTATGGTTATATGGTAATTACGTTGGTATAATTGATGAACCTTCCTAGTGCAGAAAAACCCGTACCGCTAATAGCAAAGAGAAATTGGAGTTTTCCTGTCCTCAGAAAATGGTTTATTGCCCAGTCAAAATACACAGGCAACCAGTTAGAGAGAGAAAGTTGGGCCAGAGGGGGAGAGATCTCCACAGCATAATTAATCTTGGTCTAGCTAGAGCCCCATGTGAAGGGCAGAGTAAATTCTGGGATATAATTAAGCTCCAGTTCAAAAGCCTAAACTGAAATTGCATTCCCTGCCCTGCTGTGCCCCTCTGCACATTTCACCAACAGCACAATAAACGCGTGTGCCGCTGATTTCCATCAGATCCCAGCTCCAGGGGCTGCAGGGAGAAACTTGTGCTCCCACAGAGGTGCCTGATTTCTCAGGTTCCCATCCCGGCAGCCAGGGGCAAAGCAAGAGAGGCCTTTCAGCCACGTTTTGAGGGAGTAACACGTTTAAATTTGGCTGCCCCGGAAGTCAGGGTTCATCCCCCTGCTCACCCCCAAGGGAAGGTTTTACAGGGTTTTGCTGTTCAGGTAAAACAAGGGCTCCAGGGAGTGAAATCTCATCTTCGGTGCTCTCAGGAGCACATCCCTCCTCTGGCCTGGCAGAGACGAAGCTGCCAGCCCAGGGTGCAGCTTCAGGACGGACACTGCGGTGCCACGGACAGGCCAAACCTTGGGAGATAAAAGTCCAGATGTGAAAGTCCCCCCAGAAGGAGGGGTCTCAGGTCCTGGGCAATGAGGCATTTTTGTCTGGCTTTAAGGCTTTTGACAGTGACAACAGAGGCAGTCTGGGGTTTCATTCCAGCTTTCCAGCAGGGTTTCACATGTGTTGGAGATAAATCCGTGAGAAAGAGCATCCACAGGCAGAGACAGAAACCCCCTGGCACTACCCCTCCATTTCACACTCTGCTCTCACAGCCAGGTCTCCCTTGCACTGCCCAGTGTGGTCCTGGGGCTCCCCTCCCACGCCCCCTGTGTCAGCACAGCTCTGTGCCGTCAGGCTGGGACAGTGGGATGGGGCAGCAGCTGTCCCACCCTGGTGGGACCACTGTGGATGGATCTTGTCTGCAGTCCTGGTACATCCACAAGTCCAAAGGCATTACCTCGCTGCTTTAAACTTGATTTATCTCAGGCATCCTTGGGCATTGCCTCCTGAGAGATAAAATTCTGCTAACGCTGCTTCAACCCAGGCCCACGGCAGCCAAGGGCATCGCGGCCCTCTGCCTTCTCCTTCCTATTGGGCCATTTTATACCCAAACCCCACGATTCTGTCATTCCTACCTCAGATGCTTAAAAAACATCACCAAGTGACTAAATGACCTCTAAAATATCCCTTCCAACACAAACTCTTCTATGGTTCTATGCTCAGACCCTGTCAGATCCTGCTGATATTTGAATGCAATGTCCAAGGAAGAAGCATTGAGTCTAAAGAATCCAGAGGCAGAAGCCCCTCTAGTGAAGCAATTTGTGTCACTCTTTGAAGCCACGGTAACCGGCAAGATTAAATCTTGTTTTCTGCCATATGTCTGGAAGGACCAATCACGCTGGCAAGTGCGGCCTTGTCTCAGCTTGCCCCAAAATCTGCGGTGGTCCCTGGTGCATCAGTGAAGCTGTTGACTGCGCTGAAGGAGATGCTGTTTTCTGCACATTTACTCCCCTCCCTTGGGCTGAACCAGTTCAAACCCACTCCTTTCCTTCCAAGCCTCCTGCCCCGGTGCAGGTGCGCACAGGAGGAGGTGCTGCTCCCCTGGGACAGGCGGTGCCAGGGATGTGGGGCAGGGATCCACGCTGAGCCCGCCCCACTGAGGCCGGAGCCTGGCTGGCTCCGCGGGGCTGGCGCGGCTGGGAGGGGAACCAGGCGTGTTCAGGGTGGGACGGTGCCACCACTCAGGGCACACGGGGTGACAGCCTGGGGGCCGTGTTTGCGGTGGCACCCATGAGCTGAAGGAGCCAACTCCAGGAAACCAAAGGGCAGAAATCCCTGGCACCTGATGGTGGCTTTCCTTCATTAAAGTCCTGTTCTGGGCTGAGGGTGGCAGGGGCACAGTGCTGCACTGCAAAACAAAATTTCATCTTTTCTAATCTCCGAAACCATATGGTTCATGTTTGAAATGTGGGCTCCCCACTGGTTTCAAAGACCTAAAACCAATAGAAAGTTTAGGAACGTCCTTTTCAGCAATTCCAATTTGCTGTGATTTTAATAATGCAAATGTTCCCTGAGGTTTGCATCGCCCCTTATTCAGTTCAGAATCATAGAACAGAATCACAGAATCATTTAGGTCAGAAAAGTCCTCTCAGACCATTGAGTCCAACCCTTCCCCAGCACTGCCAAGGCCACCGCTGACCCCTGTCCCCAAGTGCCACATCCACAGGCTTTTAAATCCCTCCAGGGATGGGGACTCCACTCCTTCCCTGGGCAGCTATGCCAGGGCTGGACAGCCCCTTTCCATGAAGGAATTTTCCCAATATCCTGAACCTCCCTGGTGCAACCTGAGGCTGCTTCCTGTCCTCCTGTCACTTGCAGAGCTGTCCCAGGGCCCCCGGGAGGTGCCCATGGCCACACACGGGCTGGGCCAGGCTGGCACTTGGCACCACTGCTCCTGTCCTGAGCGAGCATGGTGGGATTGCCTCACTGCTGGGGGTGAGGAACAGGATTTACATTTTCAGAGCAGCTTCCCAGAATTAGGTTAAATATTGATGCAATTTCCTAGAAAGCTCTGAAATTGAATCCATTTGTCATGGCAGAAGGAGCACCAAGACAGGAGAAAGGTCAGTGTCCTTTCATTGCAGAGACAACGTCGCCTTGCCCCCACCCTGAATCCCCCCACCACACACAGGGTGCTGGCACTGCCATTCTGAGGCAAATAAATTAGCAAACACGACATGAGACACACCTTCTGTGCAATCAGTAACACCGTGTGCGTGTTGTACATACCTGAATTATCACCATCATTTCAAATACAATTAAACCCATTTATTGTTGAGTTTCTCGGAGCACGATGTGGAGCTGCTATAATAGATGCTCATATCATGCCAGAGAAATTTTGATAGAAGACTGTGATTAAAAGAGAATAAATTGTCATTACTGCCCACAGAAATGGACAAATAATATTATTTTTCTCACTATTGTAACCAGAACCTCAAGGGTTTCAGTCTGGCTCCATTTCACATGCCACTGGGGGCAACTGGCCAGTGGATTCCACGGGATTTGTCTCTGTTCAATTCTGTGAGGTGAGAATAAACAATTATTTAATCAAATATGAAGAGAAGATTTCAGGCTCATTCATTGCCCCCCCCAGTCTCTCTCTTTTATGTGTGAACAGAGCTAAGTAATTCAATCGGAATCTTAAAACCTACCTGATCTCTCTTAAGTTGTCTCTGTTCCTATGAAACCTTCCATGAGTCAAATTAATTCCTACAAATCCACTATTTTTTCATTTTATGTAACTATTTCCAAGGTCACAGTGGCTCCTGCTCAAGATTCCTGTTGGCCTTTCAGCCAGCCACAGTGAAGAAAAAACATCCTCTTGAAAATCATCAGTGCCTGGAGAGCTCAGAGCCCCTTGCAGGGCCTAAAGGGGCTCCAGGAGAGCTGGAGAGGGACGGGGGACAAGGGCTGGAGGGACAGGACACAGGGAATGGCTTCCCACTGCCAGAGGGCAGGGATGGATGGGATATGGGGAAGGAATTCCTGGCTGGGAGGGTGGGGAGGGGCTGGGCTGGAATTGCCAGAGCAGCTGTGGCTGCCCCTGGATCCCTGGCAGTGCCCAAGGCCGGGCTGGACATTGGGGCTTGGAGCAGCCTGGGACAGTGGGAGGTGTTCCTGCCATGGCAGGGGGGGCACTGGATGAGCTCTGGGGGCCCTCCCCACCCAAACCAGTCTGGGATCCCCTGATTCTCTCCATCCTGGTTGGAGATCTGTGCCATTCCTCCCTCTGTGCTCTTTCTGGAGAGGAGCACGGTTCAAAGCTGTTCCTCGGGGAGGAGACAGCCCCCGGTGTTTATTTCCAAGCCCCAGTTTCTGTCACCCTGAGGTGGCTGCTGGTGGTGCCCCTGCCCGGGCAGGGCTGTGGAGCCGTGTTTGTCCCGGGAAGGTCAGGTCCCAACGCGCCCTCGCTGTGCTCCCCCAGCTCCGGCAGCCAATAGTGGCACAACAAGGGAACTTTCTCCCTTTTCTGTTCACAACCAATTTAAATTCCTGTGGTGTTTGTGACGAGCAGGTGACAGTGAAGGCCCTGAAACGCCTGCGCCGCGGAAGCAACAACCATCTGATGCAGCTTTTCCCTTTTGTTACACAGAGAATAAGATTACCAGGAATAATGTTGGAACGAGCCCAGCCCGCAGGCTCTGCGCTCTGACGGGTTTATCTCCTGAGATCACCTCGTGCCAAAGCCTTCCCTGGGTAGAGGCTGTGTCAGATGGGGAGGAAAAACAGAATTCTTCTCCTTATTCATACTGAAAATGGGAACACTGGAAATGCAGCAGAGAAGCAGAGCCAGGACTGTGCTTGTTGCTATTCACACAGGAGGGAAGGGGTGGGAAAGGAGAGGAGAGAGGAGAGGAGAGGAGAGGAGAGGAGAGG
>VZTA01005156.1:13706-43500 GCA_013398855.1 Mohoua ochrocephala | reverse complement strand
GGGAAAGGGAAAGGGAAAGGGAAAGGGAAGGGAAGGGAAGGGAAGGGAAGGGAAGGGAAGGGAAGGGAAGGGAAGGGAGGGGAAAAGTTCAAGCTCTTCTGGTTACTTCACACATATTTCTGTGGGTTTAATTAGAAGCAGGGTCAATGCTGTGTCCTCGCCAGAGGCTGGCTCCTGCCTGTCCCAATCTGTCCCTACTCACCTCTGTCTGCTCCTGCCTGTCTCCTCCTGTCCCTGCCTGTCCTTACCTGCCTCTGCTGTCCCTGGCTGTCCCTGTTTGCCCCCAGCTCACTGCTGGGGGCTGGAGGACCTGGGGCCCTGTTGAATTTGGCTTGCTTGATATTTGCAAAGCAGACAGGATTGCTCCCAGAGGACTCCAGCGCCATCTCCTCCCCTCGCCCTCCCCTTCCAGCAGCTCCTCACATCTGTCAGCATGAGATCACTCCTTCCTAAATCACTCTCAGATTTTGTATTAATTTTTTAATCATCTGCATATGAATGATTAATAAATGTTTAACAGCTCATAAAATATTCACCGTGTTTCCCCACGGTTGGCGCTCCTTCTTCACTTGTTATCACTCGTGGGGATGAGAAATGTCTACACGGCTGCCGAGGGCAGAGGCAGCCTCGGCTCTGCCTCACCAGTTCCTTCTTTCCAGAACAAGCAGCTGGTAATGGAAAACCAGGTGAGGAACCCTGGGAAACTCTGCGAACACTGAGGCAGAAAAATATCCACGCTGGAATGACCCAGCTCACGGAAAATCATCCTGGGCAGGCGTTGGGAGGTGAACCTTTGCAGGGAGTGAGGGTAAGGAGAGCAGGACATGCAGGAGCCATACGGACCCGCTCCGTGGGAATGACCCTCTCTGGAAGGGCCTTTCTGCTGAGGACGGTTAATGTTCATCTTTGCACTGGATTAGAATCACAAAATCACAGAGTGGTTTGGGCTGGAAGACTTAGAGGCCACCCAGTGCCCCCCCTGCCATGGCAGGGACACCTCCCACTGTCCCAGGCTGCTCCAAGTCCCAATGTCCAACCTGGCCTTGGGCACTGCCAGGGATCCAGGGGCAGCCACAGCTGCTCTGGGCACCCTGTGCCAGGGCCTGCCCACCCTCCCAGGGAACAATTCCTTCCCCATATCCCATCCAGCCCTGCCCTCTGGCACTGGGAAGCCATTCCCTGTGTCCTGTCCCTCCATCCCTTGTCCAAAGGGGGGGCCACTGACACCCCACCCCAAAACCCAGAGGTGCTGGAGCAGTTTCTGCCTTGGGTTGCTCATTACAAAATCAACCCTGTCCCGTCAGTGCGTCCCAAATGTTTTCCGTGACCCCAGAGCACTGCCCTGGACCCGCTCCGAGTCACGGAATCACCACAGACCAGCGAGGTTGGAAAAGACCTCCAAGATCATCAAATCCAACCTTCAACCAAATGTTTGCTTTTTGAGCCCTTCCAGCACTGAACCAGGGGATTCTCTCCTAACCCAGCAGCCTGGCCATGAGAACCCCTAGAAACTGAGAGCTCCCGGCCATGAGAACCTCTGGGAGCTGAGAACCCCGGTGTGCCCCTTCTGGGCTGCCCCAAACACGACAGATCTGTCCAGGAGCCCAAACTCCCTCACAGAGCTGCAAATCTTGGCCACTGGGCCTGTCCCCAGGAGCCTTGGACCTGCCCCTGCTCTGGGCAGAGGAACAGAGAACAGCAAGTGTGGTTTATCTCCCCAGCCCGTTCTAACTACAGAGGAATTAATGAATGAATAAATGAAAACATGAGGAAAGGCTTTTGGTGCGATAACATTTCTAAAAATAGCATCAAATATTGCTCCTTTTTAAGATAAGCAGATCCATACCAGAGACAGGGCCGAGTGTGCAGGATCAACACTCAGCAAGGGGGACGGGCTTGGGCTCCCAGCATGGTCCCTGTGCCTGTGGAGAGGATTAACAACCTCCACGTTTCCAGCTGAAAACAGGAACTGCTTTCAACCTGTATTGGTTTGATAGGAGACTTAGTCTAAGCAATGGTGGCTTTTGTTTAAATATTACAGAGGACAGCCCAAATACAACCCAAGCAAGATTATTAGGAGTGGCTTTTCTTCTAAAAATTCCTTTTTTTAAAGGATATTCTTTAATGTGAAAAATCTCATTGCAGAACCACTGAAAATTCAAAATCTAAGTGTAAAAATAGCTGCCTGTACCTGGTGGAACAGCGGGGTGGTTTATTCTCTGGTGTTTAGGTTCACTGCCTGTTTAAAATTCTAGTGGATGATTAAAAAAGTAAAAATAACAAGGGTAAAGTAAAACAGTTTCCTGTATATCTGCTCAGTCCGTGTGACACCTGCAGCCAGCGGAGATGGGGCCTCTCCTGCCCAAACCCGTCTGATGCAGAGCTGGTGGTGTCTGGCCAGGTCTCTGTGGAGGCCTGGGGGGCTCCGGGGTGGGACCTCTCCCCTGTCCCCGAGCATCCTGCAGGGAGGCACAGCCTGTGCTCCTCACTGGCCAGGCACCTGGGCCAGCTGCACCCGCAGAGATTGCCCAGGGCAGCTGCTCTCCAAGCCAACACAACTGCATCTGTTCTCCTGATTTTACCAAAAGACTGCTGCTACTTAATTTCACTGGTTTTTGGTGATTATTTCTATTTATATTAAGAAGATTGTCTATTAAGCACGAGAAGCAATGTTCTATATTAATAAATAAATATAAAGCATTATAGGGTAAAACTCTGAAGAACCTCCCATCTGATATCATTGGCTTTTTGAGAAAAAACAAATGCTCCTCAGAAGAAAAAAAAATAGAAATAAATGGTGGGTTTATTTATGGATAAATGGTATTCCCTCAAAAACACGCTGATTTTTAGGTTTTTAACATTTCCCTTGGATCAGAGCTGCCTTTCTGTTTGTCAATACAGGCAATTATTATTTATCAAGGCTGCAGGGATGACAAATGACTTTGCTTACTGCTGGATTTCTTATCTTTGGCAACTCAGAGTATCAATTACTGCTATTAAAAAGAAATAATTGCCCTGAGTGACAAAGCAGCACACAATCAAACTGTACATAATTGCAGCCAGCACTCTGCATTATGTCACATTATGTCAAAAAAAGAAATCTGAATCATGAACTGAAAGGTAAAGGCACCTCTGTGCTTTGACACAGGAATGAAGGGTGTGTGCTAAACCCGGGGACTGAAAATTGTGGGGTACAGGAAAGAAATAATGGCATCCCAGTGGCAGCAGCAGCAGCAGTGACCCGGCCTCGGCAGCGCCCTGGGGGAAGCCAGGGCCGGGCTGTGGGGTCACCTGCACCAGCCCTGCCACAGCCATCCCAGGCTGCTCCCAGCCCCAGTGTCCAGCCTGGCCTTGGGCACTGCCAGGGATCCAGGGGCAGCCACAGCTGCTCTGGGAATTCCAGCCCAGCCCCTCCCCACCCTCCCAGCCAGGAATTCCCAATTCCCAATATCCCATCCATCCCTGCCCTCTGGCAGTGGGAAGCCATTCCCTGTGTCCTGTCCCTCCACGCCTTGTCCCCAGTCCCTCTCCAGCTCTCCTGGAGCCCCTTTAGGTACTGCAGGACTGCAGTTACATCACCCCAGAGCCTTCTCTTCTCCAGGCTGGCCAATCCCAACTCTCTCAGCCTGTCCTCACAGGAGAGGTGTTCCCTCACTCCGTGTCCCGCTGGCACCCACCGACCCCCCACCACACAACCCAGAGAGAGCCCCACCTTTGGGGAGGTAGGAAGGGCTCGTTCTGCCAGCAGGTTCTGAAGACACATTTAAAAGGAGCAGAAGGTGGATCTTTCCCCTTCTCCGGAGGCTGTTGCACACCAACCTCTCACGGAAGCTCGTTCCTGGCAGCCCGAGCCTTTCCTCAGTGAACCGGGGCCGTGTCCTCAGAGCACCTGCGGAAGGCAGCCGCCCACTGCGAGCTGTGTGGAGCTTTTCAAAAAATCCCGGGAGTTCTTGTCTTCAAAGATGCTGCTGCAGATTGTAAAAGATTAAAACTAAAAGCACTAAAGCAGGAAAAAAGAATCCCTGGCTGGTTCCACGGAAGCACCGGAGCAAAGGTCCCTCTGGCCCTGCCATGCTGCGAGTGGCCTGAGGGATTTATATTCAGAAAGAAAATGTAGGAATGGAACAAATGGAAAGAAGTATCCCAGGAAAAGCATCCCTGTGTCTGCTCCCTCCAGCTCCACGCTGGTGCATCACCTTCCTCTGGAGCTGCCCCCGCTGCCCTCCTCTCCCTGGGTTCCCGCAGTCAGTTCCTTGGACACTCGCAGCCCTTCAGCACCCCCAGTGCACCAAGAACCCTGGTTTGGGGTTTTTTCCCTCCGTATTTCCCTTTCCAGACCTGAACTGATGCATTTCTGGGTTGTTGCTGAGCCCTTGACCGCCCTTTTCCCAGCACTATCTCAAAGACAATTTTCCAGCCAGGAAAAGAACACCTTGGCGGCCTTCATCCCTCCATCCCACTCTGCACCGTGGGCTGGCTGCCCTGCACCAGCCACACCGGGTGATTTCCCATTTGCCGTGGTTGCCACCGGCTCTCTCAGCTCCCTGCTGCTCTCCCAGCGCCCCGAGGAGCCCGGTTTTCCCAGCACAGGAGTGTCTCATCCACACGACATGAATTTATTCATCGGTGCCAGGCCCGGCTCTGATCCGAGCGGGGGCTCTGCTGAGAAACACGACCGCCACCCCAGCCCTGCTCGCTGCCTCCTCCCCACACGCTTCTCTCCGCGAGCGTTCTCGTTTCCGTTCCGCAGCGCTGCCTGAAATGGGGGAAAGACACCGCCGTCACCCCAGTCCCACCCAGCCACCGCCTTGGGATTCTCTTATTGCCTACGTCCATTATACTAAAAATAAACCTGACGAGCTCCTTTAATTTTAGCCTATGAGTGTCTGTATGAATATTTTTAATGCTCCACATTAGAAATGCTGAAAAGTTCCAGAGCCTGAGAACACGGCAGCAGACCCTGGGGAATAGAACAGCTCTTCCTTTTTTTTGTCCTATTTCGAGCCGGTTTCACACATCCTGCATTCCCGATGTGAAGTCTCGCACTGAATGTCTCAACTGCTTAAAGCACTTTGTGATGTTTTGTGCTTGATGAACACAGACTGAGTTCCCATGTAAGAAGAAGGGAGTGCTTCCAAAGGAATTCCCTGTGAATTTCTGCAAGGAGAACAAATTTACTGAAGTGCTTTCCTGTTCATGTCTGGCTTTCACGTGCTTTTCATTTCGAGGCCAGGTTGGACGGGGCTTGGAGCAGCCTGGGATAGTGGAAGGTGTCCCCGCCCATGGCAGCGGGATGGAGCTGGATGATCTTAAGGTCCTTCTGTAATTATACAATTGTATGATTAATTTCACAAAAAATGAAACGTGTTTTCTCAGTTGTCACCTACCCACGCCCAGCGTTTCATGCCCTGCTTCAGACAACCAAACTCTTCTCGCCTCCCCTAAAACCCTCACTGTTCCCAGGACCGGTGGCACCCAGGGTCTCTTCAAAAGCTGCTGCACAGGGGAGCTCTGGCTGTGAGCTCTGCCCCACAGCAAGGTCTGGAGGTGTGGGAAGAGCCAGCCAGAGCCTGGCTCAGCCATGCAGCCAGTCCAGCATGGCACAACCTCTCCCCATGGCACCATCTGCTTCCCTCGTGGGCTCAGCTCTGTTCGCAGGGGTTGCCCTCACGAGTCAGTGACTGCGGGGAGATGGTCAGCAGCTGCACAGTGTCTCTGACAGGAGAAGAGGTTTAATTGCAGCCAAGACGCCTGTGCAAAGCTTGTTTAAGGCGTGGGAAGAGCCGGGCATGCACAGCAGAGGAATATGGCTGAAACGCTGGGGAATCAAGTGTGGAAAGTCTTGCCTCGGGGGAGATTTTCCCTAGTCCTTTTCAGTGAAAGGGCATTTTAAGCCCTGAGACTGAACAAGTATCCAAAGGGCCAGTTCAGGGCTTCCTCAGAGGTCGCTGCCCTGCCAGGACGTGCCTGGCTTCTGCAGGTAACGCCACCTCTGCCCACCCCTGCCCTTCCCGGATCCTTTGTGTCCCTCGCGACAACGCTCTCGGCAGGGAGGGGCTGTGGAGCTCTTCCCTGTTACTCCCTCGGTGTTATTCCTCCTGCTGCAGGGAGCACCGACGGGGGATCAGCCTATCTGAGGGAGGGTTGTAGCTCTTGAGTGGAAGAGCCAGGCTGTGAGAAACCCTTGAATTCAAGCCTTTTCCTTTGGAACAGAGAAGGTACAAAAAGAAAGACAGGAAGTGAGCGGTTGCCAGGCTCTGTGATTCTGGTATCAGAGATGAAGAGTCACATGTGACAGCAGCTCCAGGTAATACCTGGGTCACTTTCCATGTACCTGGTGCAGGATGTGAGGGGAACGTGGAGGGAAAGAGGCAGAGATCTGATGCTGCTGCTCCCTCTCCTCTGCCTTCCTCTAGTCCAAGCACAAGAGCAGCTGCAGAATCAGGCTGAAAAAGGACTGAAATGAGTCAACCTCTGATGTCAGCAGGAAGGCAGAGAAAAAGGCAACTCTGAGGGACCCACCAGCTGCTCTCCTTCATCCCTCCCTCAGCAGAGCGGTCCTGGAAGGGTGGCATCCCTCTCATCCCTCCTCTCCCCCCGTGCCCCTCCTTCCCCGCTTCTGCCTGTTCATCCTTTTGCTCTGTCACAACCGAGTTGGCACCAAGCAGTATTTTTCTTCTCATGCTCTCAGAGACATGGGAGCACTTGAAGTGCCATTATCGCTGCTCTTAAGAGTTCCAGGTTTCCTTACAGTGAAGAGAATCAATACGAGCACTGCAATAGGTGTCGACCCCTCTACGGCTTTAGAAATTTTACATCCCTCTCCCTTCTCTGCTCTTCATTGTGTCTAATTACCTGATCTATAGCTCCAAACAGGAATCGATGGGGCTGTATTGCAACAAATTATTGTGGTTTCTCTTTAAAAAAAAAAAAAAAAGGTTCGGAAGGTGCTATTGAATATGACACTTCCAATTACATGAAGCAAATGAGCTTTCCGTGGGCGCTGGAGGGCCGGGAGCCGGTTCCTTAGCGGGGGCTCATATCCCATTGCGGGTACAACCAAGTTTATTTTCCACATAGTTTAGGACTTCGCCCCGCACATTCCCAGGGAGGCTCTGCATCCTTAGCACTGCACCCTGACCCTGCTCTCTGCAGGATTGTGTTCCAGGTGCACAATGTGCTGGATGCGCAGGACGATGGGATCCCTGGGACACTCTGTGGTGTGTGGGTGCTCCCCTCGGAGGTGTGCGCATCCGAGCAGCTGCACATCACTCTGATAAACATTCTTTCCCAGCGGCACCTACGAGTTTTCCTAATTTAATAAGGGGGTTTGTGTTTTCCTGAGGTCCAGAAGGAGAAATCCAGGAGCTGTAGCAAATTGCTCTGCCTGGAGAAGCGGGGTTGTTAGTGATTCGCTGGTGGTGAGTCAGTGCCTGCTGGACACCAATACTCCCCCTCAGAAGAAACCCATATTTGCCCAGCCCTTCTCCCCTCGCTCATTGCTGGATCCTCTCTGGAGCTTCCGTTCTGTTGTCTAAAATCAGGTGCCAGTCTCACCTCACTGGGAAAACATGTCTAGGAGGAAGTTAGAGTGAGTTCTGGATCATAATGAATGGAAAAAAAGCCAGGTTTAGACATTTCCTACTGTGGGCATCTTCTCTACCATGCACCATAAACGAAGCGTGTGACCCTGAGCCCTTGCACAGCTCCCGAGCCTTGAAAACGGGGCCAAAGGATTTCATCCCTGCGGTGGTCCCGCCTTCATCTCAGGGGTAGCATTTTAATTAAGAAAATTCCATTATTTTGGTTTTTCTCTCAGACTGCCTTTGCCACCTTCCACAGTCTCTCTCTGTTTGTCGGTTGTGCTTGAAGATCTGACACTGCTGGAGCTCAGCTGAAAGGCAAAATTAGGGATGTGGGCACCCTTTAATCACCCGGCTACTGTAACGAGTGGGGACAGACAACAACGGAGAAAATCAACCGAAAACATAACTGTGCTTTTAATGTTTCTATGGAAATTTATGGAGAGGAAGTGTGATGCACAGGCATACCACCTCATTTGGTATGCACAAGGCACATCATGCTGAGCTGCTAATGAGATAGCAATTTGGAGGTTTGGGAAGTGCTGGCTATGCTCTGTGCCCACAAGAATCAATGAAAACTGATGAGTGAAGGTTTACAAAATTCAGTGTAAGAACTGCAGGAGCTTTGTGCCCGGATGGAGGGGCAGAGCTGGCAGCAGAAGCTCCATTCCCCGCATAAACTCTGGATCAGCTGGAGTTTTTTCCTAAAGGTACAGCAAAAAGACATACCTGCTTTCCATTTCAGAGTTGGAACTTCATAAATATTTTAATTTGCCGAGTGCCTGCTATTTAATGTCTGCATACCAAGGAAATGTGAGCTAACACCGCCTTGCATGAGGCACTTGGAAAACAAATTTGGGCACCTTTGATTGCCTGCCCCACTGCAGAACGCGGGGCGCGTTCTCCACCGTGTCCCGTCTGTTGTCAGCAAGCGACACTTTGGGATCGTTTGTATTTGAAAAAAAGCAACCCCACCACCGGGCTGAGCACCTCTGAAGACAGAAAGTTTTGCTTTTGGCTATTAAAGGAGCAGAATAAAATAAATCACTTATGCTGAATAAATCATTGATTCTGAGTTACACGCAAGTGCTCCTCGGCGCTGGCTCCCGGGTGAGACAAGTGGGACACGTTTGTGTGACTCTACTGTTGAATTTGCAGCCTGAATCTGTCCCAAGGGCTTCCCAAAAATAACTGTGTTGAATAACTGGGTTGAAAAACAAAGATAGGCAGGGACCAAATCCAGAACACACAGCACTGCAGCCTCTGCCACTTATCTCTGTGCTGCAGTGAAGGTGCAATCGCCAGCGATGCTGGGAGGGCAAAAATCACAGAATCACTGAATCCTTTCAGCTAGAAAAGCCCTCCCAGCCCATGGAGCCCCAGCTGTGCCCGATGCCCACCTTGTCCCCAGCCCAGAGCTCTGAGTGCCACCTCCAGGAATTCCTTGGGCACCTCCAGGGATGGGCACTCCAAACCTCCCTGGGCAGCCCCTGCCAAGGCCTGAGCACCCTTTCCATGGGGAAATTCCTGCTGCTGTCCCACCTGAGCCTCCCTTGGCCCAGCCTGAGGCCGCTCCCTCTCCTCCTGTCCCTGTTCCTTGCCAGCAGAGCCCAACCCCCCCCGGCTGCCCCCTCCTGTCAGGGACTTGTGCAGAGCCACAAGGTCCCCCCTGAGCCTCCTCTTCTCCAGGCTGAACAACCACATATGTGGGTGAACTTTTTCCCACCTGGGCCCCCCATGCATGGAGCCTCCTCTGCCCCATGCCCCACCCAGGAGGTGTCCAGCACCCCAGCCCCTCTGCCTTCCAGTCCTTCTGCCTTCCAGCAGCCCCTCGTGCTGTTCTGGGGCAGGAGCAGTCAGCAGGGCAGCTCAGGGGGTTTGAAGTGACCTCTGTGCCCTTGACGTGCTGGTATCAGGCAGCGCCGTGCATGAGACACATAATCTGCATTTATTTCAGTCCTGGATCAAGGGAACGCGTTCATAAACCCGAGGTCTTGCGGGTTCCGGATTGATGGAGCAGTCTCG
Organism: Mohoua ochrocephala; assembly: GCA_013398855.1. NCBI lineage: Eukaryota > Metazoa > Chordata > Aves > Passeriformes > Acanthizidae > Mohoua > Mohoua ochrocephala. Next base: position 33,892 of record VZTA01005156.1, on the reverse strand, counting down.
CAGACGGAGGCTGTCCCTGGCAAGAGGGAGCAAAAAGCTGCTGGCAAAGAGGTATTAACTTCACTGTGCTGCATTTTATGAGGCAACAAAGAGTGTCTTGGTTCTGTGCCGTGAAAGTAAATAGAACAATATTTCAGACCTCCTTATTCAGTTGTCCAAATGCACATAACCGATTTTTGCAGATAGGGATTTATGTTCTCTTGTCAGCATCTAATAAAGTAGAGCAATTGCGCCTGCCATTTATTTCAGTGCTGTTGCCTTTAGCTCAGTATCCTTGTGTACACTTTGTGCTGCCTGCTCGGAGTCCTGCCCGGCACTCGCTCCCTGCGGCGGATCGGCCATCCCGAGATGGTTTGGAGAGGTGCTGGAGGTGTTCAGTGAAGAGTAGAGAGGAAACCATAAAGGGAGCGGCTGAGGGAGATGGGGTGAGGCTCCGACCAGAGAACAGGAGCCTCGGGGGGACCTTCTGGCTCTCCCCAGCTCCCTGGCAGGAGTTTGTAGCACAGCCCAGCAGCTGCTCACCGCAAGGTGAGAAATACTGAGTGTGTGGGGCTGTGTCCGGCAGTCCACGCCACCCTGTCCCCCTGAGCCCGGGGTGCAGATGGGCTCGAGTGTCAGGTGCCAAGGGACACTCACAGTGCCCACCGTGCCCCGCCCGTGTCGCGGGGCGCTGGGGTGACCTCTCAGAGCCCTGCCGTGCCCCGGGCAATGTGGGCTGTGTGGGGAAGGGGCTCAGTGACCAGCCCGGGCACCCAGCAGCTGCTGCCCGCGTCCCTCCCGCTCGCCCCACGCCTTGGCGAGCGCCGGCACCGCGGGGTTTGCCCGCGGGGTGACACCGTGCGTGGGCAAGCTGGGAGCCAGCGCAGTCCTCTCATTACTTTGCCAGCATAATTCAGCAAGAAAAGAGGTTTCCATGCTTCAGTGGCAGTTTTTAAAGATTTTTTTTTTCATGTTTTATTCAGCTGGAATTTGTATTTCAGCTACTTGTTCCTTGAGAGGAAATACAAATCGATCCAGACGAGCACTGGCCGGTTCATCCTCGGGACTGTCTGTGTGAAGAATTGCTCTGCAGAGGCCGAGCAGCGACGTGAGCGGAGGAGCTGCCGAAAGCCCCGGGGGCTTTGCTGTCGGAGTCTGGGTTTTGGCTGCTTTGCTGCTGTCCAGCGCTGCTGTCCAGTGCTGATTCCCGCAGCCCCACGGCCCAGAGCAGCCAGGGCTCCCCAGCCTGGGCCGCTGCCGGTGGAAGAGGAGGCCGTGGGGAAGGGGTTCTAGTGCTCAGTTTGGGTGGGGAAGCATGATTTTGGGAATGATTTGGCTTTGGGTTGTTTTCCCGAAGTTTCAAAGGAGCTGAGGGCTGTTAGGTGACATGATGGTTTTCTTGAAACCCTGAGATTTTGACTGTGACGCATTTTTCAGAAAATGCACATTTTTCATACTTCCAATATCCTCCCACCCAAATTTCCTGACAGAAATGTTTTGGACTTGCATCTTGAAGATTGCAAAAAGAAACCAGTGTTGAAATATTGAACCTTTTCCCTATGCACATGTTTATTTATGTGCTTGACACGAAGTAGCTTGACAAAAATCGTGTCGCTTGTTCCAATTGAAATGCACATCCCAAGTGTTTCTGCTTTCCATTAACACCTGGGAGAGGGAAAGGCTGAAATGTTGACTCTTTTGTGGTTTATTTCATAGAGGATGGGTTTGAAACACAAATAAGGAGGAAAAAAAATGGAGAAACCGCTGGCTTTAAATACCAGCTGTTGTGAAGTCCAGGGTTAAAATGTCCTTGTGGCCCCTCTACTTGCCCATCATTATTCACCAGGGACAAGGAAAGAATGACCGGGCTCAGCACCCTTGACTCAAAATCAAGCCCATAAATGACCTCAGTATTTGTTACATTTGTACTGTTCCAATGGGATGAAATCCCGAGCTCCATTTTCCCCCTGTTCTTGGATGTGCTATAAATGGAATTGCCTGCTGGAGGAGAACCTGGGGGTTGGTGTTTGTCAAGCACAGGGAGATTCTCCCGTGCGTAAAATCAACCAAATTACAACCAAGTGCTGAAGGTCTGTGTCCTTCACAGCAGGAGGATGCCCGGGGACGCTGACAGGCTCCCGCAGCAAGGATGTGCAGGGCAGGGCCTCGGCTCACCTCGGCAAGGGACACACTGAACCTCCTCTGGCTGCTTAGGAAACAGAGCAGGGAAACGCAGGGCTCCAAAAGAGCTAATAAAAATGATAAGGGACATTTATAGTGATAATTCGGTGCTATTAAATAGATAAATTTATTTTCTGTTTTTAAACTCGAGGTTTATTTTTAACAATGGTAGCAGGCACCATTATAAAAGCTTTATTGATATTTATGAATCTTAACATGAAAGAGAACATTGCATTGAAAACGAATGTGCCAAGGGTAGGATTTTTCTGTGGAAAGCTATAAACAGCTTGCAAAATCTACCAGTTTTAGCCTAGATTCTCCTAAATGAAGCAGTTTGGGCAGAGAACCTTGGGTGCACCCTTAGGTCAAGCACTCCTGGTGCTGACTGCAGAATGTGGCCCTGTGAGGATGGAAACATCCAGTTCCCAGGGAGCTACAGTCCGAACCTCTGCCTGTGGCTCTTTGGGGTTTTTCCTCTCAGTTGCCCTTCTTGCTCCAGCAGTTCAGTCCTTCTCCTCATGACTGTTCCTGGTGTCTTCACAGCTGTCAGTTGTATCCTCAGTTCAACCACTTCTGTGCTAAACAAGACAGAAACTTTTTCCTATCCCTTGCAAAATGCTCCATCCATTCTCTTGTCATTTTTTACCCAGCTGTCATCAGTTTCCATCTGATATTTTCCCCGTGCGCAGGTTCATACATTATTCCAGATGAGATTCCTCCGAGGATTTGCGCAGCAGCATTACAGGGAACATGTCCTGGCTGCCAGTTTCCACAAAATGCTTTTCCTGTTTACAGAAGACTTTGCTGTGAGCACGAATCTCCTCTCGAGCTCCTCAGGAGCCCAGCAGGGCCACAATCCTATTTCAACTCAATGGACGCTGACATCCTGTCGGTGGGAGATCGGCATCCAGCACCCAGCAGCTCTCCACGGAATTCAGTTCGGTGTCCCTCCATCCCGCCCGGGCTTGTGTTGCACGCTCACTCTGCTGATCAGCAGCAGCAGCAGCTCTGGGCAGATCCCACGTGAGCCTCACAACAGCTCCTCAGGACCCATGTGCCCCTGTCGGGATCCTGCGGTGCCAGGCAGTCACCACGTGTTCAGAGCTGCCAAAACATTGTTTTGGGGCTGAGGAGATGGGGCAGTGCTGCAGGTGTCTCAATGAATTCATTTGCAGAGAGGGCGCTGGGTATCTGCAGTGAGCTCTCCAGTTCTTCCCACACCTGGTTCCCTGGGTGCTGTGGGAGGCCCGGGAGGAGCAGGGAGGGTGCAAGGCAGCCTCTTCCTTCAGGAGAGATGTGGGAGATGCCCTGGGCACTGCCCAGGCCCGCTACTGGCACAGTGCCAGCCTTCAGACTTTGCAAAGTCACCCGACCCTGCTCGTCCAGGCCCTGTCACTGAGACAGATTCATCCCACACTCATTTTCCATGGTGACAACACCCTCAGGGAGTGCCTGTCCCACTCCATCCAGTGAGCAATTCCAGAGAATCACAGAACAGGCTGGGTTGGAGGGATCTTAAATCCCATCCATTCCCACCCCTGCCATGGGCAGGGACACCTCCCACTGTCCCAGGCTGCTCCCAGCCCCAGTGTCCAGCCTGGCCTTGGGCACTGCCAGGGATCCAGGGGCAGCCACAGCTGCTCTGGGCACCCTGTGCCAGCCCCTCCCCACCCTCCCAGCCAGGAATTCCTTCCCAATATCCCATCCATCCCTGCCCTCTGGCAGTGGGAAGCCATTCCCCCTTGTCCTGGCAGTCCAGGCCCTCTTCCAAAGGGCCCTCTTCCCTCTCCTGCTCTCTTGAAGCCCTTTTAGGCACTGGAAGGGGCTCTGAGGCCTCCCTGGAGCCTTCTCGTCTTCAATTTGGAATTCAACAATTAACTTTGAACTGCTTACAATATAATAAGATTAATTTTCCCTGCTCTCCCCACCAATTCCATTGAATTCTGCAGCTGACCAGGGCTGGCAGGGTGCCCTGGCACAGCCCCAGGTTGGTGGCTGTCTGTGCTGCCGGGAACTTTGCCGGCTCGTGGGCAACTTGTCCCTGTCACACACTGCAGAGCTGGTGTTTCTCAGAGATTGTCTTGTATTGCCAAATAAATGCATTAAAAAGAAGATTTCTGTGGGCTGCACACTGGTATTGTTTTCAGTCAAAATTTCTTTACAATATTGGTTGTGTCTTGAAAGTAATTAATTTGGCAGGAAGTTAAAAAGAGGGGAAAAAAAGGAGAGATTTGAAGGCTGGTTTCCAGTTCTCATTGCTCTGCCTTTATCTCTCAAGGAAAGACTGCACACAGGTGTCAAACGAGAAGGCTGCTCATAATTACACTCCTTAAACACTTAATAACATTTTCTTAAATTAATATATTCCCCATCTGTGTAGCATTTAAGACATTCAGCTCATAATATTGCCTAGTTTATCAGTGTCAAATGACACATCCCCGATCCATTGGAGAATATTATCAACAGATAGAGGCTTAACGCGTGTTATTGCTCATTCAGCTAATGAGCGTGATTCGAGCCGCTGCTATAATTAATAACAGAACTCAAACACCAATTGTAGTGGGGATCTAACTTCATTTCATGCAGGAAAACTGTGCAGATATGGAAGGAAACCGACCCCCCCAAATCACACCAGAGGAGGGTCACTGACCCCCCCAAATCACACCAGAGGAGGGTCACTGAGGCCGGGCGGGTGGTGGCACTGTGGGATGGCTCTGCCTCAGGCTGCCCCCGGGCACAGCCCGTGTTCCCACTGAAGGCCAGGAGGAGTCACAGAATCCCAGGATCCCTGAGGCTGGAAAAGCCCTCCCAGCCCATGGAGAACCAGCTGTGCCCGATCCCCACCTTGTCCTCAGCCCAGAGCTCTGAGTGCCACCTCCAGGCCTTCCCTGGACACCTCCAGGGATGGGGACTCCAAACCTCCCTGGGCAGCCCCTGCCAAGGTCTTACCACCCTTTCCATGAAAAAAATTCTCATTGAAGCTTCCCTGAAGACCCAAGGACTCGGCAGCTGAAGGCTTTTCCTTACCTTTCCTGAGGAACGGGGAAAGGCAGCCAGTGGTGCCAAGAGGCTGGGACAGAGCAGGTTCCATGCCTGGAGGGTCTGGGGGATGCACCTGCAGCATTTTCCATGCACAAAGGCTCTGAGGCCAAAGGAACCTGGGATCAGCTGTTCTGACCTCCTCTGCCATGGGGGTGGCACTGGTGCCAAAGCTGTGATGGACACTTGTGTGGGGGGCATGGAGACCCCCAGGGCAGGGGATGGAAAGCAGGGCCACCCAAAGGTTTTCAGATGGTTTCAGGCAGCAGTGGAGCTGCTGGCCAGGGCTCCTAGAAGTGCCTGGCTGTCATCACTGCCAGCCCTCTGATCTCGAGCAGTGCCAGGGACTGGCAGGAGAAGGGGCTGTGCCACCTCTGCCTGGCAGAACCTGACACTCTCTGGTTTTGTGGCTCTGTCTGGTTCTGTTCTGGCTGCTGAGCAGAGCTGGTTATGGAATAATCTGAGTTTGTTTTGCCATCTCTCCAGCTGCTGGTCTGCTCTGGATCCTCAGTGTCATGGTACCTAAAAGCATTTGTGTCTTAATTATTGATATCATTTCTTGTAATTAAAATACCTGCTCATACTGTCATGGAATTTCTACTCTAACTGGAGCTGTGCTTTGCTAAATGTAAGCACATCATTAAAGTGCTTTCCTTTCCCTTCGGCACACTCTGGCCTCGTTGCCATCGAGTCGGTTTTACAGGAGGTAAAAATGTCAGGAGTTCATCCGGCCATGACCCTGTGCTGGGTACTGGATCAGGCTGCAGGTCCCCAGGCCTCCAGCCAGGATTAATGTGTTTCTGACGAGCTGCTGCGCTTGCACGGCCCAGCCGGCTGGGAATCAACTTACTTGATTCTATTTAGTTTCCCCTTTCATTCTGTTTTTAATCAGACTTGTAGGTTTTGCAGCTAAAACGACTCAAGCCAAGAGCTTTGCAGAGCCCAGCCCCGCTCTCGCTCCCCTGCGGAGGGACCTCTCGGCTCCTCGCGCCCGCCTTTGCTCTCATTAAACAGCTCCTTCTTCCCTCGCACATTAATGTTTCATGGGATCTAAATCTCCCTTTACTAAACATAAATAATCAATTCAACCAGATTTTAAAACAGGAGACGGAGACTAAAATCCCGTGTAGTGCTGGCCAGCCAGCGCCAGGACTCTGGGTGAGGGTTTGGGCTAAACCACCAGAGAGCCGTGGGTGAGAAATTCAAAAGGGAAGAAAGAAACCAGTGAGCAATGGAGTGTCCCTCACCACCAGACCTCGCTAAACCCCTGCGGCACTGACGGCCAAACTGCCAAATCCCTGCTCGGGATCAGCAGCCTCTCGTGCCCGGAGTGACTCCGTTTGGATGCAGATGCCCCAGGGGGGACGTGGGTTCTGTGGGGCGGTTGGGGCAGACAGAGGAGGTGTCACCCCGGGCCAGGCTGGGGCTGTGGTGCCGCGGGTGGGCTGTTCCAGCAGAGGCGCTTCCCAGGCAGCCCCCAGCCCATCCTGGAGCCCGGGCTGGTGGGAGTCCTGGGGTGCCTCACTCAGCACTCACACAGCTGGTCTGGCTGGAGGGAGTGGGAGAGGGATGGGTGATTTGAAACCCCAGATGAGAGTCAGTCTCCTTCAGAACACTTGGATGCACTTGGATGCTGCCTCTCTGCAATCATGTTGTGACAGTAGATGTTCTGGCAGGCAAAATAGACCTCAGGATTTTGATTTTCTTTATTTTATTTTTTATTGCTCTCTACTCTGAACTCTCCTTCCCTCTTATATTGCTGATCCTTGTCAGAAAAAACAACTGCAAAGAAGAATCTCAGAGAAATTGGAAAAAGATTTTTGCTTTGTTTTTGTTACTGGTGTTTTGGGGCTTTTTTTGTTTTGTTGTGTTTTTTGGTCTGTAATTGCAGACTCTTCACTGCTGAGCACAGGCGCTGAGCCAGGCATTGTTCCTTCTTTCCAGCTGACAGAAATTTTTTGTAACCACATTTTAGTCCAAGGGGAAAAGTTAAATATAGGCAGGATGAGGAAAATTACCGTGCAGCGTGGTGGAGAAAGTGCTGACTTGGGTCTGTTCCCGAGCGGAGGCAGCAGCGATTTCATGGGGTGCGAGCGCCGAGGCAGCGACTGAGCGGCGCTCCCAGCACAGCCCAGGGCCGGCGTGGGGACCCCTGGGGCCCGTGCTGGGGGTCCCGGCACCCACCCCGGCACCGCAGCACCTTGTGAGGCACAGACACTGCAGGGACCCCCCTCTCTGGGAGCCAGGGCAGCCCAGGTGTCCTCCACGAGCCCCAGAGGGTCCCTGGCAGGCTGCGGGTGCCTCCCTCGCCCAGTGGCCCTCCTGCTTCCGAGGTGCCTCTGGAAGCCCAGCCTGTGGCGGGCGGTTCGAGGCACAACAGGAGGGGATGGTTCTGGTGAGCTGAGCAGTGCCTGAGGGTGCCCGTGGCTGCCTGTCCCTGCTGAGCCCGTCCCAATCCCGACCCCAAAGGAGCGTCACTGCACGTGAACATGGAGCCGTCGGTCACAGCCCTTTGGGTGTGACCATCCAGCCAGTTCCTTGCCCATGGAGTGTTCCATCTGCCAAGTCCGTGTGTCTCCAGGGCAGAGACGAGGACACAACGTGGGGCAGTGCCGGAGGCCTTGCACAGCTCCAGGTAGATGACATCACACAGTAATGAATAGCAGAGCCAGTGATTGACGTTTGGATCCAGCCTAGCGTGGCCTCCGGATTTAACTGCGATGGCCTTTTCCATGGGAATTGCTGGAGACTTGGCAGGAATACCCACATCAGCTGCCTTCGACTGATGCTGTGTGTGGGGATGGGGTGGGTGGCTCCCTGTGCTGGTCACCGGCACTGCCAGGGGTCAGAGGGCCTCTGATTTAGGCATTAACAGAACTGACAATATCAGTCTCCAGAGGGACAGGGATGCACCTGCACGATCCCTGCCTGTGGGAGCTGGCTGTGCTGCCTTCCCTTGCCGTGTTCTGGAAGCACACGCAGAGTACCTGGTGTGCTAATCAAGTAGGTCAAATCTCTTCAGTTTCTTCTTTCCTCAAGATCTTGTTCCTCTACCAGGATATTCTCGACAACCTACCAATTCCTCCTCCAGTGGATGACTGTTTTTCTTACCCTGCCAAATTATAGAAGCAGAGAATCCCAGAATGGTTTAGATTGGAAGGGCCCTTAAGTTCATCTCATTCCACCCCCTGCCATGGGCAGGGACACCTTCCACTAGAGCAGGTCCAGACCCTTGTTCAAAGCCTCTCTCCAGGCTCTCCCGGAGCCCCTTTAGGCTCTGGAAGGGGATAACTGGTTCAGCCCTGTCCTTGCCTGTGACCTGCCCTCCACGCTCTGGCCAGGTGGGTGTCAGCACCAGCCCTGAGTGCTGCTCTTGGGTTCACGCTGCAGGTCCTCAAGGGCACTGAGCCCCTGGCAGAACCTGAACACCGCCTGTGATGCAGAGCCCCCAGAGCAACAGCAAATATGGAAACTGGAAACAACCACAAAATATTTCTCCTCTGAGCAGAGAGCCAGAGGAGACAGGGAGAAGGAGAATGTAGTAGGAGTGATTAAAACATGTGGTGGTTGAAGGGAGGTGTCAGAGGCCAGAAGAGCAGCCATGAAATTCAGACTCTGTTTTGCAGTGTCTGCAGTTTGCTGGGGGAACCTGCTGCTGCATTAAATTGTTCAGGCCAAGAAACCAATATGACTTTAGGGCAAACCAGAGTTTATATAGTTGCTGATATAGATTTCTGAACAACAGCATTCCCATCCATCGGGAACTGAGAGAGTCGCTAGCAAAAGTCATCCTGAGTGAAACCAAAAGTGCGGTGAAAGAAACCCAGCCAACCTTCCCCAGAGTACATCACACCTCTCCCTGAAGGAGCTCCTCTTTGCCTTCTTCCTGCCCTGTTTCACCTCCAAGCACCTGCTGTCCCCCTGCCCTGTAACTTTTCCTCGGGACAGTTTCCCGTCTGCACCGCGGGCAGCGGAGCCTGTGAGGAGAAAAAGTTGTAAAAGAACGGGAAAATGGCGAGGTCACTTTTGTGTCAGTGCTGCTCTGCACAGGTGGGGAAGCTTTGGGTAAAACCTGGTTTGTGTGGCTGTTCTGATGTCGGGAAGAGCAGCCAGGAGAGGCACCCTGAGCGGGAGCAGTGACGGGAGGCCAGGACACCGACGGCGCTGGGTTCTCCTCAGGGCAGCCGTTCCCACAGGCCTGGGTGAAGGGAGAATTCTGATGTTGTTTTAACTGCCATGGAAGGATTCTCCATGGAGGTATTTCTGGGTAGAAACACCCGCTCTGAACTGTCCCTGGGGGGATTTGAACTCCACACTCGCACAGATCCCTTATCTATCTGCCTTACGACAAGTTGTGTTGCCTTTTCCATAAATATCCTACTTACTATTTTTGTACAAGACATACACCTACAAATTCCAATTTACTCTGGCTTCCCTGCCTCCAAACTCCTAAACAAGCCAAAGCACAAATTAAAAAATAAGCTCATTGGGTCAATGAATCTCTCCTACCTCTGTGCAGCAAGAGTGACAAAGTTTCAGAGTCTTGAGGAGTCCTGGGGGCTTGGAAGCCGAATGATGTGTGCGCCCCTTCTTTAAATTTATTTTTCTACTCTTGCTTGAGGAGAATAAACACGGGCAGGGGACAGCTCAGCTTAACACTCAACAGAGGTTTGCTGCCTTAAGCATTTAGAGGGCTTCGAAACACTTGGCATGTTGAGGAGGGACAGTCTGGGGACTTCCATTCACTCATTTGACAAGAACTTGCTCGATGAGCACTGCACTTGTACTTCACCGCTGTGTTGTTTCAAGGAGTCATGTAACGAAAAAATCAATGGGTTTTCCCATTCTTCTACTCCGTGCAACAAACTGCCTCTGCTGCCAGAGCTGCTGGGGGAGCCTCTGGAAGCACAGTGACACCAGCCCATCCATCTCCTCCCGTCCAGCCCTCGCAGCCCCCGTGCCCGGGGAGCCTGAGCTGGTATTTCAGTCCCACATTGATTTTTCCTCTCAGACCTGAAGAGCTGTGACCAAACACAGCCCGGGCTCGTTCCAGCTGCTCCCTCCTCATTAGCTGCTGCTAACACACACCCACGGCACGGGATTAGCCGGGTCGGGGCTCTGCCTGCTCAGGCAGAATTGTGCCTAAGGACTTCAATTACTCTTGAAGGCGTCCACCGAGCACCTGATGGGGCAGAGATCTGGGAATGAGCCGAGCCATCAGTGCCACCCCACGTAATCATAACTCACAGTCTCCTACTAGGAGGTGTCCAGGGCTGGTATAGAACCCCAGAATCCCAGAATCCCAGCTGGTTTGGGTTGGAAGCAGCATTTAAAGCCCATCGAGTTCCACCCCCTGGGACACCTTCCACTATCCCAGGCTGCTCCAAGCCCCAGTGTCCAGCCCGGCCTTGGACACTGCCAGGGATCCAGGGGCAGCCACAGCTGCTCTGGGCACCCTGTGCCAGCCCCTCCCCACCCTCCCAGCCAGGAATTCCTTCCCAATATCCCATCCAGCCCTGCCCTCTGGCACTGGGAAGCCATTCCCTGTGTCCTGTCCCTCCAGGCCTTGTCCCCAGTCCCTCTCCAGCTCTCCTGGAGCCCCTTTAGGCCCTGGGAGGGGCTCTGAGCTCTCCCTGGAGCCTTCTCCTCTCCAGGTGAGCACCCCCAGCTCTCCCAGCCTGGCTCCAGAGCTGGAGCCCCACACTGACCGTATATTTAAGCTCCAATGCCAGCTCTCCAGTGCCCCTTCTGTCTCCCAGAGCTGGGGGTGTCCCAGTCCCACTGCCCCATCCAAGCTCAGTTGCAGAGGTGGCAATTCCCACTTACACCTGACCCCTCTGGCAGCAGGTGCTGGTGTGAGCATTGCCGGCCTTGGCTCGCCCAGGTGAGCTTGGGAAGGCCAGGAAAGAAGCCTGGCTGCCATTCCAGGCTACAATTCTCTGTTCAACAGCAAAACCTCTCGAGTTTTCTTTAGAATCAGATCCTGATTGTATCCATAAGGATCCCCCACCCGGCATGTTTTATTTTTTTCATAAAATCTCAAGTTTTCCCTTTTTCTTGGATGTTCTAAGTCACTGTTCCCTGAAATAATCAGGAAGAAAGTTTGGCAGAGCTTTCAGGTCTCTTTGCCAGGCAAGTCCTCCCGCCACCCACAGGTGAATGGCTCCTTGACATTTCAACCAAGTGAAGGTGAAATGCCAGCTGGAACAGCCGACAGCCCGGGGGATCACTGAGAGGCGTTGGGAGCTCAGTAAAACACGGAGCACAGCTCACCTGGTTCCTTTTCTCCGCCACTGAAAGCCTGGCAAAGCCCATCTCCGTGGACACACCGGGTGCTGTGCCTCCCTGCCATCCCGCAGCACAGGGCACGGGGCATTTCCAGACACAGCTCGAGGTTACCTCTGGAGCACATGGTTGTCGGTGGCCAGGGAGCGGTGGCAGCTGTGTCACACCAGTCCCGCTGCTGCAGAGCCGTCCCACGTTCACCTGGGCTGGTGGCAAAAAAACCTGAGACAAATGTGTGGCAAGAAAGTAAAATGACTTTTTAAAATCTTTTTAGAACTGCCGAATGATGAAGGTTGGGAAAGACCTCTGAGGTCACCGAACCCAGCCATGGACCCAGCACCACCACCACGGTCACCACCGACCCACGGCCCCAAGTGCCACATCCGCGCATTTTCTGAACACTTCCAGGGATGGGGACGCCGTCCCTGCCCTGGGCAGCTGACAGCCCTTTCCATGAAAAACCTTCCGTAATATCTAACCCAGACCTCCCCTGGCACAATCCTTGGCTGCCGATGCACCAAGCCGGGTGCCTGAGTCGGAAGCAAGACTGGCAATTTTTGCTGACGAAACAACAAAGAAGAAACAATTTGAAAACTGGCTTTACTGAAACCTTGAGGTTTGAGGCACGATCTAGAATATAAAAGACTCGAGTTCTGAATTCTGTGGGAAGGATTGAAGAGGGTATCATGTGCAGAGAAGGGGAGGAGTGGGTGGTGCTTTATATTAAAGACACCTTCGCTATTTTCAGTAGATTGGCGGATTATGAGGCCCGAGTGATCCAGCCTGTGGGAGTCATCGAGGTATTCCATGAGGGACCCCACCTCGCAGATCCTGCTGTGGCAGATGATTCATTGCTCATCAGAGTTCTGTGGCTGCTTTGGAATCACTTATAACCCGGCGATGGGTTACATTATGGGATGCAGGATGGGGCAATTTTTCATAAAATCATGGAATCATTAAGGTTGGAAAAGACCTCCAAGATTATGGAGTCCAGCCTCTAAATATCCTCGCGAAAGGACATATTGTCACCTCGTTTCATTCTAATACAGTCACACAGAAACTCATGTGACCTGTGCTGGCACATGGGGGGGTTCCTGGGGGTTTGTGCCGGGCCAGTTTTGTGGGTGTCTGTGCAGGGCCAGCAGCTGGACTGGATGGTCCTTGTGGGTCCCTTCCCACTCAGGATATCCTGTGACTCCTTGATGCATGGAGTCAGGGACCAGGAATGCCGACACTGGGTGTGGAATGGAGCCTTGGGAGCTGAGCACAGCAAGGGCAGAGCTGGGAGGCCCAACAGGAAAAGGGGATTTTGTCCTGCTGTGTGCAGGGATGGCAGCGGTGAGGGGCAGCAATGCTGTGGCTGTGCCTGCTTCTGAGGGCTGACAAAGATCTAATGAGAGGATAAAAACCACAGTGAAATCCTGTCTGGTTAATGAGCTACCCCATAGCAAGAGGTTAAAATAGTTCCTTCTGGGGGTTTTGTTTTCTTTCTTTGCTTGATTGTTTCTTCTTTCCGACCCACATTCACAGTAAAAATCTCCAGCAGTAAAACATTTGATACTTACAGGAAGAGACACTCCAGGAACCAGTGGCAGAGCATGAACACCCACCAAAGGCAGACAGCTTGTGGCTGGGAACACTTGGCCACCAGAACCGTTTGTCTGGGAAGAGAATGTGCAGAAAAGCATGGAGGCAATGCAGGTTCATCCCAAGGCACGTGGGAAGTGTCCCACCAGTCCCAGCCGTGCGCGTTCTGCTCACGGCTCGTTCCCCCACAGCCCTGCAGAGCGCACGAGCTGTGCCAGCTGCTCTTCCTCACAGGGAGGGGTGAAACCCCTGCCCCTGGGAATTGTCACCGCCTGCTTTTCTACCCCATACTCATTAAAATGCAGTTGGATTTCAAGAAAGCTTTCACAAAGCTCCCTCACTGTGAAATCAAACGAGCACGAGCACACCAGAGTGGGTTTTTTGGTCTGGAATATGTGCAACTGTTAGTTGTGCTGCTGATGACATCCCCGGGTTCAGGATCAGTGCCACATTATCTCACACTCCACAAACACCTCCAGAGGCATCCTGAACTTCCCGGGGGCAGCCCACACCCCACTGGGCACCGGCCACAGCAGCGGCCACAGGGCTGAGCAGCTGGGGGACTGAGGTGCCTCAGGTGCCAGAGGTGTCCCAGGTGCCAGAGGTGCCAGAGGTACCAGAGGTGCCAGAGGTGCCCCAGGTGCCCCAGGTGCCCCAGGTGCCAGAGGTGCCCCAGGTGCCCACTGTCAGCAGCAGCCACTGCGCTGCTAATTGAGAGCTGGCATTCGATAGCATTAATTGGCGCCTGCCCCTCCTCCCTGCATTATTTTGGCATCATTAAGCAACCTAAGCTGTTGCTTTCTCACAACATACGTGTGCCTAGCAACCACCCAAAAAGGTTATATTTTCTTCCTTACATGAAAATAACTCATTAATGCAAATTTGTTTGGCATCTGTGGATCAGCTTGCCATAGGCAAGAGGAAGGAGTCAGGTTCAACCCAAGTTTAATTGCTGCAGAAGCTATTCTGGGCCCTCATGGAAACAAAGTGATTCATGCAAACCATTCCCTTTCCCCGGGACTGCACACCCCAACCCGTGGAGCAGATGCTGGAAGTTTAAACACAAACACTGCCCACCTACAACAGAGCAGCCCTGAGCGCTCCTGGTGATTTTTAAGGTGAACGATGCCAGGGTTTATCCTCACTTTATTGGCAGCAGAGATTCCCGCTGTGCCCAGACGCAGCTGCCCTGCCCAGCTCCCCCCAGCACCATCCTGGGACCCTCCTGGGACCACCATGCTGGAACCACCGTGCTGGTGGGTGCTGGGGCACCGGGAGGACACGCGGCAGGGAGGGCAGGGAGGGGTTTGATGTGGGGAAGAAGAGCGAGTCTTCACTTTTAAAAGCTGGAATGGAGAAAGGGTGAACAAAGAGAAAATGAGCCAAAGCCTGTTCCAGTGGGCAGGCCCTGGCACAGGGTGCCCAGAGCAGCTGTGGCTGCCCCTGGATCCCTGGCAGTGCCCAAGGCCAGGCTGGACATTGGGGCTGGGAGCAGCCTGGGACAGTGGGAGGTGTCCCTGCCATGGCAGAGTGGGAATGGGGTGAGCTGTGAAGTGTCTTCCAACCCAAACCATTCTGGGATCTGATGATTCAATAAAAAAAGGAAGAAAAAAAAAGAAAATAAAAACAAATATAGAAAAATAATGACAGAGGTGGAAATGCAGAAAGAAAAAAAAAATTTAAAAACCCCTCTAACGCAAAAGTAACAGAAAAAAAAAAAAGAGCGTGACAGAAACACTTCCAACAATGCAGATGGGACTGAACAGAAACCAGAACGAAACAAAAGCTGTGGAGTGATATAAATTTTTAAGCAAATCTCACGACTGACTTCAGATAGCAACAAACAAGGCAAGTAATGGAAAATCAATGGGGGCAAAAGAAGAGACCAGGAGAGAGTCTGCAGAGAGCGTTCCCTGAAAAAACTGAAGCAACGAGGAGCTGAGTCACCTTTGCTAGGAAATGGGTGTGAAAAATTGAAAGAAATAATGGATGGTTTTTCTTAGCATTTCTTGTGTCAAAAGGGAGGGGGTTTGTTCCCCTTCTCAGCAGAAATAGAGAAGTTTTTCCTTCCTGGGGCAGGGGTATTTCTAGAAACCCTCTGTCTCAGGTTATTTTTGTAAAACACACGCACTAAATTTCCTGGAGTCACAGTGGCTGCTTATAAAAATAATTTATAAAAACAAAGTAAAGTCTCTCAATTATGATCAACACATTATTTTTTATTTTTAAGGATGGCATTACAGAAAAACACGGAGCTGGAACCAGCACTGCTCCAAGCAGGCTCCCACCTCCGGGGGCTTTCCCTCAGCTGAGCTCCAGCCTGGTCCCATGGACTGAGCTCATAACTGGAGTGGGACTCCTGGCCCAGGGTCCATTTTCACTGCAAGAACTGAGAAATATGTGACAAAGAAAGGAAAATTCACTTAGCCAGGGTAAGGGACTGTGCCACTGTGAGATGTCCATCTCCTGCACCACAAATTAAAGCTGAGGCAGACAATGTTTGATCGGTCACAACAAAATCTTCCTGATTCTCAGAGCTGCATTTCCTTGAGATGGGAATGTTCCAGGCCAGGCTGGACATCGGGGCTTGGAGCAGCCTGGGACAGTGGGAGGTGTCCCTGCCCATGGCAGGGGTGGGATGGGATGGGCTTTAAGGTCCCTCCCAACCCAAACCACGAGCCTGTCATTGTACATTTATTTTTAAAACTTGTGAAAATATTTTAAACAGATTGCAACTGCAATCTTTCTCAGGTGTCACAACAGTTTTACACCACGGAGAAGAAAGATCCGCTGAGATCCCAACACTCAGAGCGGGGCACAGGCGATGTCCAAGGGCTGAAAACCCTCGGGGGCAGGGGCAGCGCTGTGCCCGGCTCTGGTGTTACTGCGGCCACACACTGACCATGTCTCCAATTTCATGCACCAGTGGAGAGTCTGGGTTTCACATGTACCAGCTGAACACCGCTGTGAATTCTGATTTTTCACAGCGCTGTGTTCGTAGTCTCTTCTCTTAAACTACAAAAATAATAATTTGGGCCTCTTTACAGTGAAACTGCAGCAGAGTCCTGCCAAGCTGCATCATGGATCACTAACTTAAATCCGTGTTTTCTGGGGCACCGCTGTCAGAGCATTGATTTGCCCTTCCAGATGTGGAATCCTGCTTAACCCTTGGATGGAGCTGCCTTTCTCTTCAGCTCGCCTCCTCAAGGCGTAAGGAAAATCAAACAAATTAAAAAGAAAAACCAGGTTTTGTGGCTGAAAAGGAGGGATCAGGTCCTGGGTGTGGGGTACCTTACTGCAGGTGGGATCAGGGAATGCCCTGAGCTGGGAGAGACCCACAGGGATCACCCAGCCCAGCCCCTGGCCCTGCCCAGACACCCCAACAACCCCACCCTGGGCATCCCTGGCAGCGCTGCCCAAACGCTCCTGGAGCTCTGGCAGCCTCGGGGCCGTGCCCATTCCCTGGGGAGCCTGGGCAGTGCCAGCACCCTCTGCGGGCAGAACCTTTCCCTGATTTCCAGCCTGAGCCTCCCTGGCCCAGCTCCAGCCGCTCCCCGGGTCCCGTCCCTGTCCCAGGGAGCAGAGATGTTTCTCCTCGCACACGGGATCTGCTCCGGGGGCCCCATGGCAGCTCCCAGCCCTCGGCCCCGGTGCCGAGCTGCGCCTGGGACCTGCTGTGTGCGCGGAGAAACAGCAAAAGGGGGCAGACGCCACTTCAAACCAGGCTGATAGGAAATACTCGCGAAAGGATTTGTGAGAGCCGCGGCAGCCCCCGCCCAGCCCGTGCGAGGCTCGGGGAGTGCGAGCGGCTGCGCTGCCCTGGGGCCGCTCCGCGGGCAGAGCTGGGGCCGAGGCGCTGATAGCGCTCGGGGAGAGATAACGCTGATAGCGCTCGGGGAGAGATAACGCTGATAGCGCTCGGTGCGAGATATCGCTGATAGCGCTCGGGGAGAGATAACGCTTATAGCGCTCGGTGCTAGATATCGCTGATAGCGCTCGGTGCGAGATATCGCTGATAGCGCTCGGGGAGAGATAACGCTTATAGCGCTCGGTGCTAGATATCGCTGATAGCGCTCGGGGTGAGATAACGCCGATAGAGCTCGGGGTGAGATATCGCTGATAGCGCTCGGGGTGAGATAACGCCGATAGCGCTCGGTGCGAGATATCGCTGATAGCGCTCGGGGTGAGATAATGCCGATAGAGCTCGGGGAGAGATAACGCCGATAGAGCTCGGGGTGAGATAACGCCGATAGCGCTCTGTGCAGCCCGTGGCAGGGCAGCACCGCCCCGGTGAATAATGCATGGAGCCAGGAGCACCTGCAAACGCCGTGCCATAAAGGCCTATTGCTCCCAGCCCTTTTCCTCTAAAAACCCCGAACGCAGTGAGCCTGCGGGCTGTGCTCCAGCCTGCCCGGAGCCCGAGCTCCCCGGGACTGGCGCACGCTGGGGCCGGCCAGCAGCATCGCTCCGGAGCTCGGAGTCATGAAAATTCCATTTTCCCGCAGAACGAGAGAGAAGCTCGATCTTCTGCTTCAAAGTACTGGTTTGTGTTATCCCTTCCCCCTGGAATGTGGCCAGACTCTGGGGCTATGAGATGGTTTTGTGAAGCCAGCGATGAAATCCACTCCGCTGACCTCGGATAACTCCGGAGCCCAGCACACCCAGCTTGTCAGGCACCTGCCAGTCCGTCACTGCAGCCCTGCTCTGCGGGACCACTGCCGTGACTGGTCATGCTGGAAACAGCCACAGGCCCGGGCTGGTGCTTCATTCGAGATCTATCCTGCAGACACGTTCTGTGCCAGATTTGTGGAAGTGCTCCGCATTGTACTTGGCAGGGGGCTGCGATGGCCGTGGGTGCCCACGCAGAACTCCGGAATTCGTTAGGAACTGTTTGAGGCAGATGCTCAGAAATGACCATCACGTCCCATAATTAAATCTGAAAGGGATTGTCAAGAGAACTTCGTGTCTTCCTTTTGGACAAACACTTCAAGTCACATTTTATTTGCAGGTTTGATGGGAAATTCTGTTTCTTATCTCATTTTGCCTTTACTTCTCGAGCCTCTAAGGTAAGTGTCAGACAGGGAGCGAACACAGGAGAGAACGAGCACAGAGAGGGGAGAATCAGGAAGTGCAAGAATCCAGAGGGGTCCCTGAAAAACCCGAGCGGTAACTCCTGCCCTTTGTGATGGGCACGGGCAGCGTTTCCGTGCCAGAACACGGAGAGCACCCGGTGTCCCAGCAGCCGCCGGGAGTGACCCGCGGGCACGGGCTGAGCCCGGAGCCGGGTCTAGGAGACGCTGCTCCCCCTCCTGCATCCCCACGGTGCGAGCAGACAGCAGGGGGGTCTGCCAGAAGTGCGATAAAAAAGCAGAGTTTAAGACATAAAATGAGCATTTCACAAGGAGCGGGACAGTTACACAAGAGGGTGATTTATCTTCGGTTTCCTGAAGAGGAGCTTAAATTAATATTTGCGGATGCAAAGTCCCAAGTTCTCGATTAAACACACAGAGATAGTGGGTTTATCTGCGCTCGCACTCCCTCCTCCTGATGTGTTCCTTTGACAGAATCCTCAATGTTGGAGGCTTTTCCTGCGCGAGGAACACAATGGAAAGCATATTTTAGGAGGCCAGTTTGAGCTGATATTCAGTGCCATTTTCCTTCACTGCCAGTTCCCTTCCCTATCCCTGGACGTTACAACTGCTGATCTAAAAGCTTTGGGGTTTTTTGGTTTTTGTTTTTGGGGGGTTTTTTTGCAAAATCAGTCACTCCAGCCTTTTGGGAAGCTCTGCAAACAGGGAGTTGGGCAGGAATTCCCTTTGCTGTGAGCACCAGCTGCCCCTCGGAGCGGGCCCAGCCCAGGCTGATCCCTGCTCCCGATCCCTGCTCCCCGGGGCAGCGTGGCTGCGGCAGAGGACATGAAACCAGCTTGGGAGGATTAACCCCGAGCTCGTTGTTCTCCCTTGCAATGAGGCTGATGGGAAGTGTCAAGGTTTAACTCCAGAAACACAATTAGCATGGAAAGCAGGACTTTCAACAAATGGCATTATGATGGATTAAGGAGGGATTACTGCCTTGGATCTAACAGCTCTCAAGAAAATAACTTTAAAAAAATAAAAAAAGCTAAGAAATTAACTTGTTTTCCCTGGGAAGGAGATTTGTTTGCCTTCACTGCCATCTGCCATCCCTCGCCAATTCTATAAACAAGAAAGCTAAAACAATGATACAAATCACTCAGGGAGAACCTGGCAGTGACACTACTCACCCAGGGCTGGGCTGGCGGGCAGGGAGCCGCCAGAACGTTCTGCCGCCCGTGGCGCTGGGCAAACCCCGGCCTGGCACCTGGGCTCCGTGCTCTCCATGTGTCCCAGCAGGGCAGAGGGGAGGCTGCAGGGGCAGCAGTGGCAGTGTGGAACCGGGGGGCACCCTGGGCATCAGTGGGACACGGAGCCGTGGGCATCAGTGGGACACGGAGCCGTGGGCATCAGTCAGACATGGAGCTGTGGGCATCAGTGGGACACGGAGCCGTGGGCATCAGTGGGACATGGAGCCGTGGGCAGGGACACGGAGCCGTGGGCAGGGAGATGCCAGCCCTGCGCCCCTGCCTGCACTGCCCGCTCCCCCCCAGGGCTGCTCCCGGCTCAGGGCATCCCACCCACCAAGAGCTGGGGCTGGGAGGGGAGTCAGGCACGGGATGGCTCCGGCTGGGTCTGCTCTCTTCTCACCAGCCCTCCCGGGCCTTCATCCCCTTCCGAGTGATTTGAAATCCTCATCTCCCACCATGCCCTGCCCGTGTGCTGGGATCCAAACCCTCCAGTCCTGGGGGGCAGCAGGGGAGGGGGGATTCTGCCCCTCTGCCCCCTCAGGTGAGACCCCACCTGCAGAGCTGCCCCAGCCCTGGAGCCCAGCACAGGAAGGACGCGGCGCTGCTGGAGAGAGTCCAGAGAAGGCCACGGAGCTGCTCCAGGACTGGAGCCCCTCTGCTCTGGAGCCAGGCTGGGAGAGCTGGGAATGTTCACCTGGAGAACGGAAGGCTCCAGGGAGAGCTCAGAGCCCCTGCCAGGGCCTGAAGGGGCTCCAGGAGAGCTGGAGAGGGACTGGGGACAAGGCATGGAGGG
>VZTA01005155.1:112255-208793 GCA_013398855.1 Mohoua ochrocephala | reverse complement strand
ACCTATCTTTCAAACCAAGACAGTCAGGATCCCGGTCTTTTCCCCTGAGGCACCTGAACAGCTGGCAAGGGTCCTTTCCAGTGAGGCAGGGTGCCAATGAGGTCCCAGTTCAATGGCTGCTCTCACGAGCAAAGGCTCACCCATGGCAGGAGAAGCAGTACAGGGCTGGTCTCTGGTGGCGGCAGCGAATTCTTCAGCTGCAGCTGAAGCAACAGCTCAACCGTCCTCCTCTGATGCTGAGAGCAAGAGAGAGCTAGAAGCTGCACCTAGCCCCTTCACCCCAGCCCAAATATCGTGGTATCTCTGACCCTACAAGAGAAACCTGTCAGCTAAGAGAGTAGCCAGCTGCACCCTTCCCCTGAACCATGGCTACTTCTTTTGTCTCTCTTAAGTACTGGTCGTTATTGTCTCGTAGCAACAGATGGGAGAAAATTCCCTGAGAGAAAGAAAACAAAAGGAGCAATCCCAACCTCCAACACAAACCGAACAACTTCTTTATTTTTGTACGAAAAGCACCAAAAATGCAGTGCTGTAGATACCAAAGAGTACTTTGGTAAAGTTAACCCTCCGGATGAAATGTCTTCAGTTACATACAAACCTCATCTGAGGACTCTGTAGCTTATTTCTACAAGTCAGAGGCATGTTTATAAATAAATTGTTGTTTAAATAAAACTATTAAATCCAAAAATAGTTGTTATGTGCTATATAGGTGGTTGCAGCTATCTACCTGAGTTGTTGATGTAAGCAGAACTTACTAAACTCTTGCATCATTGTCACAAGGATGTGAAAGACGTGAGAGATAATGTATAGGAGAGTGCAACATTTACCTGTTACAAAGCTTGGTGAGTTTAATGGAAAGATTATCATTAATGGGAATAGATTTTGGATCAGGCCTGAATGTAGAAGACTAAGGTAGGTAAGGCTTGGCTTGTGGCTGCATTTATTGGTCAGCCGCAAGTGAGAGTAAGGCTCAGTGGTCATGTGCTAGCGGGACCTTGATTACATTTCTTCAAAAGCTATCCTACTTGTATTTTAATCCTACTGTCTGCATCTTTATGACTTTCCACTCCATATAGATGTGTGATGATAGGCCACATCTTTGTGGTGAGATGGCATAGTGCGTTAAGGAATGGGAAGTACTCGGGCTTTTGCAGCAGGTGTTGTGACACGCAATAATCCTGCAGTCCAGCTGTAGTTGGCATGTAGTGCTTGCCCGTCAGTCTGTATGGATGGTTGATCTCTCCACATCCTGCCTGAGCAAGAGCTGTCAGGCTGGGGAGCCATAGCCCTGTGGGAAGGGACAGGAGTGAGGACCTTAAGTGTCATGTGCTGCTTGTCTTTGCCTCATTTAGATACAAACAGTGTTCTGCTGCACAGTGCTGAATGGATGATAAAATTACCATGTGCTGCTGAAACCGGAGCAGGCTGGTGATACTGAGAATATTTTATGCCCAGTAATGTTATCACTGGGATCAGTAAACCCCTGGCATTGTGACCCTCCTTTTATGAAGTTGTGTTGTAGGGTGCATAGCATGATACCTGAGTTTTAGCTATAGCATGGACTAATTCATCCACCTTCCTGTTTTTATAGTAGACTGCAGGCTGTGATGTTAAAATAGAGGTATACTGAGGAGGGGTTCAAGATATCTCGGTTAATGGATGCAGTCTGGTCATGGCTGCTTGAATCTCCTCCACATGCTGGTTTTCCCAGAGAATCTTGAAAAAATAAATTGGCTTTCTTGAAGGTCTAATTTCCCAGATTTAGTCATTCCTAAGGTGGTGGCTGTGTAGGAGATGAAACACCCCAGTGAATGTGAATGGGGAAGTCTGGTCATGTTTCCATGAAAAATTGAGCTGCACTGCCACCAAAATATTTATCCTGTTTTCCGCTCATGCTGCTTTCTTCCCTTGGCCAGCACAGGTCTTTCTGTAGTCATGTGGTGAACTGAATTGGAAAATTCCTTGTTTATACTAATCACTGCCCCAAAAGAGAAGAGGGGTGAGAGCTAACTTTATCCTGGGTCAGATCATCACTTGTATTCATAGAAACTTGGGCTGGCATGGGACTGGACGCAGGCAGCTGGGGGTGGGAGGAGGGTTGGGCTTGCTCCTTGCACTGACAGCTTTGGTCAAATACGTTTGCAAAGTGACAAAGTGGGTGTCTGTGGAAAGCAGCAGCACCTGAATGATTGCCAGAGTTGCTGGCAGTCATATTCTTTATATTGTAATCTTGTTTGTCACACTGAATCTTCTCCTATTTGTTACACAGATCAATGCGCTAATGTTATGAAGTGTTCTATTATCTTGAGTTAAAAAAACTGCTATGAATTATTAGAGTCCATAGGACCAGGTCTGTAATGAGACAGGCAGAGCTGCTGACTTTGACAGCCATATATATGTGAATGAGTTGCAGCTGCTGGACATAAGTGGTGTTGAATGAGAAAAAATTGCACATAGGAAGAAATTGGAGGGAGATTAAGGAAAGGCCAGGAAAGAGAGAGAGAGAAAGAGCGGAACTCAGAGAGTTTGACTGAATGTGTTGCCTGGCAGGCTGCTGCTGGCTGTTAGGGAGACGGATGTCTCTCACCAGAAAAAGAAATGAGAGGAAGAAAAATAAGGAGGATGTTTAGGATATCAGAGAACTGGGAGAGAAAAAAATGGTGTCTCTGGCAAGAGAAGAGGATGCTGGTTGCAGGCTTGAAGAACTAAGGAAGAGAAGTCCCTGAATGGAAGTGCCAGGACAGATGGCCAGATGGAGTGGATCAGGCGCAGTTATCTTTAGCACTCTTTAGCGTACACTGGATAGTGATGTTAAAGGCCTCAAATAACTTTGGGACTACTCTGAATTGTAGATTTAAGAATTCACATGGCTTAAATAAAATTAAGTAGTATTGACTACCTGAAGTTCAACCAAGTTTACAGATTTCTTCTCCCTTTCTATCCCTGCAAATACATTACATCAAAAATATAGTTCTTGGGTATTTTTTTTTCTCTTCAGAGACAATGTATCTTCTGCTAATGCTGATTTTTTTTTTCTTTTGTCTTCCCCAAAGCACACTTTTTCCTAAGTAGCTTTGTAACATTTGATTACTTTATTGGTGCCCTCTTAGTATATTCTTTGAACTGCCTCTAACAAAAATTAATTCTTTCCAAGTTATATTCAGGTGGGAGCAATAGAATCCCAGCAAAGAAGGAAATAACTGTCAGATCAAAGAAAGAAAATTGAGAGAGAATAAGTTTGAATAACATTTGCAAAAATAACAGCAAGTAACAGATCACAACTGTCATTTTGATAGGAGACCATATATAGATATATAGAAAGAGAACAGTTGAAGTAGTGCGTGAGATATAATTCTCTTCACTTCTGTGAGATTGTAAGGGCATATATCATGGGGGGATGTCATCAAAGTGTGTGAAGCAATAATTTTTTTAAAAGAGAAAATAAAACCAACAGTACTATGTACTACTTCTGTTGGTTTCATAGTGAAATTAGATTGCTGACATGGTGCCTAAGTTATTGCTCTAAGTTAAAATGTGTCAATGCTCTGGGCTGTCTCACATCCAGGTTTTCCCAGATGTGTCCTGTTTTATTCCCTCTGGAAAGTTTTGTCTGGTTGAAACAGGAGGACTTTTTACGTTAACACAGGATTTCCAGGCTGAAAGAAGCCAGGGTGGAGTAATCACTTGGCCCATCCTGCTTAATGCATCCACTGTAAATGTAGGCACTGGGATCACATTGGGAAAGATGTGTTAGGGCAGGCATACTGCCCAGGTGACCTAGGAATGAGACATCATTCTGATGTATTGATTTCATCTGCCACATTACTTACTTAGCGCATGCAAAGTGAATCCACCTCTTGCTGGAAATACCAGGCTCCCTACCTGTGGGCTGCTTCAGAAACAGCCTAGGAGATTCCTCAAAAAGATACATTGCAGTCCTAATTTAGAACAACTTCATTTGAGGTATATCTATACTGGCAGACATGGCTTATTTATGTCTGATTGGGTAAGTGTACAATTGGGCTCATCTTTGAGTAAGAGTGGTGTTCCATGAGAAAATCAGACAGAATACCTTGAAAAAATCGCTAGCATTTTGGGGACCCTCCCAGCCCATCTGATTCCTTTATTCAAAATTTCTTTGAACCCTGGAGGAATTATTGGGTAGTTTAGAAAAGACTCTTTCTATATTCAGCCATGGAGCTGACAGGAAGGGGCAGCTCTCTCAAAGAACTATGAGAAATCCTGAGTGAAGGAGGTGGCAGCTGCCTAAGGCAAGGCCACTCATTTTCACCGGCATCGAAGCCATGTCTTGGTCTGGCAGTGGCGTTTCAATGACGAGGGTCACAGAGTTTGTATCATGTTGTAGATGGGCAGCAGGATGGCTGCCCAAGTGGGAACTTACGTTTTTTTCAAGAGCCATGACTTCTCCCATCAGCGTCATATGATGCCAGACAGACAAACACATTCACAGCCAGTATTGCACTCGTGGAGATGTAGTCATGGTTGATAGCTTTAAATTCCTTATTTTTGGTCCCTGCTTTCTTGTGTGCTGTCTGCTCCACTGATCAGTAGGAGAGTTTCTTAAGTGTCACTTTTCCTTGTTGCTCTTCAAATTCTTCCTTGAAATTCTTTTTTTCTGCCATACCTATGAAATTGATACTACTTATTCTAGTTTACTGATTAATCATTCTTTCTTGAGAGATTTCTTTAAGAGTCATTTGTGCTATGTCTGTGTGGAAAAAATTAGAGCATCTATTCTTTGTATACAGTCATATCCTGTATATCATATAACTGACTCAAGTTATTCGTGCAAGAACAAAGGACAGGTTACACCAAAAGCAAAATATTGTGTCTCCCTGAAGTTAATGATGAGGAGGAGGAGGTTCTTGTGTGTGTCCATGTTTTTTAAACTCTCTGTGCAAAGTCACACATAGGTTCCTTACTCACTTTTTCTTCTTTATGGATCGGAATTATGCTCATAGAATATTTACTATAATATATTCAAGTTAATTCTGTTTTGTTGAGTTTTTAACTGGCATATCATATAGTCATGCTGCATTTGGTAGCAGAATAGACAGAGTTCTGTCAGCCTCCCAGCATTCTCAGAGTTAAAATGTTGATACTGAGAGACAAGAACCCTGACAAGGCAATGTACTAGTTTGCAAAACCAAACCAGTGGGAGATTCTAAGTCAGAACTACAATTTAATAGGAAAATTAATATAAAGGCAGTAGTACAGAAACACTGGCTTAAACTGACAGAGTGAGAATACAGCCTGACGCCCTGTCGGTCAGGGTGGTGGTAGCAGCCCGATTAAATGGTGGCTGCAGTCCTGTTGAAGTGATAAATGTGGTTCTGTTGGAGCGGTGATCCTGTAGAAAGGTCTGGTCCTTCTCTGGAGGTCCAGTGGTGGTTATGGAGCTCTTCTCCTCTGGGAATCCAGTGGGTAGTGCGGCCCATGGTCTTTCAAGCCGCCAATTATACAGAGGTAGAAATTTGGCTCCTCCCTCAGGGTGGGCCATCTCATAATGAGATGATATGAGTCGTTCTGTGAGACTTTGATGGCCCATTGGTGGAGATAGCCCCTCAGAGGGTGTTAGCAGGGCTGACTCACGGAGAAGATAAGGAACAATACCCCTCCTTTCTTAGCAGTTTATGTAATTGGTAATAGAATACATACTTTTGGTTGCATCTTACAATGTAACCTAAATGGTACAGGTAAACTGTCATGTAATAAAATGATCCTGTTGTTTTTTTACCTTACTCTGAAAGTAGCTGGAGTGGTTTCAGAAATTCAGCATTGCTTTTCCTTGAGCTTTTAAGGTAGGACATCTGGGGTTTATTGTATATTAATTTACCACGGGAAGCCTTTATGCATTATGATACTAAACCTACCATGTATTTTTTAAATTTTGCACCAAAAAATTATTTGTAAGTCCAAATATATTTGCCTTACCCAAAATATAAAGCTGCATTTTGGCTTATTCAGTTGTACTATAAGCAAACACATTTGTTATAAATATTTTAATTCAGTAGTTCAGGGCACACTTTGTATTAGTGTTGGGGTTCTTTTGCAGTAATGCATTTCTTGTTTGAGGCCAGATTATTCTTAATAAGTTCTTTGCTTTTGTTTTGACAAGCCAAAAATTGGCCAAGGAGTGGAACATTCTTCATATCATATTATACTCATCCAAGATGTTCAGAGAGTTCAGTGTTCATTTAGTAGCTTACATCGTTTTGCCTAAGAAGGCAGCTTATCTCCTCATGCCTTGCTTTATTTGCAGTACCCTGTTTGCTCCTAAGGAGTAAAAAGCACAGTGAAATTTGCAGTATTTCCCGATATTTATCAACAGTTATTTTCTTTAAAATGGCAGCACCTAGCTGATAGCAGCAGCTGACTCAGCTCACAGTGAAAGCATGTGATCTTTATCATGCCAACATTTCTGAGTGACCAAGGACCAACAATATTGGTTTCCATGTGCCCTTTTTTGTCCGTTTGGAAGCTGAAAATGCTGATTTGATGCAAAGGTATCTCCTTGTTTTCTCACCCTAGAAACAATGTGTAGCAAGGAAAAAGCTCTCGCAGTTCATGAGCAAACTGCATTTGTGTGATTAACTTTGCCCTGCTTCAGCAGAATCATGGTTTTGTTGCAGTTTCCCCTCTTTGACAGTCACAGTGTTTGACTGGGCTACTGCATCTTCTGAACGCACCTGGTTTTGTGCTGTCTTTCAGTTTCTGCCTTGACTTTTGTACTTCCCGGGAATGAGGGGCGATGTGCTTGTGGTTTGCCCCGCGGCACAGTGGGCTGCTGCCCCGTTTGGGCAGGGGAGCCAGGAGCCGTGAGACCACGGACAGGGTGGGGAGGTGGGCAGGACCCTGTCCCTCCAGCGGGTCCAGGCGGTCACCGAGGGCAGACACAGCCCTGGAGGGCAGGGCAGGGCCGTGGGGATGGAGGCAGGCAGAGGCCTGGCTGGGATATTTGCCCACAGGCGGAGGAGGTCGGGGCAGCCTGGCACAGGCACGGCTGGCCGCAGCTCAGGCCAGCACCAAGGCCCAGCATTCGGCCCGAGCTCCCAGGCTGCTGGCAGGCCAAGGGGGAAGCCCCACTTCTCACAGCCCTTTTCCCACACAGCTCATTTCTCACCGCGCTGGGAGCACAGCTGCACCCGGAGCTGGCCCCACGCCCGGTGAGCGGGCCCGGGGCTCCCCCGGGGTCCATGGGGGAGCGAGCCTGAGGCAGAGGCAGCCAGCAGGTCCTGGTGCAGCCCAGCTGGCTGCGGAGAGGCCAGGAAGCTGGAAAAGCAGATGTGCAAGTTTAAAATTTGTGGCAATTTTAGGGAAATCAGCATGTTTTAGGAGGGCCAGAAAAGAATTTAAAAGTTGACCAGAGCCTTCCATATGAATGGAAAGGGCAGCATCATTTGGTATATCTCTCCAGGAACAGTTCCTCAACAGGAGACTTTTTGTCAAGAAAACCCCTTGATTTCCAATATAAATTTACTAATGAGTTCTATTTTTATTTTAGAAACACAAGATCAGAAGAACATTTAGATCATATCGGTTACCAAGGATGCATGCTTACTGGGATATTTCAGGCGTCCTATTTGTTTGTAAACGATCCCAACCTTTATTTTGAAGTTGCTTTCTGAAGTTAGCAAGTAAAGGTCATTCAGATAAATAGGGCTTGGCTTATTTTTGGCAGGTCCTAGCTGCAGATCCTACCCACACCTCTTCTCACCACTGGATGATGGAGCCAAATAAGAAATTCTTTATTCCAAGTATATTTTTCCTTTATAGTTCACCAGACCTTTAAAGGTTCTTTGCTGACCAAAATTACTTGAATATATAATCAGGCTGTATACAGAAAAGGGATGCTGGGCAAAGTGAAATATTTCAGATACAGCACATTTATTTTGTTCTGCAGTTGGGGTTTTTTGAGGATTTTGGTGGTTTTTTTGTCGTCTTCTAGTTTGTGTCTTTACGAAACAACTAACTGCCTCAGGTTTAAGCCTTGTCACAAAGCGCAGCTCTGAGCTCATGAGTTTTTATATCTGATTGAACTCCGGGAGCTTGTGTCCTGCCGCTGGTGCCTGAGCAGTGTGGCTGCCCTTCTGTCTATCCTCTGGAGGCTGCAGCTCCTGGCTCAACACAGAGCTGACCCCCTTGGTGCACACCCCGACCTCCCGTGGAAACGCAGGCTTGGAAACAAAACTATTGTTCATCGGAGATAAAAAAGAAGGAAAAAAAGGCATCTGTACAAATTGTCAATTGTCTGCCTGTACTGCATGGCTCTCCATTGTCAGGTCCTGCCCATGCTTGCTGTGCCTTGCAGCTGTGGGGAGCAGAATTGCTTTCCAAGGTAGGGACAGGAAACTGGGAAAGCTTCGCAGGCTTTCCCTGTCGCACTCGTGTGTGTCTTGCTCTCAGGGAAGCGTTAGCTCCTGCTGCTCCATCTGTGCAGTCCCTGGGCATGCCGCATATGGATGAAGAAAGGCATTTCCACATTCAAGCTGCAGCCTCACTGACCCCGTGTAATTGATGTTCAGACACCTGGTCTGAGTCTCGCGGCATCCTGAACACATGTACCGAGACCCCAGGGTGCAATTCCGGGAGGAGAGTGGAGCTGCTTACGAGGGCTGCCAGAGTGTCCTGGGCTGAGCCTCGGCAAAGGGAGTGGGCAGAAAGGAATGCCGCTCCCGCACAGGGCTGGGAATAGCCGCTGGGGCCACGGAGCATGGGAAGCCTGCATATCTCCCCAAGCCGGCAGCCAGAGAAACAGTCTGCTGGAAACAGCCCAAAGGTCTCTGCGTGCAACTTAGAAAATCCAAAGTGACACTGGCTGGAAGAAGGAAGTGAATGGGGAATTGTAAGCATTTTCCTCGCAGTGTGGGGCTGAGGCTAGGTTTCCACCAGGTGCTTTGCAGGTTTGTGGTAAGAATAGGTGTGAAAAAGGCAGTGTAAAGTTGTCCAAATCTTCTGTCTTCTGTACGTGCCCAGGAGGTTGCCAGCACATCTGTTATCTCTTAACTGGCTTAGGCATACAGGCTGCTTCCTCTCTGGCTGTGTCCCTTACAGTAAACCGCAGAGTCCCAGGTGTATTCTCTGCCTTGTGGTCAGTTGGCACAGTCTGTCCACGTCCACAACAGTAATAGCCTCCTTAGTTTCCAAAACAGGGTGGCCCCTTAGAGACTGCCTGTGTTCCTTACATTCTGCTGACTCCTGCATCATGACCAAAACTGTCTTTGCAAGCAGAGCAAGCAAAAGCTTCCTAGCCCGAGCTACAGGCATTCATGAGCCCATTCTGACAGCTGAATAGTACAGGTGGTCAGGCTGTTGGGCACAGGGCTCCTTAATGCATTAATACAGACATGGAGCATGTGTGCCTCAGACTGTGACTGGCTGGAAATCAGGGCCCACTCTCATCTCTCACATGCATCATTGTATTGGGGAGTTTTACCTGAGTAAGGATGGAATAAAAGGACTGAGCAGCGCTGTCAACCATTTGAATAGGAAATTTGCACCAAGGAAGACCCAAACCCCTCCCCATAGTTTCGTTTTAAGCTTTATGTGACAATTCATGGCATTATCATGCCCTATCTGTTTATAACTACTTCATATAAGCAAAATAAAGGACAAAAATAAGCATATAAGAAGGTGTGAGTGGCAACAGGTCACAAGTCGAATTGCAAAAGCAGAGGCATGGAGAAACTACTTACTCGTCCTCTTTGTCATGTGTTAGGAAAAGTAGTCCTTCCCAAGGAAAGGGCAGTGACTAGAATATGTAGCAATTGGCTACATACTTATTTTCTGGTGGCTTATGTCGAACGTCCCAACCGCACCTTAATCGGTTCTGGAGAGTGTCAACATTGCAGTGCATCTTCTTCAACTGCCCCACTCTCCAGAGAGATTTTCTATGGAGTGATTAGGTGAGGGGCATGGCAAAAATGTGCTCTTTTACCTTGCGGTTTTAGAATGCAGTGAAGGACAGGTGGGTAGTAGAAGGTAGGGGTTTAAATTGTCCTCATTTTATGTCAACCGGTCTTTATCAGTTGTCAGTCACACAATGCCAGCTTCCAGTGTAGGTTTCTTTCTTAGTTTTCTATTCCACTCCTTTCCCATGGCAAGAGTTTTTATTTCTTTGTGAATCACAACCTTCCTGCCTTAGCTATTAAGCTATCGATACTGCCTTAAAAAAAAAAAGTCTACTGTAAGATCATCTGTTTCGCTTTTGCCTCAGTCTTAGAGAATAAGGAGAGAACTTCTTGGGATTTCCTCCCTTGACTGACCCAGGGACTAAAAGGATAAAATTTTCTTTTGAGTAAACAGACTTAATTAGGCTCAAAGAGAGTGAAGTATGTTACCATTTCTACACATCAAACTGCCTATACCAGAATCCCTTTTAAGAAATGATTATTTAAATAAACTTATATGGTTGATGGACTGGGGAAAATCCAGGGAAAAAATTATATTTCTCTTTAACATTTGTTTCCTTTTATGAATTTATGCCATCAAATTGAGACCCGAACATCTTATATCATCCGTCCAATGCATGATCTGCCCAACACCGATCTGATTATGTTTCTGTGTGAGAGGGGAAGCTTTAAACTCTCCTTGTTATTACTTGCTCATAATAATTGTTTTTGTGTCTTCAAGGGGATAATATAGTAGCCATTCTTCAAGAAAATGTTACCTCTGCTTTTACAACTCTAATCTCTTGCTTGAGGTTTGTATTGTCCCTTAGGGACACAGTATCACATAGAGTCACAAGAGAGTAGAAGGGTGATTAGTAAGGTAGCTTGAGGCTGTATCATAAATCACTTTGAAGATTGGGACTGTAGTCTTGAATTTGTCTGAGTAAGGAATCCTGTGAGCCCTACAGCAACATGCTTGCATGATCCTGCGCTGCTTCATGCTTTGAACCGACTGGTCTGTTCTTTTTTTTCCAATGAAAAACATACAGCAGTTACTATGACCAAATCACAGGCAGCCAGAAACATCGTACTGGCATGTTGGGAGCTCTTTGTGTATAGAATCCAGTTTCCATGAGATGGACTCCATGAGGCTTGTCAGCTGCACTGGAACTATACCGTCTCAAATTAGGGATGATGTAATTTTTGCTACTTCTTCAAGGTATTTAATTTTCATTCAACATGATTTCCGTGTTAGTCATGTATCATTCACTGTCTTCCATAAAGCCAGTAACATGTGTAAACAAGGAGAGAGGAACCGAAGTACAGTCATCGTGCGCTATGAATGAGGGGTAGACTGAGATCCACCCTGGACACGTGTTCTTACACTTGAGGCTACTCATCTTTCATTAGGCTCTGAAATGAATGTTCCATTAAGACAAGGACACCTAACTTTGTAGACTAGCATAATTATTTTGGGAGATTAAAGCTCATCCTCCTCAGGAAAAAAAGGGCTGAAAATGCACTTGCCAAGTAGTTTCACTGCTTACCCTGCAGACACAGTCTGTGGAGAGATCACAGTGCTGCACGCAGGTAATGGGCAACCCCATTCGCCTGTGCAGAAACGCCACAAACCCATTTATGTACGTACAGAAAAAGCAGGATTTTTTTTTATTTAACAGAGGGACAGGGACCATCCTAAAGCTATTTGACTGTCATCTAAAGATCCCGCAACGTTGGCAGCGTTTCTGTAAATATGAATTTAGTCTTTTCTTTGAGGAAAGTC
Source organism: Mohoua ochrocephala (assembly GCA_013398855.1). NCBI lineage: Eukaryota > Metazoa > Chordata > Aves > Passeriformes > Acanthizidae > Mohoua > Mohoua ochrocephala. Next base: position 197,099 of record VZTA01005155.1, on the reverse strand, counting down.
CTATTCCCCAGGAGCTGAGAAGCCAGGCCTGAGACCATTCTTTGTCTTTTTGTGGTCAGATTGCCATGAAGTTGTTTCAGCTGCAAAAATCTTGCTGTTTAATCTCAGAAATTCTTCTGTATCTTCCTACTTCCAAGTTTGCCTACTGTCAAAAGTGAGTAGTTTTTCTACAAAAGGGCATGGGGGAATGGTGAATTAAAATAAAAGCGCAAGGTTGTTGCTTGCTTTTTTTTTTTTTCCTTCTTCTTGGGTGAAAGACCAACTCAGTTTTGCCATAGCTTCAAGAAATTTCCTTTTTTTCTGGCACTTCAGAACCGAACGCAATTTTAGATAGTCTGGTTAGCCTTTGCAGAGAGTCTGGTTAGTAACGTCAGCTGTCCCAGCATCTTTCAAATGAGCAATGAACACAAAGACTGTGCTCCAGAGCACAAGCAGGAAAGACTTCTGACCTTTTGATCTGATGATCTGTTCCCAAAATCTCTGCATGTCCAAAAGCGGCAAGACAAATACCAGAAGGCTTGGAGGCTTGAGGAAAGGGGAAGCTCCAGCATTTCATGAACAGAAGAGAGCAGCTCCCTGAGGAGTCCAGCTGCAGCACAGAGCTCGCAACTGAGGCTGTGAGAGACCTGGAAATGGGGGCTGCTGTGAACTCCTGTAGCTCTCCTTCAAGCATAAGTGTCAGACTGTCCATCACCTTCCACAACAGCAGAACTGCATGGACTCTCTTAAAAATTGTCAGTCTTCCAGTACATAAAGGAGGCCTGAGAGAGCTGAAGAAAGACTTTATCAGGACATGTAGTGGTAGAACAAGGGGGAATGGCTTTAAACTGAAAGAGGTTGGGTATAGATTAGATATTAGGAAGAAATCTTTTACTATGAGGGTGATGAGGCACTTGAATAGGTTGACCAGAGCAGTTTTGGATGCCCCATCCCTGAAAGTCTACAAGACCAGGCTGAATGGGGCTTTGAGCAACCTGCTCCACTGGAAGGTGTCTTTGCCCATGGCAGGAGGTTGGAACTAGATGCTCTTTAAGGTTCCCTACAACCCAAGCCATTCTATGAAAACATAACCCCAAGGAGAGATAGATCCATGGTTGACTAACTAGGGAGTGTGAGCAAGCCGGGACTTGCTGTCTGTGCCTCCCTGTGGTGTTGGGAGATACAGACACTGCAGCCATGGTGCAGGTTAATTAGAGTCAATGAGGTTGGAAAAGACCTCTGAGATCATCAAGTCCAATCTATGACCAAACACCACCATGTCAATAGACCATGGCACTGAGTCCCACATCCAGCCTTTCCTTAAACACCTCCAGGGACGGTGACTCCATCACCTCCCTGGGCAGCCCTTTCCAATGTATCGTCAACCTTTCTGTGAAGAGCTTCTTTCTAATGTCCAACCTAAACCTCCCTGGCACAGTGTAAGACTTTGTCTTTTTGTCCTGTCACCCCTTGCCTGGGAGAAAAGGCACCCCCACCTGGCTACAGCCTGCTTTCAGGTGGTTGTAGAGAGTGATAAGGTCCTTGCTGAGCCTCCTCCAGGCTAAACACCCCCAGCTCCCTCAGCTGCTCTTCATAGGACATGCACTCCAGCCCCTTCACCAGCTCTGTTGCCCTTCTCTGGACCCACTCCAGCACCTCAATGTCCTTCCTGAATTCAGGAGACCAGAGCTAAACACAGAACTTGAGGTGTGGCCTCTCCAGTGCTGAGTACAGGGGGGACAATCACTGCCCTGGTCCTGCTGGCCACACTGTTGCTGATCCAGGCCAGGATGCCCTTGGCCTTCTTGGCCACCTGGGCACTGCTGGCTCATGTTCACCCAGCTGTCAAGAAGCACCCCCAGGTCCTTTTCCACTTGGCCAGTTTCCAGCCACTCTGCCCCAGCCTGTAGCTCTGTCTGGGGTTGTTGTGACCAAAGTGCAGGACCCGGCCCTTGTTCTTGTTGAACCTCATGCTGTTGGCCTCAGCCCATCGATCCAGCATGTCCAGGCCCCTCTGCAGAACCTTCCTACTCTCCAGCAAATCGACACTCCCACCCAACTTGGTGTCATCCTCAAGTCTGCCAATTGGTGAGTCACGCCCCAATCTGCATGATGCAGAAGGTGTGTGTTGCCTGGCCCAGCGTGCAGGGGAGAGGAAACTCATTCTCCCTGGTAGTCTATAAGCAGGTTAACCATTTTCTCCTCCTTAGCATTCAGTACACACATGTCTGCTGCAGTTGCATTATATTAACTGTAACATCTCTCAACGTTGAAAATAACAGGGAAAAAAATGTATCCTTGTACGCTCAGAGGGGCATTGCCACCACCACAGGTTACTGAGCTGACTACATCTCTAATATGGAAGTTACTTTCAGGAAGCTGTGTATTTCTGCAGCTAGAACTTTCCTAATGAAGTCCTCTAGCAGATTTTACAAATGCACTGCAACTTAGGCTATTCAGGCCAGATACAGTACCCAAGGCAGCTCACTTGAAACTCGTTTTTTGAATCTCTGTGCTGTATTGGTATGTGCTGCATTAAATGTGCCCCAAAAGGTCACATGTTTCCAAACAGTATATTCAGCATGGTTTTTAAAGGATTAGCGGTGTGGGATCTCGGTATATTGTTGCATGGATTCTGTCTAATTATTAAGGACATGTGACCAATTGCTTTAAGTCTAAATAATTAAAGCTGAAAAACACAATACTTTCTCGGCTCCACTGTTTTTTAATAATTAACTGCAGTGTTATGAGACCCATTTCGTGCCACCAGCTTTTAAGCAGAACAGCATGATGTCTTCAACAGAAAATTCTAATTTAAGTGTGTGCTATCAAATGGTCTAATGTTTTCAGTCAGGTTTTTAAGTGAGATTGAAACATGTTTGTAGAAACCCCCTTTAAATCAGTGGGTTTAAGCACACTTTGGGTCAGGCTCTTAGCATCTGACCTTTTCTGTTAGTTGCTGGGAGATGCAAGAGAACACAATAGGATTGACTGGATTTAGTTTTCAGGGTAACAATTAATAGAAATTCTGCCAGTGTGTGCTGACAGTGAGGTTTCATGTTAATCGTTACTGAAGTTCTGCTTTTCAAGCCTCCCTCAGGTAATAATGAGTGACTTAACATCACGTACATCTTCTGGCTTTCCTGGTTTTGTAGTTGTATGTCCCATGTATGTCCCATCTCTTTTTCTGTGCTGATAAACACATTCCCTCTTCATGTTTTAATTTTCATGTTTAATTCATGTTCATGTTTTAATTTCTAAGAACTAGAATTTGAAAATAAGGTCCTGGAAGAGTGAGTCAGAATATGTCCCCAGACTGGTCACCTACATTTGTTATCAAGCAGTGAAGTTATGTCTGATTGTTTGTCTTAAGTAACAAGCGTGCAAGCAGAGAGTGTTCTATGACACCCCCCCCCACATTACACTCGTGTGAGACCTACAGCACTAACTGTGAGTCTTTCATCTCTCATCTGTAGTCCTTGCCTATCATCAGCTGAAAGTACAGGCTCAGTTTGATGGAGAACACTTGGTTCATGTGGCATACTGGTGTCAAGAGAAACATGGAATATATAAAGCAAGACTGATATTTATGAAGTAGGCTGTGAGAATTTCCTGAGTTTAATTCATGTTTGAATTACAGTGCCAGTTTTGGAGAAACATCCCATCTGTATTTTTTGGTTTTTTCAGTGCCAAAGAGCCTACCACAGCCCCTACTAAATTTTTCCAGTAGTTGATTACTCTTAGAATAAACACAGATTGTTTTGACCACATTGATCTCGCTTTAAAATCAGTCTCTGAGCTTTTGTTTTACCTTTGCAAGGTAGATGAAAGAGCTCAATGTTACAAGTTTACTAGTTTCATTATGTCATTATATAGGTACTTTATATATATAAATTAACATATTTTTTAAATCACAGCCAATTGAGGAAAAATAATATTTCCTTTCTCATTTCTTGCATACCTTCCATAAAACCCATCGACCAGGTTATCCTGTCACTGATGCTGTGCAATTCCCCCAGGGATGGTTATTGGATTTTGTAGATGTAACTGAAAGGCAAGTGTGGCCCTTTATGTATGTTGGCAGGCAAAGAGCATCAGAAGCATTTTTGCCTTCAGGATAATTGCAAAATTGTTTCCTTTTTCTTTGTCATCCACCCATGATGCCATCTAATTTGATGTTCCTTGGCTGCTAGCTGTTAGCCTCATTAACCTTAGTTGATAGAGTGTTCCAACATTTATGATTCTCATGTGAAAAATGCTTCCTGACGGTTGGAATTTGTTTTTCTTTAATTTCTACCTTTGCCCTCTTGTCCCATTATGCATACTAGGCTGAAAATAGTAACTTGAGATTGGTGTGCCTACTTCTTACAGTGTAATGAATTCCAGTTAAATCTCTTGCCTTTTCTTTCTCTTAAGAAAGTCATGGTGATTTAAAATGATTTAACTAACAATCCTACTTATTTTCACTTAGGTCTCTTGTGTGTTTACATTTAGCAATGATTCTTCTGTGAAAGGAAAGGAGGAAATTTGGATGTGTATCATTCATCACTTGGCCTATTTCCACAAATGTAATATTACCCTGATGTTGTTAACTTTATTGTCTTACTTGGCATGTGGAGTAGGGCTAATGCAATGTTCCTGTGGGCAGCAGAACCTGAAATCTGTAAGGTTAAAATTTCATCAGTCAATGCAATTTCACTCTACAGAGTGGCAAAATCCCAGTTCTTGAATCTAAATCCATTTCAGCTAGTTGTGATGATAATTGTCAAATTTGCAGTGGTGGGAAGTGTGAATCTAATCACCATTCACAAATAAAAGAGGTTTTTCCCCTTTTTGGTGTCATACAGAAATTCTTATATACCTGCATTCTACACTGGTAGCAACAGATCTTCCCATCCAGCACAGGTCAGCACTAAAAGTACCATTGCAAATGCAGTTTATTTTTATTGCATTTTCTTTCAAATTCTGACATTATTAAAAGGTTGAATGTAGGTCTGTTAAAGGCTACTAATACAAATTAGGATTGGTCCATGATGCAGCATCTTTTCTTTATATGGATGCAGATTCATTTGCAACTTTAGGCAATTTTGGGGCAGAGTGCATTGTATTCCAGGAAGCCTGTAATATTATTTAAGACTAATCAGAAAGACTACCACCCTGTTTCAATTAACTTAGAGATTATGTTAAGTCATTTCAGTTCAGCTGGTCTAGAGCTTGGTGGCTTTCCTCTTTTCTTTCTATTGTTTACTTTGTTGTTTCCTAATGCAGGCTTCACAGGGTGAAGAGAGAAACTCAAACTGTGACACTTGATACCTAGGAAAAAAAGGTCATTCCATTGACGAGAGAATTGTTTACAATTGTTTACAAACAATTCTCCCCAGTCAGACTTTTTAATTAAGTTTATAAAGGATAATAGAAAGAGGAGATTGTATGTTACCTAACTGGGGTGTTAGGAATGAAATAATGCAAAGAAACACTCATAGTGTACTTAGAAAGTGCAGCTGTTCTTGGCCTGAAAGGATGAAATTGTGGTTACCATTCACTGGCAAGTATTATGTTGTAAAGTTCATCTCTCTGGATACAATTGCTTTTAGGGCTGTTTCCTCTTTTGAATTTACAGTTTTCCAAATCAAGGGTTTGTTTGATGGTCTCTGTCTTATAAGAATATCAGGCAACCTAGTATTTTCATCTTTGAAAATGGTTATTTCCGCATATATTGAAACATACACACCTTTGTCTGAACTCATGAAGAAGCACACATTAAAGGCAGTTTTGGCTTTACTGGCTATTAAAAACCTGTTCAAAAGTGTCCACCTTTTGGCTGAGGTCCTATTTTATGTATAGAGAAGGTATTTTCTGAAAGGTTATCTTGCCTTGGACAAAGTTGGTGGATTAATCAAACCAGAAGTTTGGCCTATCTGTACAATCTTGTATAATGTATGTCGTTCATCCTACATGGAAAAATAATCCCTTCTGTGAATTTCTTTAATTATGTTCTAAAGACTGACAAAATTTACTGTCTTTCAAAGTCTCCTTTTAGGGAAAGTAAATGGGGTTCTTTCAGCTTATTAAAGAATACTGTGCAGATAGATAATTCCAAATGTCTTCCTTTGCAAAAATAACCAGAGGTCACGCTTTTGCTGGAAAGAAGGTTATACTACCAAAGTTAAGCATTTACTGAGTCAAGCATTCCAGTGCCAGGTTCTTCTGGGAGGTATCCTAAGAAACAGAAGCCTTCCCTGAAGTACTATAAATTCAGTGATGATGAAATAATAATAGGATCTTCTGGAAACTCCATTTTAGAAACTTATTTCACACTTAGGACAGTAAAATGCATCTTCTCGAGTAAATTGAGACTTTATCAGGCGTGCATTTCTACCTCCTTACGTTTCTTTTCGTGCTTCTGAATGCATGCCACACATCCATCACTCCTTTTGCTAGCTGCTAATCCAATAATTTCTTCACATTGTCAGGAAAAAGTGAACTCTGTGCCTGAAAACCTTGTTGCCTACTTGCTGATATAAATTGTTGAATTGATAAACCCATTAATACAAGCTTTTCCCCTTCATAATGGTCCAAGTATTGAGGACAGTAGATGTGCAATGTGAGATGCTTCAGAGAAGTCAGGTTTCAGAGGGGCTTGGCTTCCCTTCACCCTGTGTTAGCTGGACAGGCTTTGCAGTAGGTCTAGGCTGGCTGCAGAGGAGGAGGTGCCTGCCAGGCACAGCTGAGCCTGTTGCAGGGTGGATGGGTGTCTAGACAGGCACAGCAGGACCTGGTTGTCCTCTGGAGATGTCTCTGTCTCTTCTCTGGTTGCACAGCCAGCAATGAGCGTCAAACAGACCCTTCTGAGATGTTTCAGCAGCACACCTCATCTTCCAGGTATCCATAGCCTCTTGGCATTCAGAAAACACTGCTGGCTTGTGCATAGTAACATGGGCTCAAGTCTTTGCCTCTGAGCATGTTAAATCCCCAGGCACTTATTTATGGCTCTGAGGCTTTTGTTTGTCATGACCCTGCAGGGCACAGCTTAGCTGTGTTTCATTGCAACCACATGCCCCTAACGAGAAGCATCTTCTGCCTTCTCAAATCCATCTTCGGGGTGAGCCCACCAGGGAAAGCTGCTGCAAGCAGCAATCAGCATCTGCCACAGCCTCTCCTGAGGAAGCTTTGCCTGATGCCAGGGGACAGGGAGCCAGGGGTTCCCTAAAACATATGTGACGCCCCTGCTCCGCACTCCACGGTGATCCAGGGTCAAGTGTAGGAGGGAGCATGCTTGCTGAAGTGAAGTGCACTATGTGTTTGCTACCTGGCTCAGCACCCCAGTCAGCAGGGAAGCAGAGAAGTGCCTGTGCACAAAGAGACACTTGGGAGGATAAGTACAGTGTGGTTCTTTTAATAATTTTTAAGCCTGAGTGCATCTCAACGTGGTGGTTTTTGGTAAAGAAAGATCAGGAGACAGGAAGATGAAAGAAATCTAGTAAAAAAAAACCCAGTGAGAAAATGAATTATAAAAAAGCAGCAACAGGAGGAATAATAGTGCTTTGTTTATTCTTTCCCTTTGAGCTTTGTGGGCATATAATAGATTTCCACTTCTTGCTCCTACTTTCTATTTTCTCTGCCACCCACAGTGTCCTTTCATTGCCTCTCCAAAGAGGCCCAAGAGTGCAGCCACCCTGCACAGACTAACCTGGATTCAAAGGGCAGCATGATGTTGTAGCCTGAAGCCAGTTGGTATTTGTATAGCAACATGACATTGCAGGAAAAGAGTTCAGTCATGCTCGATTTTGCTTCTGGTATTGCAAAAGCAGCACATCGGTGATGGAGTTGTGCAGGTTGGTGGAACTAATTATATTAAATTGTTCCATTAGAACTTTTAAGAGTGTTGCATGCAGAAGAGGAGGCTTTTTGACAAGAAGTTGATTTGTATGAGGCTTCATGGAGTTTTTATTTTTTTATCCTTATGAGTTCAGGTCACCTTCTTCCATGAGAAAAACAAGAGAAGGAAATCTTTACCAAATTTCCTGTAGAATTTCCTCCCCTTTTCTTCAGGCATTTTCCTTTCTCAGCCTGGAAGAAACCAGCTGCACGAGTATCATGAAATGTGCAGAGAACCCAATTTCATCTTCCTCCCTGGCAGACTCTGTCCCCTGTGACTATCTTTACTAGTTTAATTAAGAAAAATCTTAGCATTGTTAAGGTTGAAAAAGACCTTTTGAGATCATCAAGTCCTACTACCAACCTAGCACTATCACCATGTTCACCATTAAACCATGTCCTCCTCTAGGATGAAAGCTTTGCATCTTACAGGTCCAAGGACTCCAGCCCTTCACTCTTAGTTTCCAGTTGGATGAGAGGCAATTCCTTTTCCCAGATATTGTATTTTCCAGATACGTAGCAAGTGCTCCTAAAATCTGATATTGTAGGCAGCTGAATAACTTATCAAGGCTTTTTATAATTTGAAGGAATATGACGGAATACTCATGTTTCACACATTTTGGTCCAGCTTATTTTCCTCAGTCTTAGATTTTACTGAGACCACCAAAACACTACTGGTCAGGGCAGACAGTTATCTTTTTTTCATCACTAACGATGACAACTGGGTTCCTGGTGTCACAACACTGTTATTTATTTTCCCTGATGGGGCTTCATCATGCTTTTAATGAACATTAGTTAAAAACAACTGCTAGACAAATTCCTCTGGGAAATTCCAATTACAACAAGTATAGAGATAAGAGATAAGTTTAAAGCTAGTTTGCATACTTCTGCTTAAGAAAAAGCAGCAGCACAGAAGTTAGTTTATGTGACTTTTTTAGTGCAGTCAGAAGATTCAGAGTAGCTGTCAAATGGTTTGGTTTTTTTTAATGTGCTCCTTGAGATTTTAGGCTTACTAATTCTGTTTTCTGCGACTCAACACTTCTTTTCTCCAACTTAGTCTTGCTGTTACAACTACCTCATCTTTGTGATGGTTACAGCAATTGAATATTCCAAATTATCTGCTTTATTGTTATGGTCTTTCCACACACGGGTCTCAGGAGTAACACTGATGAATCTTTTCTCTTCCTGGGCTGACACAAGTGACAGAACTCCAGATGTGTAATACCAAGGCTCAGTCTACAGACAGGCTGCTCTGGCCTCTACTTCCCAACTTGGGCTGCATTAAGGAGCCAAATGTTTGTGACTGTTGTTTTTCAGTCCGTTTTCCTTTTACTAGTTTCTTGTGTGATTCCCAGACTATGTTTTATAAAACTGCCATATAGGCCCACTTCTTGAAAGCAGTACATGTGTACCAGCCAGAGACAGCGGCTTCCAGCTCAGCTCGCTTGAGTCTCCCTCAGCACACAGGCAAAATCAGGAGCCCCCATTTCTATTGCTGCCCGCTAGCATGGGTGCACCTGCAAAGAAGCCTGTAGGATACCTGCAGGTCTGACTAAGGAGGCTGGAGCCAGGGCATTAGGGGAGTGAGTGTATATAACAGGAAGATGAAAGAAGTGATTGCACAGCTTTGAATTCATGAATTCAAGCTTGTTTGTAAATTCAAGGAATAGACACACCCATTTGTAAAGGCAAGAGTTGTTGCCATCATCAAGTGATGCTCCTATGTAATATTAATTCGACACTGAAGTTCAGTTTCTTTCAGTTCAATAGCTCCTCTTTTATTTTTTTTTTTTAACTTGGCTGTAATTCAACTCCCCTGTTTCTTAAATCTCTTTCCATCTACCCGCCAAGTCAGAGATGCAAAAAAACAGGAAGAATGGAAGGAACCATTCTTCCCATTATTAAATTAGAAAACCAAGTCCCAGAAACCTTTCTCCAGTCTTTTTTTTTCTAATTTTTGAATACACTGAACTTACATAGAAGACATTTAGCTTTGCCATTTTTGAGAAATGGAAGAAAATGATGTTATGTCCCTACATACCCCTCATGTTTACATTTATCAAGTAAAGAATGACAAATATGCTAACTCATTTTGTCATAACAAGATAAGTGGTAATGGTGCTGTTCTCTAGTCCAGGCAACCCACAATTATTTGATATTCAGCCGCTCTGGAAAGTTCATTTTGCTGCCGGCTGTTCACCAAGGATCAGTCACAGAGATAACAGAGGCTTGGGAGTTCTCAGGAATATTCTCTCTTTGGCAAATGAGCGAGCAAGTGAAAAATGTTTTTCTTTTCTGCATTGTTAGCCAAGAACCTTCTCCACATGCTTGTGGGACCTCCTGTTTTCCTCATGCAGTAGGTATGGCCATGTCCCAAAGAAAGAGAGACATTAAATGCCAGGAGAAAAAAAGATTTCAGTGCAGGAAAGTATTTTAATGAAACAAGACACAAGTCCTCCATAAGAAGTCTGTAACCTCGATGAGATCAGATAGCAAAGTGATACCAAAACTGCTCTTGATGTTCCATTGATGGTCCTCCTCTTTTGACTATCGATCTGATGCACGAGGCTGTGCTACAGCAGTAACATTTGCAGGCTCCAGCCGTTCTTGGGAGACAGCTGGAACGGCCTTGCTGGTCTTCATGGCCTGCAGTCTTGTCAGTCCAACCTGCACCCTTATCAGATTTCCCCAGCAAAGCGGAGCTGGGCGACCTCCCTGAGGCGGAGAAGTCTCAGCACAGGCGCCTTGATTCTGTATGGAGGCATGGATAAGAAAGGTGCCTGACCTTTCTATCACTGCTATTTTCCTGAAGGTGTGGGCAACTTCTAATCTAAAAGAGAGGAAGACATATGTCAAAGATATTTAATAAATTTAATGGAAAAGTATCTGAAAAACAAATTTTTCCTACTCAGAAAGAAGAGATTAATAACTCAAGGGATCTATCATTTCGGTACTGAAGATTTCTACACTTCATATTTACATAGAAAGTATGTTGCACTTATATAAATTTTCCAACAGTATAGAGCTAAAACATGTAGTCAAAGCTGGGAAAAACCCAAGTTTACATTTTTTTTGTATACAAAAAAAATCAAAAATTAACTTCAGGTTAAGTAAACTTTCCCAGCTTTGCTTATATATGTTTTGATATTTTTGTTGCTGTCTCCTACCACAAACAATTAATTTTGCTATTATTGAGTCCAAGGATTACAAAAAATACAGTAGCAGAAAGCATATAAATGCACTTACAGGCACTATATTGAACTTTCAGCCTACAAATTACTAGAAGAAGTGTAATGAGCTATTAAAAACCAGAAAAATAGAAGTGTTTGGTAGTACCGATCTCGATCAGTTCCTCATTTTGCAGCAAGGGATATTTAGATAGGATGGACATCTGCCCTGCAGCGAGCAAATACAAAGGATACATCCTGAGCTTTGGGACTAAGTCGTGCCACAAAACACATACTGCAGGTACCGTGCTATGGAAACAGAGCTTCTTTAGAATGAAACAAAGTGACTGACATACTAACAGAGTTTCAACACTGCAAATTAGTACTGATTAATGCTTTTGGAGCTGCTGTAGAAATATGGGCAAGGAGGATGCTTTTATCAAGGCTGGATCCAGGCTGCAGACATGGGGTGAGGTGCATTGGGATGGTGGGGGTCAGTAACAGTTTAGCTCACGGTCTCTTCCACTCCTGTGGCATGTCAAGCAGTCTTTGCCCAGTTTTTTGAAAGCTGTCCAAGCAGCATCCTTACTCAGCTTTTGCAAAGTCCTGGTTTCAGAATGCACATGGTATGAAAAACATTGCCAATGTCTTTTCTAAATGATAAATATTTTAATAGTGTGTTCTGCACAGGGAGGAAGAAATGGTTCTGGTGTCAGAGGCCAGACACACAGCTAGCTCTCCAAAAAGAATAAATTCCTCAGAAATTTCAGTTTTCCCTGGAATTTATTTCCACAAAGGAAAATACAGAAACGATTTTTTATAAAAGCACCTCACCTGAATTAATATGGGGAACCAATTAACATAGTTCATGTGATCTCTCAAGACCAAGGACTCAATGAAAAACATCTATTATCTAGGCATGTACTTGAATAATATTATATGGTATTTAATGTTTACAAGTAAGCTTATTATTATGAAGTAATGGACAAGGTTGCATTGTGCCATCTCAGTTGCATCCTTTTAGTCACCAAGCTAAGCGTTAAGGTTCCGTTTAAGCAAACTTTAGCCAGGACTGTAGTCCAGCCATCAGTGGATTACATGTATACATTTTGCTGACAAAAGCCTCTATTATACATAAGGCTAGAAAGGCAAAGCCCGTGCTGTTCCCAATTTGTATTTCTTGCATAAAGGCACTCCACTGGCAGCAGTGTGATTTGACGGTGTGATTGCAATAGCAGCCTTTCCTGGCTGAGCTATCCAGGTGATAAATGACACTTCACTACATCCGTTATGTACGAGATAGCTGTGCTTCTAGATTTGATACCTGCTTGTGTGCATCGGTTCCTTAGAGGTCCGTGTTATCTTTGAGCTGAGATCATTCAGCTAGACTGATGTCTAACCCAATGGGGAATTCGTCGTGAGGGAAACCTCTCTGGCAAGAAGCAGTATAGATCAGAATCAATTTTAGCTCTCCTTACCAAAGAAAAACAACCCATCCTGCAGAACCAAACAAACTGCACCAGTTTGAGCCTCCACCCAGAAATCTGGCAATCTAAATTACGCTCTCTTATTGAGCAGTACTTCCCTCCGCAGGAACAATGAATCAAACAAAATAAATAAATCTTTACACTTCCCTGTTCTTTTTACCTCCCAATTAATCATACGTCATTTTAGAAAACCGAAGCAATCCACAGCAGGAGGCGAAACTGCCATCGCAGAGCGCGCTCGCAGCGTCACACTGAGCTCCCGGAGCAGGGGGTGGGGGCTGTGCCGGCTTCCCGTTCCCAGCCCGTCCCCCGCCCGGAGCAGCCGGCTGCCCGAGCCTCGCAGGGCGAGCGGCCGGAGGGAGCTGCTCTGCCCCCGATCCCCGCGCGTGTCCGGCCGTGCTGAGCTCCTCCGCGGCCTCTGCCACCATCGGTCGCTGCTGCTGCTGCTGCGGGAGCGGTGCCCGCCGCCGGCCGCAGCTTCCTGCCTCCTCCCTTCCCTGGGCTCTGCAGCTCCGGCGCAGCCGGGCCGGGCCCGCCGTGCTCCTGGTGCTTTACAGAAAGTGCAGCGGTGCGGGCATCCACGCAGAGCCCCAGCCACGCAGAACGGCCTTACCGAATTAAGTCTTTTTTCTTTCCTAGGGGAAAAGAGAAAAGAAGAAATAATCTCCTAGGAATCTTTTTCCCCACATAGACACATTTTTCCACTTCTTGGGACCAGAGCAATTTATCAGGACCACTATTCACCCCAGGATAGGTACCCAATTTTTTGCAAATGTGTTTTTGCATACCGTTTTCTACACTCTTTAACTTAGTGGGTTTTCACACAAAGGCCCAAAATGCTAGAAAATAAATGTTCAATTAAACCTGATAAAGCCTAGTCCATTATTCCCTTCTCTCACTAGCAGATGCCAAAAGATGATGTTTCTTTCCTAGGCTGTGGATAAGACTTGTCCGCAGAAGTTCTTGGGAAAGGGCTGCTTTTCAGACCATCTGCTTTTACTGGAGAAAGTGACTGATTTTGTCCAAGCTCCTGTTGCTACATGAGGAGTTTTGAGTTCTGACATGCCTGGTTAGCATTTCCAAGATAGGAGCATTTCTAAAGTTACGGGGGTTTGCGTTCTTATGCTATGCTCTCAGCATTACACAAGGTCCAGAGGTGAGGAATTACCACCAAACAGATCAAGTTTCTAGCCTGAAAGGAAGTTGTGAAATTACTGCAGATGGCCTACTGGGACAGGATTTCTGGTACTGTTTCACAGAGCATCAAATAGTCCCAGTAAGCTTCAGATAAGTACTCTGCATTTTGGATGTTTAACTTCAGATCTTTTGAGATTTGCCCCTTACGCATTTCAAGCCTGTGTCCTTTAAACAGATCTTCTTCTAAATGAGATAGTTAAAATTTCTTTGTGTCTTCTCAGAGCACCCATATGTTCATTTATGGTCCCAAGGGAAGATTAAATTAACCCTGCTGTCACTTCTTGAAGTATTACCATATGACAGTATTTATACTAGATTTAGCCGTAAATCCCTACTTTCAAGGGCAATGTGTCCTAAAATAGTGCAAAAAGGATGTTTTTCTTTCTATATTTGAGGCATGAATAGCATTAGAGAGAGACATCTTCCCATTAGGATCTCAGAGGATAAGTTTACAGATGGAAATAATGTAAAGGTATTTATTTAAATGTCTTTTCAAAAGGGTAAAGGATAGCAGATCAAAAATATTTTCTTCAAAAAGTTTTCTTTTTCTGTAAGTGGAGGTTCTGTAGCTCCTCATTACCTACAGCATTCTTGTCCCCACCACCACCAACCATCCCACCCTTCTTCTGGTAGTTCCCTCCAGTGCTCTGAAACATAGAGGTCTCTCTTTTCTATGATTTCCTTCCTTCAAATTCTCCCTTCACATTTCAGTGATGTAAAACAGCCAAGATAAGAAATAGCTGTCTGTTCCCAGGAGGAGGCTGACGGATGTGCAATTCAGGAGAACAATTCCGTTTTGCCTACTGTGTTCCTAGGATGGGGGGTGGTGGGGAGTGAGGGGAAGTGAGAAGTAAGTTAACCTCCCTATTGCCAGCAAAACAGACACAGCAAAGCGCATCAGCATTGTACTGCTCTCCTCCTGAAAGAATAGAATCGTTTAAAAAAGATGAGCTGTGGAACAGAGGTGGCTAATAACTTATATGTTTGGTCAAAATACAAAACCAAATAATTGTTTGTGTGATGCATCCTATTGCTCTTTAAGCATCTGGCATAAACTGTTGTCTTCAGTCATGTAAGTCATGTTTCCTCTAGGTCCCTTGTTGCCAGAAAGAGATGACTGGAGAGTTAGACTGTTTCCACCGTGGGATAATAGTTACATTTGTTGTGGTTTTTTACCACGAAAAGCATACTGGGGTTTGGGACTGTAAGAGTTAAAGAAGTATATTTGTGTGGAGGATGAGGGGTTTGTTATTGTGAGATTTTAACAGTAGCTTTTTACATGATTTTTATATTACCGATGTGGCTTAATGAGGAAAACACAAGAAATAGTGTTTTCTTACTTACCTAAATATAATAAAAACAGCAGAAGCAGAAAAAACTTCCTTGCCTTGGGATCCTAATTCACGTTGTAGCAGGAATTCACAGGCAAGAACATCACATTTATGATGGTAAGGAAGTTCTCCAGTAAGCAACAAGAGGCTGGGTTTCTGTGATTAAGGGATACAGTTGGATTTAGTGGGACAACTGAGTTCAGGCCAACTGGCTACGTGCAGTGGGAGATTTTTTTGGGGGATGAATAAGAAAAAGCAGGGCATTGAAATGTCACAAGAATTTCTGAGAAATTTATTACTGTAGATACCCTTTATCTTTCTCAGTAAATAGGGAGAAATCCATAAAGAGTCTTCATTATTACCATATTAAGATCTTCAAAGATCCTTTTTGTCATGACCATATTTTTAGTATCTTGCCTTGCTGCATCAGTGGTGGCCTAGACTCAAAATCTCGCTTGTGTGTAATGAAGAAGCACAGGAACACCAGTAGGAACAAGCACTCTCCTGAGATACTGAAGCCAGTGTTCTGTGTAGCAGTGGGCAGCAGGAACCACTAATGCCACAAAATAAGGCTTAATGTTAGGGTGAATGTAATCTACTATAGGGAGGAGTTAACCAAATGATCTGGAGACCTAAGTGTTGTACAGAGAGAAGGAAAGGGAATGTATGTGCGCAAAGAAAGTAATGGGCAGCAGTCACAAAAATCCAGGGAAACTGAAACACTACGCTTGAATTACCAGAACGGCAGAATAAATGTTCTTAGTGGACACTGTGAGCAGTGTAGCACCATGAAAACTAAGAACTGTGGAGAAATGGTCCAACTGTGCTAAAGGATTGTACTTGAGCAGCAACACTAAAATTGAAACCAAGTTAGCAGCTTATCTGGGATCTCCTGCTACTGAGAAGCTTTTGCCTGAGTGGAACCCAGTTCCTCAGAAAAACCAAGAAAAGTAAAGAAAAGAAACCATAAGAAAAGCTATTATACTTCACAGCTGGAAACTGAATTACACTTGTGTGTGTGTAAGTACACACTAAGGAAATAAAGTGGATCAGGTTTGAAGTAAATGCCTCCAAGACTTGGTTTACCAGCTTTCCAATTCAGTAAAACAGATCCCAGGATCTGAGAGCTAGGGAAACCCTCTTCTTACCTTCCAGGAGACGAAAGGGAAGAGACTACAAATTAAGCAATATAAACAGAGAGCGGGAATTTTCTGGGGACAATTGCTCATCTGGTTAGATGGAAAAATGAGGTTCTAGTTATGCAGCTTGCAGGCACTGCACAGAACTTAGGCCCTCAAATGTGTGCTTGGTGAGATCCATCTCTGTGAACAACAGATGCTGCTGACAAAGTGTGACCGGGCTCGAAACCTCATTAGTGAGCCAGCATATGTCAGTACTGTTGCCTTTTCATGAAAAAGACCTGCCTTTCAAAAATCAACTGGAATAATTTATTACATGCTGGAAAAATAGAGCACAGAAGGAAGTCTCTAGTGAAGAGGTAGCAATGAAACTGTTTTACCAAGGCTTTCAGCAGGTGAAGCATTGAGTTTCTTTATAAAAATAAATGGTGAGAGACTGATTCTTCCAGGAGGGGCTATGTAGTAGAGTTTTTCCAGAAACTTAATGCATTTGAGATCTGTCCTGCTCACAAAATATGGTGTAGATATTGACTTGTCCATGATCACAGAAAAGAAAGACAAGACAATTACATGATTTTTCTGTTACCTTCTGATGCCTGAAAATGAAGCTGGGGCTTTGTGATATAGAGCAAAGGGTTCCTGGAGAACAGTCTTTATGGTGGTTGAGCCATACATACAGTAATGATTCACTAGAAGCTTGATTCCTCGATCTGCATGGGGAGAGCTGTTTTCCTCTACTTGCTTTGGAGTTTAGCAGAGTCTTGCATATTATGTCAGAGAAAAGCCACTGGCTGTTTGTGTTTCAGACCTTAGAGAGGCCAGACCGGTGCCATAATAAGGTGGTACCTACTCAAGACACCAACAGTCTCATTAATGGTCTCTGATCTGAAGATCTTTCTGAACAGGGGCATGAGATACAATCTGTGAGGTTTCAAGGAGGCAAACAAGGAGATAGAGCTTGGATGTTGTTGTTGTTATGGTTGTGGTTGTTGTTGTTGTTTTGTTGAACATGAACATTGCAGCCCCAGGTTATTTCCACACCATTGCTGCTAAAATATTTCTAAGATCCATTCTTGGGCTTTGGGCATTCTTTCTCAATATCATTATGTTGAGCTGGCATCACCTATGAGGAGTTTCACAGAAAGCTTCTTATAGCAAAGCTGAATACATCCATCCAGTCTTCTGGTTGGCTCTGATGGATTTCCTGAGTTAGGTGGGTTGTACAGCTCATACAGAAACATGTTCTGAATAAAGCATCAATTACCAGTTTCTAAGACCTTTGAGCTTGATGAGCACTCTGGGGTTTGTTCCACCTCTTCTAAGAGTCAAGCTTCATATCATGAGTTGAGCTCATATCATTTCTAATACAGTGTGCTATAGATGTGTTACTTTTTTCTTGTCTATTTTCTACTCCTTGCTGCCGAGACATGAGCATTTCCGAATTCTGTAGATCTGTTTGCGAAATGACAAGCACATAATGAAAAAGGATGTGAAAGAGAAGCCAGATGACATCCCTTAAGTCAGTTTAAAGCTTGATATTTGGTTGTTTATAATCTCAGTATGTTAGTTGTTTGTACTAGGATAAGAGCATTTTTGGTGTGGAGACTGAGCGACAAGGCTTATTGCAGCAGTGCAGACAGTGTTTGTCTGCTGCTTGGGGAAGTGGACCGGAAGGCAGGAAGATCCTGGGTCCTAGACCAAGCTGAACCAGTGACTCATCAAACTCTGGGAAAGTGCATTTAACCCAGTTCTGCAACACTGCAGAAATCGGCTCAGCTGCCAAACGTAACCAGAGCAGGTTTTAAGTCACAAGTCGGTGGTAATATGGGAAAGATGAACCCTTTTTTTTATTCTGAGTAAATAAATGTAATTTCCATATTGCCATCTCCTGAGCCAATGTTTCACAGTATGGCTATGGTAATGTTCTTGTATAGTCAAGGGGATATTTTGAAGGAAGTGAAACCTCCCCCATTCCCTCCTTCCCCAAAAAAAAAAAACCAACAAACGAAAAAAACAAACCTTCCCACTCTTCCCATTAAAATTATGTGGAAACATATGCAGGATGAAGAAATATCCAAAGAATAAACTGTCATTTATTTTTTAGGATACAGGATAACAATTCAGCCATTCCAGATTTCATATTTTGTAATCTACAGATACAAAAACATTATATTGAGCTATAGATTTTCACACCTAACTAGGTAAGTAATTAAAAGAGCTTTCTGGTGGAAGAAAGAATTGAAAGATACCATGTGAGTTTTATGAGCAGGAATTATAATACTTCTTCTGTTTGAAGTTTTTGGGTGGTTTATATGTGCACTAGGACATGCGAAAAAAGAAGGAGCTTTTGCAGGTCCCTTCTTTTTTCGTATGAGAAAATATTTTAAGACATTTTGCTAATCAAAAGTATATACATGAGAAAAGAAATTATCAATGATAGTTGACTACCAGTTTTTATATCCACAAGAAAGATGTTGATCTTTTTTTCCCAGATACGTTCTTCTGTATGTTAGGTTACCTTCTTTAACCCCACTGCAAACAGCAAAACTTTCACAGATGTCTGAATACAGTCCTGATATGTCGGATCCTCTACTGTACCTTTTTTATTTGCTATACCTGTACCCAAGGCTTTCACCAGTGGCAACACTGATCAACTTGGATCAGAAACTGTAAGGCTCAGGGAGGAGATTAAGTTTTGAAATCCAAAGTGGAAAGTGAAATGGGTCAGTAAGAAAGCTAGTTCTCATGGGCTTTGTCTTGACTGAAATAGAAAGGAAATGGTGGGTGAAGCATCTGACCAAGCAGTTAGCAGTAAACACTTCCATCATCAAATGCAGTTCTTTTTCCAGTTTGCAAATCTCTTGCCCATTCTTCTTACTTTTAAGGAAATACCAGTCCAGTCCCAAGAAGCAGTTCTGAAAAATTGCATAGCAAATTTCCACATTTAATATTTCCACTACAGTCATTTGTCTAACAGACAGCTCTGAAAACTGAGCCAGGGCTGTAAACATTATACTGGACTGGACTTACCCATCAGCATGTATGATAAAAGCAGTGTCAGTCAATCTGTGCCATCTCTGATAAACCTGTGCAAATCCATTCCTTTCAAATCATGCTGTCAGGGATAGTTCCATACTTCTAGTTCTTGGTAGCTATTTCTAATTGCAATTATATAATTCTGCAGGACAAACTTAAATTCAGCTTTCTTGCTTTCCTTATTATATCTGATTCTGCAGGCAGAAGATTTAAAAAGGCCATTGAAAACAGTCACCAACCTCGTCCCTCCCAAGGGAAAAAGAACTCCCAAGATCTCTTAAGTATTCACTTCAGAACAAGATCAGCATGTCTGAACCATGTCTGAACCATGACTGTAAACAGAGCCATGTCTGTAAACAGTTATCAGAGGAAAACAAACTTTAATAATTCAGTTGATAAAAGCAGTTCATACACAAATGTTTTTAAGTAATTACAGAAAACATGAAACAGTAATAAAATCTCAATGGTTATGCTCACATTTTGGGAAACCCTGGCACCATTGCACTGCACTGAAAAGACTACAGATGATGCAGCCATGCAAACAGCTGTGCAGCTGGTTTCTGTCAGTCCCCTCCCCACGAGCAGAGCTAGTGCAACAGCATTGCTGCTGGTTCAAAAGCAAAAAAAGCTTTCCTGCATTGGCAGGTTGCTCTGTTCTGAGTGTAATAGGCACAGATGAGTTTTCAGAAATACTGGTTGCCTATCTGAAGTATGATTAGCAACTTTTAAGGTTTACCAGGCACAAAGAATAATATGTTCTTAAGTTTCCTGTGTCTGCCAATTTACGTAGGTGAGTAAACTAGACAGGTCAAATAACTGGCATGGTTTATAAATAGACTAAAAAAAAATCTCCATATATAGACTAGTATCCAGACTTTCTATTGTTTCAAGCAAATGATATCATTATTTGGATGTCTTTCCAAAACTGAAAATGACTAGACTTCGGAAACCAGTAGTTAAATATAGAAATTGCTACTTTAATGAGTGAATGCTGTGTTTCATTATTATGCTACTAGTATGTGAACAAATGTCTTTCTGTTCTTAGGGATGGGAAAGGAGATTTTATTCCAGTAATATAAGATATTGCACAAAAGCCAAATTCAGATTAAGGGTTGATAGTGTCTTTGACTTCATTCCTTTATGGAAAATATTCCAGTATAACTGCACATATCAAGTGATAACACTGTCCGCTAACTTGTGCCTTGCATAAGCCTTGGGCAGATCAAATGCAAAATGCACAGTGGTTTGCATAAATAAAATAATAGAATAAAAATTAAAAGAGAAATAATCCGTGCCTTTCAGTGTCACGGCCTCCCTAACAAGTGATTACGTCTACTTTGGCAAGTCACAACAAAATCACAGAATTAAGTCAAAGGACTTTTTTCATCGCTGATAACTAGAAAACACTTCTTCTGACTTCTGTAATACTGTTTTTGAAACCACCTAAGTAGCTTCTGTGGAGATACATTTAATTTCTAGGGATGAGGTGTTGAGAATAAGGACTCATGTTAAGATGTCCCAGCGCTCTTAATCTAAAGACCAATAGATGTGTAGATGAGGAATGCTAGATGAGAGTCTGTTGGATGTTAGATGAGAGTCTGTTGTCTCATAAGAAAAGATAATAGTGAAATAATATGCTTCTCTAAAAGTATGCATTTACGAAGATGGGATCAAGTTTAACAAGATATCAAATTTTAATTTGCCAATCCAGATTTTACTTTAGCTACTGCTGCATCCTTCGCCTTTCTCTCAGATTTAGCTAAAATAATCCCATTTGAACAAAGAACCAGGTGTAAATTTAGGCATCTACATATTCACAAGGTGTCTGAGTTCTCATTACAGTCAAGGAAGCCAATTGGCTTGCCTTAACTAATAGCAATAATTAATGCAGGTATCTTTGCTTACCTTTATACATTTCCATCTTCAAAGTCTTACTAGGCTTATACCTGTGGGGTGTTTTTTCTGCAGGCAAACCCAATTCTGGCCTCGGTAAAACAGAACAACACTTTTATTCTCTTTCTGTAATCATTGTGGGCCATAGGTACCAGTTCATGGCTGTGTAATATTTGGCTCTTTGTAAGATGTAAGAGATGTTTTTGACCATGGTTGCACACCCCTCGAAGAGCTTAGTTTGCCTGCAGTATCACCTGTGTCCTGTTAATATATGTTCAAGCCTTAGGTGATGACTAAGACAAAATTTGTCATTTCTTTAGGCAGGTAAATTACCCGTCTCAAGCAGAGAAGTGCCAGATTATGTTTTTCTTCCTTTTCTAGATGCAATTTTGTTCCAGAAAAAGCCTTCTGCATCTTAGCCCTCCTTCAGTAGCTCCTGAAAGCTGAAGCACTTTCATGCAGAGACCTGGGGCAGCTTTTTAGGATTCCCTTTCTCATGGCATTACGGATTCTTCAAAAATAAGCAGTAGTGCTATATTTTTCTGTAGAGGTGATTTTTTTATTATTGTTTGACATTTTAAAGTGTTTTAACTGGGTTTTCCTATCTTATAGTGTAGTCTCTTTCTTAGCATAACATATAACCATCTCTGTGATGAGGAAAAAAGGAAAAATATGGCTGAATCCAACTTCATTACCTGTAAAATACAAGACTTCCATTCTCTGACTTCTTGACAGAAAACCATGTCACAACATCCTCTGCTTGCTTCGAAGTGTGCTGTTTGCAAACAAAGTCATGTTGGACGAGTAGGCAAGACCCCTGGACAGTTATTCAAATATCTGTGCTTTATATGTAAGCAGCTTTTAAGCATTACTCTTTGACTGAGCCCCTTAAAAACCTTTTTTTTTTTTTTTTGTAATGCCTGTTTTATCACAGCAGCTCTTTCTGGATTCCATCTGGTTTCCTGGATAAATATGTGTTTGGATGAAAGCCACAAAATTAGAAATGGTTTTATGAAAACGTGAAGGATAAGTTCACACTGTATCATATCTGACTTCTTCCATTGTTCCAAGGCAGTGTCTCCAGACTGCAACAAGAGAACTTTTGAATTTGAAGAGGGGTGGTAAATAGTACCTCGAATAAAGTGAACATGTGGAGCTGTGAAGTTTCACTTTGAAATGAAACTATGCAGCCTTCAAATCAAGGCTGCATGCCAGGAGGTTCATATAATCACAAGAGTCACAGGCAAGTCCATAAGAGGAAAGTCTTTTATAGCTTCATTTCTGAGAGATACAGAATTCACGTTTCCCATCTCTGACTCCGACACACTTGCTGAGACACTTGAGAAGACAAGTTTCTGTCTGTTGGGATCTTCTCAGCATTGGAGACTTTACATTCTTGCCCTTCCTTTCCTCGCCCCAGACATCAAACAAAGGCATCTCTGTCCCTGGGAGCAGTAGTGCTTTTGGATACTTCTCCTCTGTTGACATTCCCATGCCCATCAGGACTCAGAGCTGAAGCAAGCTGCTTGCTTTCTTGGCATCCTGCTTCCCAGTTTTCTCGATGCACTCTGTCACAAGAGGGAGATGGCACGTGAAACTTCACACCGGTTTATAATACGTAACTGACTGTCACAAGTATAGCTCTTCTCATTGCATTGGGAGGGCTCCATTAGGCAGTGGTTAGCAGACCAGCTCTCTTCATACAGCTGGTGGTAAGCCTCTTTGTGTTCTTCCTGGGACCAGTTTCCTCCTCACGATTTTCTTCATGGAAGGATATAAAATAATGTAAATACATGGCTCCCCCTACTTTTGGTGGGAAGTGTAAACATTCATAAGATTTTGAGGTCACGCACTAAATTATTCCAGTTGCCATGCATCCAGTCTGGAAAAGTTTCTGGCTCCCATTCAAATATGAAAGAAAGAATTAGTGAAATAATTCTCAGAACAGTTGGAGAGAGGATCCACACTCACATCTTTTCCTTCCTCTCTGACTGTGCCAATTATCTCTCCCTTTCCCTGGACAATTGAGGTCTTCGCAGTGGTCTTACTGTCCCGTGCACTGGTAGCTACTGGACTGTGAGCAGGCGGTTTCAGATGGCTGGCTCCATCTTTGACATTGTAGCTCTGAGGAAAGGCTGAGCCTGTTCCTGGGCAGTCCAGGCATTCTCCGCTGACAGCATTCTCCATACTTGTTTTGAGTGGTTGTTTATACATGTTTCTAGAGAAATAAGTTTGGCAACAGGCAACAAATGTTTTCAACTCTTTAAAGAGTAAAATGTTGGGTTTGAGCAAGTACAACTGTGCTGTCACATTTGAATCCAAGGAAGTTCTCTGTCTGGTGATGACCAGCAGCAGGAGTACTCTGTCATACTCCTACTTTATTTTTTTCTTCTTTCTACTGAAGGAAGCAAAAAATTAATGTTTCTAAGTCAGGGCTGTATAAACCGAATTTGAAATTAATGTCCGCATCAACGGCTGAAGGTCAAATGTGAAAGCAGAGGCTCATACTGGAGGTGTGGCCTGGTCTGGTCTCCCTGGCGCTGACACAGAGGGCTGACTCTCAGGCATGCCAGGAATTCCCTCGAGACTTCCAGGCTGAAGCCTCACTTGAAGCATCTGAATGTGCTGCTCGAATGTGCTGTTCATTGCCCCACTGCAGAGGCATGCAGTATATCAGCACCTCCAATCACAGTTCAGTGTTTCAGCAAGCTCCTAAAACCTTCTAAAACATGCCTTGGTGAAACTTGGGTGAACAGAATGGGGCTTGTCAGCACAGAAGTTAACGCACAATTACAACCTACAAAACGTTATCAAAGAAGATGTCGGTGTATGGAGTCTTTGATTCCAAGTTGCAATATTTTCATTATAATTTCCGTAATTATTTTTTGAGCTGTATGTAAGGAAATGGCTTATATTTCCTGATCTTTCTGTACTCATAGAACTGTACTTTGAGGTCTGTCTCTGGTTGCCTTTGTTCTTTGTTAGAATACCAGCCCTTGAAGTGAAAGTACTTGAACGGGCACGCAGAAATGACAATTACCCTAATGTGGCCAAGATTAGCAACAAATAAATCATTAATGTGTGGAAAAGTTTAAAGAAAACTGCATATATGTTTCTGAGTTTTTTAAGAGTTTGGCTGAAGGAAGCTGCATTTAAGTTGTCTATTTTTGGCTGAAGATGTATATGTACAGGAATAAGATTGTCTGGAGAAAAAAAAAATATGAGAAAGCAAGAGGGCAGAAAAGGTTTTGTTTTGGGACACACACATTTTGTGCTTGCTATACATAAAAATGAGAAGTGTTTACACTGGGCAAATATGCAAGCTTTACAAACATAGGTGGCAGTTATGTACATGTTTTCTCTTGCTTGTGTTTAAGTAGTGTTCATGTTCCTTGAACATGATGAATGTATTCATCCCAGCACAGTGTCTGGGTTAGCCAGCTCTGGAGATGCCTAGCTTTGAACAGTGTGGACCTGAGCAGGGTTAGATGTAACTTAAGATTTGCTGATTAAAGAAAACACTTCTAAGAACCTAGTATTTCTTTATTTGGCAAAGCAACATGTCACTGTTGTTATTAGTAATAATTCACAACTACGTCACTGCAAGAAACACTGAATTACAATTCTGTATCTTATTGCTGTTAGCATTTGTACAAAATCACTGTAAGAAATCTGATAAATTACACAAAAGGGCTATTAAGTTGCAATTCTACTGCCTTTGCTCCTGCAAAGGTATTTGGGTAAGCCTATCCTTCCTTACAAGCTTATCCCTTCTTACCCCACCTTCCCACAGGGACATGCCTGGTCAAGAGACCTGTGGTCTCTCCCTGTGGGGGCTCCCAGTGGGCTTGTACTCACAAGTCAGCATCACTGCGGCCTGCAGGTGTCCCTGCTCTTGCTCTTAGTATGTCCTCACTACCTTCATTCTTCACCTGATTTGATGCCCTCTCCATATTTTTTTATTTTCCAAGTTTTTACCACCCTTGCACCTCCTTTTCTCTGCCTATACTCCTCCAAAATAAACAACCTACTCTTAGTTTCTTTTTCCTCATTGGTCCATTTTTTTTTCACTCAAAAGCTGGTGTTTCTGACACTATTACCTAGGCAATTTCTTCTCTACTATGGTATTACCATTACAGTTGGCTGAATGAGAGAGTCTTGCCTCCAAGGGCTGCCTTTTGACCCTGTGGGTCTCGTTGGGAACATTTATGTTCCACATTTCTGGACAGAATTACCATGCTTTACTCTTGATTCTCCAACCCAATTCTAATTAAGCAACACATCACCTTATGCACAGAAAGTTTGCACACCAGTGCAATGGTATAACTTGTTTTGTGTTTGCACCATATGTCTGGTCTTAAATAGTGTTCTTCACACTTGGTGCTCCTATCAAAGGGTATAGCTGCCTGTGAGGGTGAGACTTGAGCACTTAGCATAGGATTCATCTCATCTGAAGCTGGACATCTGCTCTGTAGACATGTCTCAACCAGTTATCCTATGCTACGTTTCTAATCTCCTTACCCTTCTATGATGAGATTTAGCTCTGGTATCTGAAATAGATCTGATGAGATTCTCTGGGTGATCTAAAAGAGCAGCCAGATGTTGTGCCTATGTTGCATAAATCATAAATTAGACCATTTCTAGACTCTGCCTAGACTCTGGACTTTTTAGAGATTACTGGAATTACGCATCATCCAAAACATTACAATCTTCTCAGCAGACACCTTCATAATTGAGGGCCAGTTCGTCCAGCTTGATTACACAAATCCTAGAATATCATTCTGGTGCAGGCACACTTTTCTTCATTTAACTGCATGCTGAGCAAATCAGGAGATTCATCTCCCCATCCTTGCACTTCTAGAGTGGGGTGGGTCTCTCTATGTAATGTAATCACCTCTGCCCACCTTCATGGTTGAAAGAGAGCAGTAGGTACTTTCTGGGAGAGATGCAGTCAATCAGTTTAAATGCCAGTATGAGGATGGAATGAATTATGTCCTAGATCTGACTGTTCTCACCACTGACCAAAAAGGCTCCTGCTCAGATCAGAACAACTACGTTGGGTTGTCACCATTAGTGTTATGTTCCCAGAAATATCTTTTCCTCAGGACATAAATAGCTGAGCACTTCAAAGTACATTGTTAAATTTGAAACTTTAAGGCTTTTTGCATTCTAATTATTGACTGATACATGTCCATTTGATTTCCCTTCATCTCAATTGTGTGCCCGTGGGTATAATTGTTTGTAACAAAGTTCTACAAGAATCCTTAACAGACTTAATTTTGAACGTTAACAAGCTTGTAAACCATAATGTTTTAGACTGTAACCCCCGATAATGTAAGATCAAACAACAGTGCAATGATCTTCAAGAAATTATAAATATTCTAGATAGTGGAAGATAGTAGAAAATGTTACATGTGACTAAAACCTCCCAGAGTTGAAAAGTTGAAAGTAGCAGTTGAAAAGTGAAGAGGTGGAGATTAGGTAATAAGGAAAGCCCAAGTATAATCAAGAAGAGGTATATTACTGCTGGTCTCAAATGCTTTCCCATTATGTTCCCAACTTATGGAGAATCTTCCAGATTTTTCTTTTCATTATCTGCGGAATCTGTGTGCATAAAAGGGTACAAAATGAGAAAATAATGAAAAAAAAAAAGCTTCCTAAAATTGTGGAAGAAAACAATTGTGTCCCCATGTTAGCTGCTGGTATTGTTACAGCATGCAAATTGAAATGTTGGATGGTGGATAGTACATAAACAATAGACCTTGAGCTTCCATTTGAAATAAACATTAGCAGCCTCCTCCATTTTTTTTTTACAAGTGCACAAATATCTTGCCATAGTTCTGCTTCATTGTCTGTTTTCTCCTTGACAACAGTTTACCAAATTTAGAGTCACTCTGCTAATTAAAGAAATAAACTTACTGTTCTCATTATTTTTTCTCAGTAGGCGAAACTGAAAACTCACATGATCAAATTACTGTATCTGTCTGTTACTCTTAGGCTGGGATATGCTGTTGTTTACAGCACCAACAAAAACAGATTCTAAAAGTTCAAAATTGGTTGTTACCAATGCCAGCACTGCTTAGCACACTGCTCCTTAATGGATACCTGCATCCTCCAGAGGAATATGATCACACGGGCCATACATCTGCATGGTATCCATAAAAATTAATAGAACATTCTCAATTTCAGAAAAGGAACTGTGGGGGAAACTGTAAAATGAAGGATACTGAGAAAAAGATGCATATTTCATCTGCAGATAGGTTAATGAGAAATAAACCCTGTGGAAATAGTGCGTTTGTGATCATCCAAATATTTAACTAAAAATGGATCAACATGAGCAAAGTGCTGGAGTTTATAAAATTGTCTTGATTTAATATTTCCTCTAAAGCATAGCTTAAACCTAAAGCGGAATCCATAATATGACATAGAACTCTGCTACATCCATGAAATAATTTTCTGAATAAAAACCTAACCTATAAATAGGTCAGGGCATGGTTTCAGTTTGGTGGGCTGCTTTTATCAGTATGAAAACCCTACCTCTTCCATTAAACATAAGAATGAAATATAAAGTTGAAACAAAAGTATTTGAATATATAAAAGTATTTAAGATACAGACATGAACCTTCTCATGACAAGCAAAAGGACTCATTTTGGGAACTTCATATTGCTGTGTGTCCTAAGATTAAGAGCCTGCTGTACAAATATGACCAAAGCAGGACTTAGGCAATGCTTGGTGCCTGCTCCATACCTCTTACTCATTTGTCTGCCAGGGAGGTATTCAAATCCCAGAGCTGTGTTTTCTGGTAGTGTAAAGGCAGAAATGGATACCTCAGAAATGTGGCCCAAAAACCTCAGGTGTTGAGTAGAGGATTGCTTAGAGCCACATGAAAAATTGTAAGGATGGCAGCTTTGGTCCCCTCTCTGTGTTTTAGCTCTGTAAGTCAGCTCTGGAGGTAGGAATGGCAATATCACTGTCTATTTATGAAACAGCATAGCAGTTCAGAGCACCCATCCTGTTTTGGAGGCTTGTTTGTACCCCTTTCACCTCCCTTTCAAGAGGTGATGTGCTCAAGCTATGAAGGAGGCAGAAAAGTGAAGGCACCATTTGATTTAGCCAAGAGGGGAGCAAGTGACATAGAGCCTGACTCTGTACTCTGTGCTGGGTTGCCTTGAGGTTTCATCTAAGGGGCAGTGCATGTGAAATGCCCTGAATGAGGGGCTCTGGTTTCCTGTAGCCACTTAGGCTTAGTCCTTCTTCTCTCTTTTTCTTCTGACTGTGTTAATTACTCACTGTGGGCCAAGCCAGGTTCAGAAATAGTGATGAGGAATCCTTCCTCCTTTCCCAGATTACTCACTAGGCTGCTGGGTCATTTTCAGGAGTTCAAAACCCTGGGTTTAGGTGGGCTGCAGGCTGGTCTTCACAATATTCCTAATCATTAAGTTACATTTATAAAACTCACACCACAGCATGCACAGCATCTCTGATGTTCAGGTTTCTGAACAAGACTGACTGTGGCTGCTGCATTCCATGCAGGCACTTGCATGGAATATAATCTGAGTTTGCCTGCTTGTTGAAGTCCATCCAAGGATTTGTGTGGAGTGGTGCATATTTTGTGATCCAACCCAGGCCAAGGTGGTTCTGGTCAGGCAGGAGAGATGTAACTGAAGACATTTACTTTACTTCTAAATCACAGTGGTTGACTGCTAGCAAATTTCATGTTCCTCCAGAATCGGCAGCCGTAGAAGAGGAGAAAGCAGGAGTTTGGCTCATGATTTTGAATATGATACCTACATCTTCCTTTATGTCCGCCAATAAATATTTCAAAATACAGCAACCATTTAGAGCATGCATAGAAGGATGTGCTCCATTGTGACCCAGGACTTAGTCTATGTCCCTAAAGAATCCAAGCAGCTGCACTTCTGTGATACGATATCTATTGCATGTGTCAAAAAGATACGTGAGATACTGCCCAGCATCAAGCTGCAGTGTTTTGAAAAAGCAGAGAGAAATAAATGAAGTAACATTATATTTCTTGATGCTGATCTCCAAGAACTGGACAGGCACTCACGGCTGCTTCTAAGCATAGATTAAAGAGGTTTCAACTGTAAATTCTAGATCTGATCCTGGTCTTTGCTTTAGCACTTCCCGGCGAGTCTGCTAATCAAAGCGTATTGTGCTGTTTCAGATATTCTAGCTGATACCTTGTAACTTCTGTGTTATGTGTGTTCTGGTTTGCAGGGTGGAAAGAAATACACAGGACCATGTGGAGGCAGAGACTGCAGTGGAGGATGTCAGTGTTTCCCCGAAAAAGGGAGCCGTGTAAGTAACATTTTTCTCCTGTAAAATGTTCTTGATGGTACAAGTTCAATGCTCTATAATTTGATATGCATGGACTTGCGTTAGACTGCTAAGAGTTTTAAAACAATTTTTCTTTTTCAGGAAAAAGCTATTGTTGTTTCATGTTACTTTCTCACAAGCTCATAGATTTGAAGAAATACTTTGTTGTGAATACCTTGTTATGAAATGTAGCAGGCACTTATCCCAAAGATGAAGGCCAAGGGACCTGACAGCCATGACGACCTGTAGCCACTAGACTTAGTCCTCCTCTCTTTTTCTTCTGACTGTATTAATTACTCACTGTGGGCCAAGCTAGGTTCAGAAATAGTGAGGATCAGATGAGAATGATGAAAAGATACCACATACATGCATGGGATACATGTATGATGTATCTGATGATTTTATTTGATCATTTTAGAGGTCTTTTCCAACCTAAATCATTCAATAATTCTATGATTCTTTGCGAATACCAATAAAGCAAGAGGGAACCACGCCTGCAAAATCTGAAATCCCTGCTGCAAGGGAACTGCTTGGAACTTCTGGCATTGTGTCGTGGCTGATAGTCTGTTCTTTGTTTTGGGGACTAGTGAGGAATGAGGCAGAGGAAAGGAGATGGGGTGGAGGGGATTAGCCACCTGCCGCAAAGAGCACTGAGAAATAGGGCAGTTCCTATCCTGTATGGCTTGGAGCCCTGGCTGGCAGGCTCCTTCTGTACAGCTTGGTCTTTGCAGCTGAGACAGTGACTCAGCCTTTTCCATCCACCCATCTCTAAGAATAGGTCAGGCAAGAGATGTGGTGGCAGGTCATGTGCTTGTTCTGCTATCACAAACCTCATAAGATTTTTCAGTTCTCTCCCTTCCCTCCACACAGCCAGCCATCAGTTCCCATTCCCATTGCATTCCTCAAGCTTGACTCCACGTCTGAGTGGAGGAAGAGGTGGTAGGAAAGTCACAGTGTAGGTGGGAGGCAAGGAACACTCTTGTTTACCCAGAAGTCCTGATGTCTCCATGGAAGTCAGATGATCCCGGGGTTACCGTGCCATGGGGACTGTAATGGTTATACTCCCATGGCCTGACCAGGAGCTGCTCATGATCTGCTTTCCATTACAATAACCCAATGACAACCTGATGAAGCTGAGGACAAACAAGCCCTCCCCTGAGACACAGCTTCTCGTGGGACTCCCTCCAGCTGTTACTGCCTTACCCTCATCATCCAGCACATGAAGTTTGGCAAGTGCCTCCTGCCACTTCCCACTTTTGACTGAAAATCAAAAACTGATGCTGCAAGATGCTCACTAGAGTTCATGAAAATATCTGTTGCAAAACTACCAACTTTTGTGACTGAAATGTTTTTCATGCTCCTTATTGACTGAATGACCTTGAATTTCAAGTTGCCAAATGTGAAAGAAAAAAAGAGATAGTTAAACAAAACTAACTGCATAGATTATTAGAAAAGCTGAAAATGTGAAAACACCACAGTAGAGAAGCAGTCAGGTGCCACTGACAGGAAGCTCCCTGTGAGTTGCTTACTATCTAGATTGTGAAGTGAGGGCAGATTTTATGTACTTGCTCACCACTCTTTGTTTTACCTCAGGGAAGTAAGTAACCCCACTTATTAATGAGGTTTGCCTCCCTTTAAACAGATACTCAAAAAGAAAAAAAGGGTATGCTACAAAACGTAAATTATATTTTACTGCTTGTGGTTAACTGTGCAAGATGTGAAAAAACATTGGAAAAAGGCATTTACAAAGAATTTTACACTTCAAAAATCAAATTTTATCTCTCTGTATTTTACCTCTCTGAAATGATACACCTCCTTCTGATTTAGCACACACAGCCTGTATTTTGCGTCTGCTGATCTCTTCAGATGTCACAACCCCTGTTAAACATCTGGTTTAAGGAACAAGATTGGCCTTTAGAGTCTAGTCAAATTTGGCATGGCTTCTGGTCTCATGCTAATCCTCAATGGGAATATTTATTTTCACAAAACCTCTGTATAATCTGGCACGACACACATTTTCTGTTCGAGGTGACTCATTGCATGCACAATGGACGTATTGCGTGTTTGCACTTGTAAGAGTGCCCGAAGCAGTCTGTCAGAGCCTGCTGCTGCTGTGACTTTCCATCCCAGGTGCCACAGAGCTGTCACTTGCAGGGCGCCTGGAACTCAGGTAGGAGCAGCACTGCAAGGGTCTGCAGCCAGCTGTCAGCCCTGCCATCCTCTGGAAGTTCACCCTCTGCTTGTGACAGATCTCAAAACCAGGCAAATTAAAAGCACTCTCTTTGGATTGCTGCTACTGAATGCACATCAGCAGCTGTTGAATGAATTCATTGAAGTGGTAAACACAATTGCGAACTGTGAAAGGAGCAAAGGTCTGAAGAAATGCCTATTCTTTATTTATATGTGCTTCTACTTCATTTGTTGCCATTGCTTCAGTTGTACTCTTAAGATACAGCATTTAAGGAAAGATGCTTATCTTTATTTGTTGTCTCAATCCAATAACTTGTTTTTGAAAAAGCACTTTTTGTAAAATATGCCCACTGATATCTCCTGGGAATCTGTGTGAGAGACAGAGAGGCACTGTCCAGATGTGTGAAGATTCATCCAGGCTTTGGAGATTTGTGCCAGGTCTCCAGGTGCAGGACAGCTGGAAGCCTTGTGCTTCTGTCTACACCGCTTTTGTTTCAGGACTGGTGAGGATAGGCACAAAGGCAGAGGAAAGTTGAATCCTGGTTCACATGGGCAGTTTCTAGGGGCACAAGGCAACCTAGCTCAAATCAATGCACCCACCTAGCAGGCCTACTGGCAAGAGGTATGTGGTTTTAGGTTTTCTTCCACTCTGTTTTGGCTGGGCTCAACCCTGCAACTTTCACTGGGCTCAGACAGAGCTGAAATCCAGTGGGGACAGAAAAATAAAAATAAAAATAAAACAGCAGAAGCATTCTGCCCACTGTAGTGGTGGGGGAGCTGCTGCAGCTAAGCAGAGGCAGCATCTAGCTAGCAACCTCCTGCCTCTCATCCGAGCTGCTCCCAGGGCTGTGAGGACACCTGCAAATGGCACTTTCTTCTTCATTCCCAAAAGGAAAGCTAGTCAAATCCAAATATTCAGAGAATCAGGACATTGCTGATGACTGTGTTTGCAATTCACAGCAAATGCTGAGTTGTTTCTTGGAGAAGTTTCTCTAAAGAAATCTTTGTTTGGGCCATACACGATCCCCTTGAAGTTCTCACCTCCAGTCCTGCTTTGTGTTCACATCTTCAGAGTAGAAAGAGTAAAGGGAATTTCTGTGTAAGCTGGTTTGGGGTTTTTTCCCCAGTCTTTAATGACACTCCAGTCTTTGTTCTTTTTTGCTGCAGCCTACTTATCTTCCAGTTGTATTTATTGTTAGCTGGTTACAAATATCCAGTCTATCTAACTGTACCTTGCATCTAGGCAGATGATTGGAGCTGGGGCTGCAGGAGCCAAGCTTGGGAACCAGACTCAGCCTCATCTCCCCTTCTCACAGCTGGCAAAAAGCTCAGTGGAGCTGCAGTGCAAATTAAAGCTCCTAAAGGGGTGTTCAAATCCCCATGACGAGAAACCATAGTATAAGCCTCAGTGGAGGACACAGAGTGAGAAGGCAGAGGAAAGGCAACAGACTCATCTTCTCCCTGAGACAGATTCATCTTCTAATTTTCTTCTAAGGCAACTCCTAAATTGTTCTCCTACAACAACAGACTCATCCTTTCCCTAAAGTACATTTGGAGAACATAATGTAAGGAGTACACAGATGCCCTGGTAAGAGGGAAAAGAATAAAGGGAAACAGTGATATGGTATTGAAATTCTGTTTTGAATGACATGGAAAACCTGGATTAAAGAAACAAAAAGAAAAACAAACAAACAAAAAATTAACAGCATCTGGTTTTCTTTCTTCTTCCTCTAGATTTTTATTGCAACTCCTAAAATCTTGAGATTTATAGTTCTTTTCAAACATTGCTCAGAGAACAATATATGTGCCTTAAAATTTGTTAAACATTAATGCACTTATGTAGGAAACGATAACTGTTCAGTACAATGGCCAACTGTTTGACCTATTGATGTTCATAATCAGCCTCACTTCATAACCAACCTAGAAGGCTTTATAGAAAGTGGAAGTGAGTAGAAATGTTTTTGATCTTTCTATAGAGTGAGAAATTGCACTCTTTTGAAATCTTGCTTTGTACTTTCCAAGTCAAGCGTCTAACAGTGCTCAAGCCATTTAGCCATTGTTTTTGCAAGGGGCTGGAATGATGGAAACTGAAATTAAAAGACAGCTTTGTGTCCCCCCATAAAGGCCACTTTTTGGGAATGCCCAAACATTCCTTTTTAACCGAGACTGACACGAGAGTTCACTAGAACTCTTTTACAGATTTCTGTTATATTGCTTTCACTAATGCAGTGGCCAAGGGTAAGCTATTACCAGTACATCTATGATTACTTCTGTCTGCTTTTGGATGCCATACAGTTGGGAAATCTAGTGTCTGATATTTACTTGCAAGCATTTTCCATACAAGTTTAAGTCTTAACACCTGGGCTAGATCTAGATGTGTCCCTTCATAATTAAAAAAAACAAACAACAACAAAATAGAACACATGAATATTCTAATATCAACTCCATTGTTATATCTTAGGGTAATGTTTAAATCAAATAAAATAATTTTATCAACTGTTAGTGTAATTCCTGTATATCACAATTATATGGCTTCCAAGCTGGTATAATGGCGGTAGCTCCTTGTAACTCCTTGTTGGTATAAACTGAAATATCTGATGAAATCCGATATTTACTTTTCTTTATCTTTTGTTTTTCCTCCACAAAATAATAGAAGCATCTTCTCAGTTATTCATCTAGCTCACTACTCTGTTCCCAACTTCTCACTTGAAGGTGACACTCCAGCCCTTAGTCCCTTTACTCTGCCCTCTCTTCTGCAAGAGACCAGAATTGTCCCCATCCAGTTTGGTGGGCTCCTTCTGGATCTCCCAGCATGGGAGATCACCAGATCTCCCCATTCCTCATCACCAGACTCACATTTAGCAGCCTAAGAGAGGTTAGTATCATCTATAGACTCAGATGTTTCACAGTTCAGTCCCTTCTGTAGATCACCGTTGAAATCTTTGCAAAAACCAGTTACAGCATGCATCTGAGAGGACCCACTGCTGCTGGGTCTCCATTTTGAAATGTGACCATCAGGTACTATTCTTTTCTTCCTACCCTTTTACAGCCTTCAGTCCATAAGAGCACCTCTCATACAACCCCAAGAGAATTTATTTTAAAAGCTTCGGTGAAACATTTTACAAAAGCAGTTTTGAAAATCCGAGTATATTATAGTCACTAAGGCTTGCTTTACCATGCTTATCCTTGTGCTCACTTTCTGTGTTCCTTAAGGTGGACTACTGCCTTGCCAAGCAGGAAAGTCAAATAAACTGGCCCACAGTTCTCAAGGTCTCCTCTTGAGCCCCTTTTCCGCATGGAAGCTTGGTTGTCGCCAGCCCTCTGGTGCAGTGGAGTTTGTAACGTTGGGTTACACATTTTGGCCAGCAGCTCTGCAGTTTCACACTTGAGTTCCTTCAGAAGTCATGG
The DNA here is from genome assembly GCA_013398855.1 of Mohoua ochrocephala. NCBI lineage: Eukaryota > Metazoa > Chordata > Aves > Passeriformes > Acanthizidae > Mohoua > Mohoua ochrocephala. Next base: position 162,056 of record VZTA01005155.1, on the reverse strand, counting down.
ATGAATGTCCCCACTTGCGTTCACTTAGTAACACCTGCCTTACTGGTTTTACTACTACTTCCTTCATATTTATCTGAAATTGTTCTGTCTCAAGGAATAGCTTGGTTTTGGGACCTTGTCAAACACCTTCGGCAGCAAAAGACCTCTGCAGAGAAGTCACTAAGTTTCTCTGCTAGGGCCTTATTATCCCTGAGTGCCCCTTGTGAGCCCTTGGCATCATGTGGTACTGCTATTTCCCTTGATGACTTCTTGTTTTCCTTTAAACAACTTTTTACTATCAGCTTGGTTATCTTCTGCAAAATTTTCTCACTCATTTTTAGCCATCCTGGTTGCCGTTTACTCTTGATCTGTTTTTTATGGGCTTTCCTGTTCATTTCAGCAATTTTTTTAAATGCTGACCCTTTTGCCTACAAGAACTTCCTTAGCTTCTTTTATGAGCTACACGGGGTTTTTATTGAACCATTTTACTTTCTTTTTGATATGTGACACATAGTTTACTGGGACTTTTAATACAGTGTTTTTGAAAAGCCTCCAGGTTGCTTTAGGCTTCTTGCCTCTTTGACTGCTTTTTCAGGCTTTTAATATTTTTGTGACTTTTATGTATTTCCCCTTCTTGGAATTGGATATCTGTGTGATGTATTTGTTTGGCTTACTTCATCTCACTGCACTATAGCATTAAGTTCAGTTATATTTTGAAACTCTTGCAGAGCAGTTCTCCAACAGTACCTCTTGAAGCAGGTCCTGTGTAGCACTTGAGACTAAACCCAGAGCAGCATTTTTTCTAATGGGTCTCAGTGTTTTCTATGCTAAGAAAAAGTCAGTTGGTGGGTCCAAAACTTCTATTTCCTTATCACATCTGGATGAGGCTTTGTGCCTGACAGTATGTGGGTAGCTGGAATTGGCCAGTATTGCTACCTGACCTAGTTGTGCAGCTCCTCTAATTTCACTGAGTATTTAATGATTGGTGTCTTTAACAGAGGAATCCTAAATACAAACCAAGTCCTACCTTTCTGTTAGTTCCACCCACAAGGACTCCCTAATGTTCCCCTCTGCCCTGAGTATTTTTTCTCTAGCGCTTTGTTGTAGCCTTCCCATACTGTGCCCTTCCCATACTTCCCATACATTGCCCTGGCTGTATCTCATTTTCTATCATCCCTGTAAAGTAGACAGACTAGTACAGTAACTCTGTGTGCCACTGATTATCCTCCTTTCACCAGTATGAGATGCCTTTTATGTCAGGGCTGTCACTTTTTGCCAGGTAGTATAATTCCGTAATCCTATTTTGTAGATTTCTAGCATTGCTGTAGAAGCATTTACAACTTTTGACCACCTGTTGCAAGTGCGAGTCAAGTGGAATTGTAAATGGTGTTATTTACCTTACTTGTTCCATGGAGTTGGCAAGGGCTTCAGTCTCCCACACAGCTGCTTTGAGTTAACTCCCTTGAACACCCCTGTTCTACTTTCCCTCACCAGGAGTATAATACAGATTGCAACCACTGGTCACACTGGTCACCACTCCCTTCTACCAGACTAAATACCTCCCTGAACATCTCATGGGCCCTGCTCTGTTTGCACTCAGCAGGCCTTTCAGTCCTCTCACCTGTTCCAAATCCAGCTCTCTGTGTCAACTCATCAAACCTCCCACTGCCATCACCTGCTTTGTCCTCTCCTGGAAGATTCGCTCTGTCCCAGGATCATCCTCACACCACATCATAATCATTATAACCACATTATAGAGGTTAGAGTTTATCAGAGATGTGATCCCTTGCTCCAGGCTGATTATCCACCTTCCCTCTGACTAACAACCCCTAAATACTTGATAGATCAGCATCAAGGTTTTGTGGGATTTTTTTTGATGGTCAACAAGACGGAAATGGTTTGGAAAATGTCCTATTTGTTGTCCAGTGTTTGCCATATACAAAGCTTTGGGAGTGAACTTGATCCTGTATCTTCTGAAGTACTGTTGGATTCTGCAGCAGAATGGATATAAGTACCAAAAATCGGTGCTCCAAAATTTCACATTGCTTCATAGACCAAGGATAAGTCTCTGGAAATTTCCAGGAGGAAAAGCTGCCCTCTGAGGGAAGGTATTTGGAGGAGGTGTTTGTAATGGCAACAGATTTAAAAGTAAAGTGCCTGTGGTATTAATGAGCACTATGCATGGGACAGGATGACACTTTTCATTATTTCAATGCAGTAATCAAGTCTGGTATGGTACTTCAAGATTTAATTTTCGTTTTTTCTCTAGTCAAGGTAATAGAGGAGAGCAGCTCCATTGGCAAAAGACAGGAAAAGAAAAGTGTTACTGTAAAATCTGTTGGACAGCGTGAAGCTAAATTCTCCTTTCAGATACATGAATACAGTTTTTCTTTTGCACATGTGTTTGAGGGTGGTTTCAGATGCATGCTTTTAAGTTTGTACTTTTAAAACTCAGCCTTACAAAGTCTCACCAGCATAGACAAATATCTGAAGTCTTGATATTGTTCCATAGGCACCTAAATCTTGGGTATAAGGCTTGATTGCATGAACTGTTAGCAGTAAATAGTCCCAAAATCTTCAGAGTTCACTAGCAAAAGCAGGCAGTGTACAGGTTTGCTTGACAGAACTTGAACTTGTGTCAGTCTGAAGCTCGATACCTAGTTTATGACCTAATGTTTTATTTAATGAACATTCTTAACCTGGGCTACGTTGACTATTAATCAGCCATCTAGTGGGATAGTTATGTTGATTGCTAATTACTGTCCTTTAGTACGTTTGTCTTGACGTTTTTTTTGGGTGAAATATGCATGTTTCCTTTTTTTTTTTTTTTAAAAAGCTCTGTTTATACATGTTTAATCAACATCAGAGATCTTTTTGAACTGGTGGACAGAGATTAGACAACTTTCCCATGAGCAAGAAGCTCCTCCTCCCATATATGCATTCTACACAAAATCTGAGATTTGGGAAGTCAGTTGAAGGTCTTCCTCAGAATCTGTTTCAAATTAAAAATGCAAGATATATTAAAAAACAAAGCAGGGTGTTTTGTTTCAGTACATGCAGGAGTGCAATTAAATGTTCACACAAAAATCACATTTTCATTTGTAAATATTCAGAATATTGTAAAGAATGTTTAAAAGATAAAATAAACTCAAATGGAGACTTTCTTTCAAATCATATAAAATATGCATATTGACCAAAAAAGATTTTTTCAGTCCTTGTTATCCACTTGTTCTTTTGCAGAACATTTCTGCTTCAGGCAGATATGAAACATTGTTTGATTCCATAAGTAGCATATAGAAATTGTATTTATTTGAAATCTAAAGGACTACACGTTTTGTTAAGCCCATCCCATGCTAGCAATTTGCATTCCCTGCCTTTTGCTCCAGCCCTCAAAGCAAAATCCCTTCAAAACCTTTTCAAATCAACTGCACAGAGGAGAAAAAGAATGATACTTTAATGAAAGGTAGACAAAGAGACACATTCACCTTTATATTTCCATTTTCTGTTTAATAGTTTTAAACTTCCTTGGATTGACATGCGTTATCTCCAGCAAAATAAGTGCAAGGTATGCAGCACGCATACAGATACGGCACCTTCCTTCTAAAGCCCAAGGTTAGACCTGTGCAGATACTTCTCCTCCGACCTTGTATCAGAAACCTTTGCAATCTCAGCTGGGGTGATGAGAAAACAATTCAACGGCATTGGACAAAGCTCAAGAATTAGTGTCATAAATCAAAATGAATACCAAGGTTGCCGTTCAAACAAACTTATGACCAAAGTCAATATGCTGGATTAACTGTTTGCAACGTAGATTCAGCTCTTCCATTTGAAAGGACACCATCTGATGACTTTTGCATTACCTATGCAATCTGTTGGTTTATGGGCCCGTTACGCTCATCGAAAAAACAAATCTTATGGCAGTTTGCTAATAAATTGAGAAGGTATTTCACTGATATTTTAGGAATTTATTTTGAGGGCAGCATTTTTAAGAGTGTATTTGAACCACTGCGTATCACAAATTTGAATGAGAGATGGAGAGAAAATGCAAGAGAAATCACAGTAAGGAATCAAGAACCATTTTATTTCAGAAAATAAGATTTAAAATTTAACTCTAGAAAATTTAACTCTGGTGAAGAAATAACAGAAAGGAAACTTGTTGAAGATGAATAGCGCAGCGTTAACTTTGGTGATAGTAGCCAATGCTGGGATAAGAACCTTTTGGATGCAATTCACAATCATTTAAAAATATTGCCATACCTTTTTTCTTGAATGGCTTTTTTTTTTTAATCCTTCCTGTCTTCCTGTGAAATGCTGCAAGTATATTTTACCTTATTTAGAAAATAAGTACCTGAAGTTAGGGAATGTCATGAGTGTCTGCTCATCTGTCACCTTTCCACTAGTTCTGGTCAATAGTGTCTCTGCATAGCACAGCACATCCTCCTGTGTGTGTGGTGGTGGGTAGAAATTTCCCACCGTGGGATGCTCAAAGTGCCAAGGGTTTGATCCCTGGATGGGCCATTCACTTAAGAGTTGGACTGGATGATCCTTATGGGTCCCTTCCGACTCAGAATGTTCTGTGATTCTGTATCATTGATCTTTTTGTTTGGTTTTCACATATGAATTACACTTCATTAAGGAAATTAAATGCACTGTCAGGATTGTTTTTGGAAAAATGTGTTGTCCGTTTGGTTAGACCTTCAGGCCTTGACTTCTAGCAGTCAGACAGTACAACTACTGCACAAAAATATTATTTGTGCTTTCAGCCAAGTTTTGCAATTTCTGCTTACTGCGAGCAGGAGTTTAAAGATAGAGCAGCGGGTGGATGATGGTTTTACTCTATGACTGGGTAGCTCACAAAGGCATCCGAGAGGGATAATCCGGGTCATCCTTTAGCACTTAAATTATACTCCAGAGATTGTAAATGTTTCTCATGACATATGTCTGAGGCTTTACAAATTTCTCAAATGGTGCTTGTTTCTATTTTCTGTATTTTTGTCACATGGGAGCAAGTAACATTGACCCATTTTCCTTTTGTCTGCTTTGCTAAGTACCAAACTATTAGTGGAATCCTTTGAGTCTGACCTGGAGAGACCAGGAATGTGGGAATGGGCAGGCTGTCATCTCAAACAGTATCTGCCGAGGCAGACTGAGCCTGTTCTCAGCATTTTCTTACTGACACTTAAGAAAATAAATGTTCTTTATTAGCCTCAGTTTGTGCATAAGGTTTCCAAATCATCTTCAGTGTCTTTGCGTAATGAACCAGACTTCCAGTTGAAGTATACCTAAGTGTTTCCATTACATTTATCTGGAAAAGGATGACAAATGTTAAAACATCTTACAATGACCATTAGATATGGACTTTGGGAGAAAGAAGATCGTGAAGGATAGAAGTCTGTGTTTCAGGCACAGAGAACAGTTCTAGACAGTGAATAAAGCTGCAAGCCCAAACAAATAAAGCATCCGTGCAGCATTTTTTCTTCCACAGGCTAAAACTATTTTTCTATGAAAAGACTGTATTAGTCTGTCAAATTCCTTTCTGTCTACTGCTATCATAGATACCCAGCAAAGAAAAGCACTTTGGGGTTTTTTGTGGCTTTGGTTTGGGTTTTTTTTTTCAGTATGGATCATGGTTGTTCAATGAAATTCTGAGTCTAACTATTGCTTATCTTATTACTTAGCAAAACTAATTTTTGTAAATACAGTATCACTGGTTAAAGATATGATATTAGCCCTTTTAAACTTGTTTAAAGCAGGTTTATTTGTCCCCAAGATTGTTGGCACAGTCTAGCATAGGTGTAAGAGCAAAAAAGAAAGTTGTGCTTGCTATCCTCCCCAGTACACGTTGTTTCACTCCATTCATATAGGGTATAGCAGCCTGTATAGTCTTTCTGTCCAGTCAAATAAAGACTTGGATATGTCTGTATTATTTCTTCTGATCCAAATACCCCTTTTTCTCTATAAATCACCTTTTGGCTGTCTTTCAGTTTCTACATCCCCTACTTCTCTCTTTCTTTGATGAACTTTCTGTTATCCACTCTGAGGCATGCAACATCTCCTTTTCCATTTCACCATCATTTATCTGTTAAAGGCTTCCCACAAGGCTCTTCTTTTCTTGATGGCCTGGACCAGGAATGAGAGACGCTGGTTCTGAGGTGAGCTCTCCCTCCTGTAGTGCAGGATGCCGTGGTCTTCACAGCTGTCTGGGCTTGTCTGTGTTCAGATGTGAGCTCCTTGGGCAGGAGCTGTTTGCATGTGGCTCTTTGTACGGTGCCAGAAGCATTGTTAACACTTCCAGGTTTGTGGCAGAGGTGGCATCATGCAGAGGGGCACAGTGACAGCTTCTTTCCAGTGGGCAGGGACTCCAGCAGCAAAGGGCTCCAAGGCGCCACACGACCCTGTGGGTGTTGGACCCATATATATTCATTATTCCAGTTTTTAATGAGGGTATGCGTTGGCATGCAGGTTTATGGATAAAATGGTTTTTTCCACAGGAAACTCTTCAATTCAAATATGACAGTGCTGCTGCTACTGAGTATCCCTTACCACTGTGAGACTAACCCCCTTTCCATTACAGAGCACACCCCTCCATGTGCTTCGCATGGATATGCGGTGTAAAACCATCTTGCACCCTTTTTCACAGTTTTTACTTTACTTGATTTGTATTTGCTAGGGACTTCACACCACGGGGCCATTCCCCCACCATCAGTGTGCCCTGTAGACAGGACAAGCTAGGTTGCATGAGCCCAATCTTGTCCTTCAAGCCCTCTTCACGGAGGGGTTGAAGGACAGGGATGAAGGGGTTGCAGGATAGAGGAAGGGTGGGCTCCCTGTGTGACAAGGATGTTGCTGTTGCTGTCCCCTGCAGCTCCTCATGCTTAGCCCCTGCCCCTGGAGCAGAGGCAGAGGTGAATGTGCAGGCTGAGGACAGATCCATTTGTTTTTCTTGATGTCACAGCACCTCATAAACCAAACTGCAGAGTCTGTGCTCTGCTGCCTCCTACCTGGTGCTGCCAGCCAGGTCGTGACTGCCCTGTACAGCCACAGGCACGAGAAATTGCTCAGGATTGCATGAGCCACGGCTCCCCATACAGGTCCTCCCTCTCCTCTGCTGGCTTCTCTCCTTCAAACAGTTGCAGAGTTGGTTTTGCTAAATGACATAAGGTTATAATAAATCAAGTGAGAAGATTTGTGTTGTGCTTCCTACTGTATAGGAGAGGTCCACATGGTTTAATTACTTCCTCTGTATGTCAGATATATGTGTATAAAATCTCTGAAGTCATGTGTAACTGCCAAGATCCTATGGTGTGGTTTGAAACATCCATGCAGTGAACTCTCAAATGCTGCAGATGTGCTATGAAATATAAATATAAAATGGAAGAAGTCAGATTATCCAGTTAAACAACAGCATTAAAATGAGAGAGGTTGATGGAGAAATCCAGAATTCAGCACAATGGAGGAGAGGGGGAAAGACCAGACAACTTTCTCAAGGGAGAATAGAGTTTTATCGTCAAAGGAGATGGGAGAAAAATACTACACTCTCCCCCCAGAAAAACAGCAGAGCAGCCTGAGGAGAGAAACCAAGTCAAAGACAACTGCTTAGTGAATTGTAAAGCCATCTGAAAAGTGTCATCACAAAATATATCTGCTGACACATCTTTGGCCACCATAGAAAATTCTCCTTAAAAAATGAGCTGTTCCTGTGCCTTCAGGCAAAAATGCAGAGGAGGAGAAGTAGACCATGTAGACCTGTAGACCCAAGATCATGGATGGGTCCATGCACAGAGCAGTCAGTGTCTCAGCAGGGAGCTGCTCACCCCTGCATCTCTAGAGCTATTTTCTCAGGGCCTGTCAGGCATGTAGAGGCATATTTTCAATCTGGCACAGTGGCTCAAGCATCTCTTGAGAAGGGAATAGTATGTGTTGGAGTGATGTTATTAAAGGTGCAGGGCAACGCCATGGGATCAAGCATCTCCAGGGCCTGATCTGCAGTGGCAACTTTAGTCAAGTGAACTAGAGAACAGGCTTGCTTCTCCTGTCCCAAGCCAACATCCTCCTGTGTCATGCCTCTAAAGATGCCTGAGCTATTCCAGATACTTGGGAAGTGGAGAATAGGTCTGTTGGGGGCTAGTCTGTGTCCATGACTACCACCAAGGCCAAGGAAGATGGGGTCGCTTGATGAGGAAGCACCCATGGGAAGACACAGGGTGTCCTTGGGCTACCCCTGCAAGTGACCCTGACGTTGCTCCAAGGTGCCAACACTGACGACTCAGCAGGACACTTCAGCCCCTGCCCCGCTGTGATACATGGTGTGCAGAACAAGAAACATGCAGAGGGGTGGGGTGCTCCCCCTCAGGGGATGGAGACCTTCCTGCCTCCTGCATCTCCCTCCTCAGCATGTCCAGTCCTTGCTGGAAGGCCGCATGCCTCTGTTACCACAGGAGAGCTACCCCCTCCAGTACAAAGTACATATGTAGCCATCAAAGATGGCTATACATTGCTGCCACAGTAATAGTCTTATTAAGTAATGATTTCTGCTGGACAATACTAATTGTATCAGTCATGTATACATTTAATCAGCAAAAATCCTCTAAATAATTTCAGTATGTCCTGCCTAAGCGTGACAGTTTGGCCCCTCATGTTTACCAAAACTAAACACACACTAAATACCATTCTCAGTAAGCATACTTGTTTTTAAATAGCCCCAACACTCTGGTATAAATATACACATCATATTGTCAGCCGAGTCTGTGGCTTGGTGCATTTACACAGCTGCAGTTTGGGCTGTTGTTTACTCTTTCCCTCACAGACATTGTGTTCTGCTTTTTCCCTGTAAGGATTTTCCTTCTCTACCTATTCTTAGTCCTAGACAGAGAACTGTCCTGATTTATGTATGTTGTGTAACTTAAGTGACTTCAAAGATGTTTTGTATGGTGTAAATCAGAACACCAACTGGCTAAATAAACCCTCCTTGCAATGAGGCGTAATTGTAAAGCTAAATGTGTTCCTGCCTCTTTGTACTAAATCAACAGGAGTCCTTTTCGTTTTTGTGGGATAAACATACTTCTGTGTCGTGTATTTACAGTCACTGGAACACTGTTGCAGCCACTTGTGAATCCTTTGCTTCAAGAAGAGATCTTTCATACCGTATTTTTTTATATATATTCCCAATTCTCTAAACCAAATTCTGTTGAAGATCTCAGGCTGCAGTCAGAGGCTGCATAGCTGTTATCCATACCCAGTGGAGTGCTATTTCATTTTCAGTTCAGTTCAGAGCATTCTCATAATGAAATTCAATGCCTAGTTTCAGTTTATAATTGTTCATCTATTCCTGCAGTTTGTTTATTCAAACATACATCACAGTTTTCAGAAAAAGGATTGTTCAGCTCTTGTTGTCTCAAGTGTTATAATCTATTCTTGTCAGGAAGTGAAATAAAGGTCAAACTTATCCCTTAATTAGCCATTTAGTTCAAGGAAAAACTTCCCCAAAATTGCCTCTTTACAAAAGCAAGTAATTCCTAGGGTTTTGTAACCTCTATCAGTTAACCTGTGTCTTTAAGCAAGTACATGATCTCTTTTATGCACGTGTTACAAATCAATCCCTTTAGCTGCAGGCCCATATACAAGTTGTGGGATATCTCCCACCCCAGCCATGTGCTTGCCAAATAGACTGCAGCTATTGCCACCAGACACAATTTGGTTGAAGTCCTGCAAAAAGGACATTTCTAGTTTGATCACTTATTCTGGCTGCTGGTCTGATTAGCTTTCAGAACTGAAATTTGTCGAGAAGTAAGCTTTGGCTTTTTAAGACCTACCTAAGCATCTAAGAATTCTTGAGAGGCTCAAGTGTGTTTTGTCAGAAAGCAGAAGCGTCACAGGCAAATTACATTGTGTTTGACCGGGGAAGACCCAGGTGTTTTAAATCAAAACTGCAGCAGTAATGAAGACATTCCAGAGGGTCCAGGAGGGAAACGCTTAAGCTTCCAGCTTAGTCTTCTGTGAGAACCTTTCAGTTTCTTGTAATGGAAATAGGAAATAGCCATCTTTGCTTAAATTTGACTGTCAGGGGCGAACTGAGATAAAACCATCTGGAGATACTAATCTACTACTCTCCAAAGCAAAATATTATCAAGATTTCCTTCCTAGAAGTGCCTCCTTCCCTGGGCACAAAGCTTTTGGTGTAATCACAGAACAAGCAGAAGTTTCCTTGAGTTGGTTGGGATGGGCTGGAAGGAGGAGAGGATGGTAGTCAGAAAGAAAAATTGTAGGCGTGTACATAGCGATACGTAAACCAAACAAAAGGCAAGTCTTTCAAACAAAACACTAATGTTTAGATACTAAAGTGTCATGAGGTAAGCAGAGACAAAGCAAAGAAAACCTCAGCAAGAGACTGCTGTTAAGAACTAGTGACTGAAAAAAGCATTTCGTACTTGTAACAAGTATTTCTTTCCCTGGGAGAGGAAATGTTGCACAACCTGTAAACACTCCAGAATGCAGGAACATCAGCCAGCTGATGACTGATGAATTTCATTTACTTCCTATCTGACTTCTGAATATTCAGGCAGATGAAATTGCTTAGAATAAATTCTGATGGGGCCTGTGAACAATCCCCTGCTTTGTTTATCACCCTGAAACTGGGGCCAGTTTAGTCTGTATCCAGAGCATGTGCCTTTGTGATGCCATGGTGCTTTTAATGCTCTGTTTGCTCTTACCAGCTTTTAGCCTGACACTTGTGCTCCTCCAGATTCTCTCACAGTCAGAGTCAGATGTATCCCTGAAGTGATGTAATCTCCTCTGCTGCTGTCAGTGTTAGATGTATTTTTACTGCTTTGTGGCTGGTGAATATGGAACTCAAGTAATATGAGCTGCACATTTGCTTTCTGTTATGCGCAACTGAGTGTGTTCCTGTAGCCACTTCAGAATGCTGTTACTTTTATCCCTATATGACAAGACCATTTTCTGTGTTCTGCCCCTCTCCCTTTTGTCAGGGTATTATGTGTCTCAATGTTGAGATAGTAGGGATAGCCCCCTTGCACTTTTTCCTCCAAGGTTTTAACCCAAATCTTTAGGATGTGAAATCGGTGCCTCTTGATATTCAAAATGGTTGCCCTATGGGTTACCTGAGCCTTTGATAGGGCTCTTTTAATGGAGAGCTCTGAACAAAATTCCTTCCTTGGGTGAAAGCTAACAAATACAGAAATTAGAAATTTGAACAGAGCATTTGTGAAAGCTTCTCAAAGGGAATTTACCTCATCTTATTCCTCTGATTTGACTTACTGAGTATCTTTCCATTAAAGTTGCAGTCACCACCTATTCTTCACCTTCTCTGCGCATTTTCCTCAGAAGAGGCAGCAGTCAGCAGCACCCTGGTACTGCTCACTGGCTCATGGATAGAAGCAGAAATACACTTACAAAATCCTGACCTGCTTGTCCAGTCATTAATCCTGTGTAATACATCTCTTGTGTAATCCAGAATCAGGGATAAAAAGATGTTTAAAATTACAATTATTTCAACTGGTTTTCCCTTTATGCATTATTTTGTACTGAAACTCTATCTATCTACATCCATCTGACCCTAAACTCCCTCTTCTACATCTTTGTACACTTACTTTCAAAAACACAGTCTCTTCTTGTGCTGGTACATCGTCCTGGGCCACCAGGGCCCATCTTTCCTCTCTGACTCTCATTCCCAATCATTTTCTAGTAATGAAAAGAAACCTTGCTTCTGGTTCCTTAGACACCTCCAGCTGGCAGCCTCCACCAACCACTTCATCCAGCCTGGTGTGTCCCTGAGTATGCTCCATGCTGCCTGAATGTTCATTGAGGAGGGGCAGGAAACTTGCTCTCAATTTCCATCCGTCCCAGGTTGGTTTGGAAGGAGAGCTGCAGGAGTGATTCCCCTGAAGTTCCTCAGCTCTGGGGAGTGGGCTCCCACCCAGGTGTCTGTGAGGCTGATGCTGCTCCGTGCAGATGGTCACTGAAGGTACAGACACACACACACGGGATGCTCTGTGTTCCCAGAGCCTGGTCCGGAAAAGGAGCTGTGAGAGTTTGGGCACACTCCGAAGGAAATGCGGGATCTTCCCGTGTTTCAGCTGCTGAAAATGAAAAGCTTTGCTGAGTGTGTGAAACTTTACAGAAGTTTGTATCTCGCTCAAGTGTCAGACGAAGGTCAAAAGTGCTTCCCTGACACAAAATCCTTTTCCTTAGTGGAGTAGGGGAGGAAACAGAATCCTTCAAAGAAAGAGGTCCCCAGGAGATGCACCCAGAGATCAAGGCAGACCTATACCATGACCCAGCACTGACAGACAGCGTGGGCAGTGCAGGAGGCTGACAGAGTGCCTCAGCTCTTCAGGTTTCTATGTCTATCCTCGTGCCAGAAAATTCAACAGGAACATTTCTCGTCTAAAACTGGTAACTGATAGCATGCACCAGCTCCGTGATTGCCCTGGGAAGCCATGGTATAGGGAAGAGGCACATCAAGTAGATTAACACATAATAACAATTTATGTGTTTCAGAGCTCAGGATTATCACGTATTTAATTCCATGCACTGCACCTTCTTATTCAGGTACCACCATTCCAATGCATTCTTTCCACCTTAGATTTTAAGTTCAAAGAGAAGAAATAGAGGGATCTATGTTCTGGACTGTACATTGTAGCTTTGTACATTTGTTTCTCTGGAGAGAAGGGATGTGAATCATATGCATTGGGAACAAATGAGCGATCCAAACAGGTGCTGCAGTTAGAAACTGTATGTGAAGGAAAAAAACCCAAACAAACAAAACTCACTTCTCTTCAGTGTTTTTTTCCTTTTACATTTTAGCCAGATGCCATGCAAGGATTTTGGTACTGCTTTTGTGAAGACTCTTGAAGTTTTACGGAAAGCTGACAAATGGAAAGACTATAAATGTATGTGCATTTCCCAGATGAACCATGTTTGCCAACCAGTGCATAGGAACAAAGAGAGTTAAGTCAAAGCAGAGAAGTTCCTCTGAGCATTTAGATTATGAGAAGATTTGTGGGGCTTTACTTTAATAACTATAAAATACTTCAAACTGGTTTCTCAGTGTCAGCATTATTTATTTTCAGAGCAAAGTTCAGAAAATCTTGAATGATTGTATATAATTTTTTTACATGTCTTGGCTCCTTCAAATACACATATGTATACTTTCTTTTTCAGAAGTGATAGATTGCCAAGTTATCTGACCTCTCAAGAGAGGAAGTTGGGAGGACAGTTTAGTAACATTTTCTTTCATTCCCAATGTGGAATAAGATCAAAAAATATGTATTTTAAATTCTGTTAATAGCCTTATCTTTTCTAAACCATAAGGTACTGGCAAAATAACAGTGCAAGTAAACATGGCTCTTGATGCACCACATTAAAAAATGGCTTTTGTTTATGAAAACTTTTTTTGTTGTAGAAACTTGTGGGAATAATGTTGTATTAATGGTAGGATGTTGACCTTTTCCAGCTATGGAAGATAGTCTCAGAACAGGATCCAGGAAAAACAAACATGGAAACTACTTAACTCCTTAGTTGTGTGCCTGAGACTTTGTGAGGAAGCCTTATTTAACTTAGACTATTGTATTTACAGATTGTGTCATTACATTAAAGTGCCCCACACACACACACACACAACCATTTTCAGTAAGCATAAAGGTCTCAAGAGCCTAAGGGAACAAGTAACTTCAGTGAGGAAGAATATTGCTATAATTTTGTGTGATATACGTAAAAATATGCAGTTTTCTGCTATTATCTACATTTATTTATAGTCTCCCAGGTCAAAAACAGGGCAGATTTTCTCCAGATTTTAGGGTACACTGTGTAGTGCTACTGAACAAGAAGTTATACTGAGAAAAAGTGTGAAAAGAAAGACATTCCATGTTACTGTGGACTTATGCTCCTCCTTTAGGCTAAAAGTGACTACTCTGATTTCTTAAGTGAAAAGCCCCAAAACTCAGGTGAATTCATATAACTTGTGCATGTGGCCTTTGCTATACAGTCCACCTTCATCTCTGCTGAATTCACTCCTGAACTGAGAAGTAGCCACAAAAATTAAGGCCTACTGACATCCACTCAGGATCTTGAAATGAGGCTTGGGAGGTGCACAAGTGGCTGTTGGTAGTTTTCCTGTGGTCTGGAAAAAAACCAATGAAGGCCCGTGGCAGGGAAAGAAGAGAAATACTCTCTGATCTGTCGTTGCACTGTCTCCCTCTCTTTTGGACCAGTGGTAGTCACATGTCCTGTAGGTAGTTTCTGTTCCATTCCCATTCCTTTGCCCACACATGTTTCTTCTGAAGCCTCTCTGATGACAGTAGACAGCAGTCAGATCTCCTTACAGGAAAATTGCTAACTATCAGCATCAGCTTCAAGAAGAAAGTGGAACTACCCCAGTTAGTATCAGCTGGACATCTCACCCGTGGTTTCCACTAGATCTCATCTAGATCTCATTCGCCATTCCTGTCAATCAGATTGTATTCGCCATAATGAAGAGCCAACAAAACAAAACAACAACAACAAAAAAAAAATCCCAACAACCAAAGTTTATTAGCATCAAGCACTTTTAACTTTTTTCAATAAACCATGTAGATCAAGAATACAGAGGGTGAAAAGCAGTCATGAGTACAGTGCACCAGTTCACCTTTAGAGTGATCTATGCCCAGCAAACAAGATCAGAAATGTTGATTTCAAAATAGGTTTGGGTTTTTTCTCCAAGGAGATTAGATTTCTGTATTGTCTTTAGACAACATCTAAGTACTACCTTTTATGACTAGAAGTGCACTTTTTACATTCTGGGGCTTTCAGACCTGTTCAGACACAAGGTTCTTCAGTACGTACATTGTTTGTCAGTAGAAAACCTCAGTATCAGCTTTGCAAGATATAGGAGTATGTGAGGAGTTACTACCAAAAAAAACAAAAGCAAAATGTGTTTCCCTCTTATGTACAGTACATCAACCTGTCCCTGCTCCTGAGGTGCATTGGCTGCCAGCTCAGGAGGCAGCAGGTGATCCCACAGCTCGCAGTTCACCCAGCTGCAGTGAATCAGCACTGAGTCCAGCCAGCCCAGCTGTATGTACTTCTGATAGTTCAGTCTATACTGCAGGGGTGTCCCACCTGTGCCCACAGCCAGTGCTCCAGCAGAAATGAGGTGCAGGAGGTGCTGCAACCTCCAGGCGAGCTCTCCTGCTTGTAGCCTGGGTTCTCAGGAGACATTGCTTCCTTTCTTGGCTTAGCCACAGGCTCATGATATGTTGGAAGGGAAATCATGTGAGGTAAATCTCCCAAGAGCTCAGTTCTCCGTAGTAAAACAGATTTTTGACGTGTTTGACGAGGAGTTACATTCATTGTGTGCTGATTTTTGGTCGTCATACTTATTTACTAAATAACTAAGTGGGAGTTGAAGGCACCTAAGGGAACTTGGAGCCAGGGTTTGGTACTGACTGTTTTTGCAAACTAGGTTCTTGTCTTTTGGATAATACCACTGTGGTTGAGGTTCTCAGCCCTAGTAAAGAAAATATCAGCAATTTCCTCCTTCTTGCCGCTTTGCAGTGCAAGCGCTGTAAACTGTTACTCAGTGTACATCTAAGTGTCTCTGACACAGAGGCCTTGATCTCTTGGAGACTCTGTACCTAGTACAACTAATAAGCACTTACTACATTTGACAGGGCTTTTTTCCCTTGTTTATGTCCCAGTAAACTGTAAGGTATGCCATTTCTGCTGCTGTTGCCAACACAGATATGCCTAACTTTCCCCTAAAGACCTCCAGTGATGGAGATTTCACAGTCCACCAGCAAGCTTGTCAGCATATCTGAAGTTCCTGTGCTGGTATCTGTGCTATTATACCCCACTTGGTCTTTACTGCTGCAGTCTAGGGAGAGCTGGGTCATTCATTTATTCCTTGTAGGTAAAGTTTCTTGTATTGCTGACCATTCTTTATTGTTTTCCTCTTGACCGTTGAGATGCAGTGTCCAGAACTGAACTTAGATTATCTGACCACAAGCTTATCAATGCTGAGAAGAGGATAGGGATTATTTCATGTGCCTTATGCTTGTCTACAGCGTTCAAAATCTCAGAAGCAAGAAAGGTCTTTGGAGGGGTCACTAGGTGGTTGGACTAGGTGACCTTTAAAAGGTTCCTTCCAACTCGAACTTTTCTACGATGCTTTGAGACAATTGTCATTTCCTTCTTAAATTATGTTGTTGCTGTGGCATCTCTTCAGATTTGAATCTGGTGTTGGATGAATGTGTGTACATCTCAATATTGCAGTTCAGTGTTTAATGCAACATTTACTGCCAAGCAATTCTTGTTGGTGGAAGCTACACCTACCAGATATAAGTCTAAGGAGGTGGAGAATTATTCCACAGACTACGTCTGCAAAAAAGACTGAAGGGATTGTCAGTCAGGATGACAATTCTTTTCTCCCACCATTAGAAGGTTTCATCCATTTCCAGTGAGAAATTCACCATCTAGGAGGCTCTGAATATTTCTAGAAAAGTGGTAGAAACTTCAGTCTCTAGTTGGTAAAAGGTGGGGAGCAGGAGAACAATGTGACATTCACCAGGAGTTGTGGAAATCTGTGTGCCCCTTTTGAGTTTTAATATCATTTCCCTGATCAAAGTTTGGAAGGAATGCTAGCACAACAGTACATTTTGTTTTCATCTCTGGGTACTAAATCAGAGTGAGGAGGTACAAGTGGCAGCCTGTAATGGCACAGCACTGTGTGGACACACAATAGCTTCTACATGTACAGTGTGATACCTCCTTGGCTCCCTAAGGTTCCAGAAAGTGAGAAAAGCCTGTTTAGGACTGCCTTTTCAAAGCCAGTCAAAACAAAGTAAAAATAACAGGAGTCTTAATCAACCCTTGCCAATTGGACAAAATTACTGGGTATGCTTTGCTTAGGTCAAATTTTGCTGGAACATATCAGTGAGTGAGAAGTTCATTTGCAATGTAGCTATGCCAATAAATAGCCAAAACATAACACTTGGAAAACTCAGTAGATGGACAGCACTCCCATTTGTCAGCAGCTACTTTTCCAGTGCACTGAGAACTGTGGGTGGCGTTGGGGGGGTTGTGGGAAGGTTTCGGGAGGAGGGGTTGATTGGAATAGTTTTAGTATGATGAGGACTGTCTTATAGCTAATCAGTTGTATGAGTGGAATTTTATCTCTACTGGGAGGTGAGCTCATTCGCCTTTATCGACCTCAAATCCATGTTTAGAAAAAAAATCAAAAGTAGCAAGCATTCCTCTTCTTGATGGCTTATTCTTACAAAAAACAACTGCTTGTTACCACCCAGTGTCTTCTGAAAATGAGCTGTGTTTGATTTTGGTCTGGTTTATACTTTCTTCTGCTGAAACAAAATATGCAAGACCTCAGATTAGACCTCTTTGTGTTTCTGGATGGTTTTCAGTGATGGATTTTAGAGCATCTCACAGTCCATAAAAATTTTATTGAAGTACTCCAGCCACCTTCTTCTTGTTGTTTTCTTTCGTACTCCTTTTTAAGACCAGATTGTACAGTAGAAGTAAGGCAGGATATTTTATTCACTCTAAGGTTTGCTGAAACCCACCTAGCCATCCATACTACCAGGCATGGAATTTCCCAAGTCTGTACATTGCTTTCCTACCCTATTTTCACTGCCTGTTTGTTTTTCTTTTTCTCCCTGGCTATTCCATGCCAACCCCACCCTTCTTTTTTAACTGGTGCTTTTCTATCCAGGAATGTTCACCTAATGAACTCGAAGATGCTCTTCTTGCCAGGTGGCCAATTGGTGAAGATACTTCAGGAGAGTGTGGGAGTGGACAGTGAAGGAGACAGAAGGAGGAAGTTTGGGGATGTGATTTGTCTGGGAACTGGCAGCAGATGGCTGGGACTAAGGCCAGAAGAGGAGGAGAGGAGCAGGGGGAGCAGGAGGGATCAGTGAGTTGGGCAGTAAAGGAAACTGGTGTAAATGCATCAGGGCTCAGGGCTGCACAAGAGGAAGGTAGCTTAAAGCTGTTCTGTGTCAGTTTTAATGTGGTGGACATGATCCTCAGTAAACTGTCATGGAACAGGTTGTCATGTTTATGTTCCTCTCCCTGTTTGAATAAAGTTGCTGGAAATAGAGGGAATTGGAGTATGGTCAGTGTAATGTTTTGTTTGTCTGAGGGCCAGGTCAGCCTGTGAGGTGTAACAATGCCCAGCTCACTCACTGTGTGCAGCCAGAGTGCTGTTTAAAGAGGTGGCTCGGTGCCATCTCAGCTGCTCTGGCTGTGGGCACTGAGCACCCATCCCTCTCCCAATGGTGTCAGTAGAGGAATGAAGGGGCCTTTCCTGCCTCGTTGCTTCTTGGGAGAAGGTGGAGGAGTTGGGGCAAAGGAGCATGAGGATTATTTAATCACATCTTGAGTTTGGCCAGTCAGCAGCAAATGGCCTTTGCTTCTTATGTACTTGGTTAAAAGAAGGTTTC
Organism: Mohoua ochrocephala; assembly: GCA_013398855.1. Classification (NCBI taxonomy): domain Eukaryota; kingdom Metazoa; phylum Chordata; class Aves; order Passeriformes; family Acanthizidae; genus Mohoua; species Mohoua ochrocephala. Next base: position 143,628 of record VZTA01005155.1, on the reverse strand, counting down.
TGCTAAGTTAAAATGAATCTGGTTCCCAAGTCAACCTTTGGAAGATTTTCAACAAACCACTTAGAAATGCAGGGAGGACTTAGCGAAATAAATCTTATTTTAATAAATAAACTGAATCACAATTTTCCAAAGCTGCTCTACAAATGGGTTTTGTAAGATTTCCTGAGTGACAGAAACAGCGGTGTGCACCGGGATCCAGTGCTCTCTTCCTTGGTTTTCCCAGGCCGCAGGAAGGCTGCCGGCACTGGATGGGCTGAGGATGGAAGTGCATGCTTTTGTGAGATGGAAAAATTGATTCATCCGTCCTCCTCCTTAAGCACTGCCTAGGAAGGACAGCACAGGCAGGGCTTCTGTGCCTGTCCTTTGCTGTAAAGACCTTTCTGTAAGAGAAGTGTGGCTGGAGGAAAAGGGAGGATGTTAGAAGAAATGAATCCTGGTCTCTGGTGCTTAAGGAGCATCTGTGTAGTCAGTGCTGAGCCCCACAGTTTGCCCTATGGAAAGGCTGCCTGTCCTACCAACTCCATGAAGGGGAAATTCATTACAGAAGTACTCACAAACTTCTCCCTTCTGAGTTGGTCACCTACAGCTCCCTCAGCTGTCACACCGATGGCTCTGCTCCAGGCTGATCCCGTATTTCGAGATCCGCCATAAAAGTGATGCAGAGAAGGGTTCTTTGGGTAACTGAATAGGAGATGTTATATTTTGGTGGCGTTTCGGATGGAACTAATACATACTGTAAGCACCAATAAAATGAGGAAATTCAAAAGTAATGCTAGAGTCACTCTGTAGGATACACTGTAGGTTTTATTCCAGTGGTTCGAATTTAATATTATTTTTTTAGTCAGGCGATTGTCAGTATGAGGCTCAAACTTGCAATTAAGCTGTAGCTGGTAGAAAAATGTTAAATGTCCTGAACTTGCACACATTAAGATAATAATACAGTTTGTTCTAAAAGAACATAATGAAGGAATTCGGTGAATGGGAATTACATAAACTCTACCATTGGTGTTGAAGGACATGATCTATAAATTAGGAGATTGAGAGTAAACAGGAAATTCCACAGAACAATTTCAGGATAAAGAAACTATAGCAGCAGATGGAAAGATGTTTCTGTTGGGAGATTTCAGAAGTTGATTTTGATACCATCTACCTCTTTTTAAAAGAAACAACCACTCCATCTCCATGTTTTGGTTGTGAATTCCAGCTGTGCATTAGCAGAGCAATGCTAGTGCCAGCTAAAGCACAGTGTTGCATAACTCTTGTCAATTGTGTTCCCATATACAGGTCACACCTCTTTTTCTCTCCCCTTATAGCCATATGGCAACTTCGTGGGCATGATATATCTAAAAACCCCCCTGAATGTGTTAACATGTAACAAGCATATTTGAGTATGTTTGGATTTTCCTTAAGGCTAGAGCAAAATAAGAGATAAAGGGGAACTAGATCTTGCAATGAAAAATAGTTGAAGCCTGTATGCTTCATATACCTTACGTAATGTAAAGTAGATGGGGGTCTATTTTCTACATGTTTTAATGATTATGGATCAGGCTGCAGTATAACTCCTGGTAGCAATTAGTCACAAAGACTTACGCAGTCTTTATTTCACCAGCATTTCAACCTCACAGCAAAATTCAACCTGCTTTCTGCAAGGATATCTCCAGAGAAATGTTAACATTCCTACAAAATAAATACAGGGCCTTTCAGTATTAAAAACATGGACAGAAATGTTCCTGTCCACAAGTTGTTATTATTTTCATAGCAACTACTTTGTAAAACAACAAAAAGAAAAAAAAAAGAAAAAAAAAATGACCTCACAAAAAAAATTTCCAAAACAGAAAAGAGAGCAATTAGCAAATAGTTTGAATGCTTGAGATAAGGAACCGTAATGGCTAGTAGGAAAGAAGAAACTTCATGTTTAAGATAGTTTCTCAGCAAGCTGCATAATAGTGTCCAAACATGTTTCCTTTTGGCACATGTTGATATACACAGACAAAGAAACAGGAAAGGATTTTTTTTTTTTAGTTCCCTGTGTCAGAAGCAGACTCTGATGGAGAATTCAGCCATAAACATACATTATTTTAATAAAGAAAAAAAGACATAGCCTTGGTTTTGTGTGAAGTCTGTATTAGAGTTGGAGTAATGTAGCTCTGGAAAGGATGCTTTGGGGGATCAGGTTCTGGCTTTCGTCTGTACGCTGCCTTGTCTCAGTATTACCGATGTGCTCTGCAAGTGCCAGTGGTGAATAAACTGACTCAGATGATGAAGAAACATATCCCTCTGCTATGCAGAGCGTGAATTCTCAAGGCTGCTGTGGACTTGGCAATAGAGAGAAAAGCTGCTCAGTGCGGCCGACATTGGGTTTCTAAATACAGAAAACTTCCCATATCACATTTCTCTCCCTGGAGGTGGACCTCCAGAGAGTGAAGCTCAGCAGGCACACAATAAGGATGATGATGATGAGCAAATGTGGAAGAACTGTGATTCCCCTCCTCTGCAGAAATGGATATCTACACGCTAGGCATGAAGAGCTTTCCATGTATGTGTGTGCCTGTTCGTGTGTGTGTGTGCAAGGCTCAAGCTTTTACTGAACAAATCACTCTCACAATTAGTTACTGTAAAGAAATTTCATGCAAATAATCCTAGTGAAGTTTTCTTTCTAATTTGAAATAATAAAAAAGATGAGCATGGAATTCTTTACTGAACGGTTACAAATTAGTGCAATGGACTGAATTGCAGCTATTCTGCTGTCATCATTATTCGTACAGAAATTTGGTTCTAATCTGAAAAGAGGACTTTACTCGCTAAAGTGATGTAAATAATGAGGAAAAGATACAGTTTTGCCTCTGCAGAACATGAAGAAACACGATACTTGAAGAAAGGAGGTGTTAACCACTGATGCAGCTGTAAGAACTTTGCGAGTGTTAAAGAACAAAAGACACGATGGAGCTGAGAATTAAATTGCTCACGTCTGCAGAGTATTAATCCAGTATTTTAGCTATGAAATAATGGTAGTGTTCTTAATTTCTGCTTGTAGTCTCCATGTGCCTGTTTGGGTCCAGCCATTTCATTAGAGTGGTGTCTAACTTGAAGTATACTCTAGGTCTTCCTGCAGCCAGCCCTGCAGTGCCAGTGCCCCTACAATCTATTCCTCCATCCTCAAGAGCTTTGTGCTCTTCCACATAGTGTGGGGCAGAGGAAGGGGGAAAAAGGAGGCAAAAAGGACCTGTGTCTCATCCTGATACACAGCAGGGAAATGGTTGGGCAAGCATCTGGATCCAGGAGCTGGGCATGGTGTTGGGTCTTTCTCTCTAAATGTAGCCCAGACCGAAAAGGAGGAGCTAAATTTCATCCTACGTGTGTCAAGACTTCTTCTGAAGACCAACAGCAGTCAAGATCTCCCCCGTCCCCCGTGGAAATTCCCCTGCATTCCATGTGAAAAATCTGATTTCTTGCCCTGTTGAGATGTGTTTCCAAGAGCCTGGCTGGATGGTTCTGCAGGGATGCTGATGCCGCGCTAAACAGAACTACGCAAGCAGTCCGGCTGCGATGCCGCATCAATCTCAGCAAGTGTATTCTTCAAGTGCAGCTGAGGATTAAACCTATGGCAAGAGCTCGTGTAGGAGGAGGTGGTTATGCAGTAGCAGCTTTGTTTAACATTTCTTCACGTCTGTGGCTAACGGCGAGTTCTTGAGTGCGCTAGACACTACTAGAAAAGGGAAGGATTTTGCAGCTCCTGGCACTGCATATTATATACCAACAGAAGAAGCAAAGATTTATTTTTGCTTGCTGAATGAGAGAGAGAATGAAGTGCTGAGAGCTCTGTAACGTTTCATACTCTCTTAGACACAAAGAGCCAGATGAATATTGTTGGAAAGAATGTGTTTATACAAGAATCATATTTATCGCAGAAGCGGTGGTCTTAGCATTAGACAAGGCATGGGGTGAAAAAGCTGAGCATGTAGTAACTCAGCAAAATTCCTACTTCTGCCATGCATTAGAGTAAGCTTCAATTACTTCTTTTTAGGGGGTTATTTTGGAACAGCTTAGACGCAATTTGTTTGCGATAAACACTTGCATATAGATTGAGAGAAACTAAAATATATTCATTAAGAAAGCATTGTTTTCCACCTTTACTTAACTTTCCCAAGGCAAACAGCCACAAATGGTACTCTGCAAATGCCTGCATTTGCAGCCTTTAGGAAAAATAACCGCCCGACTTTGGACAAAGTACCGGGCTTGGTCTCAACCTTGCACTGCATTACAGGTTGTTGATAGCACAATCTGGATGGATTCTTCTGGGATCTCAGACTACATTCCCATGCTCTTTGACTTCATTGATTTAGCAGTAAATGGCACATTCTTGGAATGCTTTCAGCGGAAAGATTCTATATAATATGGATAGGAATAAGCATGTGAAATAGTTTGTATTTTAAGCAGAGCAGTTATTCCCTCTTGTTATATTACTGTGCTTTCTTTCATTCCCATGTTATTCCTAAAGCTTGTTATTGTGAGAGATTCTGAGCCTTGAGAAACTGGAGTTAAACTAATTTTTTCTTTCTGCTTTCTAAGAAAAAAAGGAGAGATGTTGGAAATTTTCCCATCACACATCTGTTAGATGTTAGACCCGAATATGTTCCCAGTTCAGCTGCGCTGGTCTAGTACTGGGGTGGTGTAACTGAACTCAGTGGGCTTAATCAGAGATGACAAGGCAACAGCATTTATTGCAACACACCTACTGTTTAAAGAGCAGTGATGGCAGTGTACTGAAAGCTAAAATAATCGCAAAGTAGGAAAATCGTGTAGTGAGAGGCAGAGAAATCTATGAATTATAGCTTTTAACATAAAGAAACTGTAAATGGCAAGAAGCTGACCCAGAGGGAACCTTATTCTAGCAGACTTCCACCATCAATCTCTCTTTGCAGTGGGAACCTTTTCTGCATCCACTGCTGCAAGCTAGTGAATGTCCTGTTGCAGCACTACATTCAGGCTGTACTATCTTTTGAATACCCTTTTCTTTTTCACTAAATCTTTCAGAAAGGAATATATCTAGAGCTGAGATTTGACATGCAGTGTGTACAGTTACATTTTAGTTCACATGAAGATTAGGGGAAATAAATTACAATAAAAGCCTGGTTTCAGATGAGTGCACAAGCTGTTGCCTCTTTTACTTTGGTTATCAAAGCCATATTAGTAAGAATTTACACTGTTGAGAAGAAGATGAAAAAAAAGGAAGATTAAATTTCTGCTCAATGCCCTTTTGGTAAACTGTGGCAGAGGAAAGGGGAATTAAAGTTGCTTTGTAAAAGCAGCTGAAGCAATTCCCTCCAGCATGTGGAAATCTTAGGCTGGAATAAGGCCAGGAGAGCCAGCCTGGTGACATTGACTCCATTCACAGAATGGCAGATGTAAAAAGCAGGAGACAGCGAGATCCAAACATGCTGTCCTCCAGCATAAAAGCAAGGAGACTGCTCTTGGGTAGTGTATGGCAGAACAAATGTTAACAGAGCCACTTTTGCTGACCTGAAATATTTTCAAGACTTGTGATATTTTATTCCTAAATAAGGCAAAACCTTTTTTTTTTTTTTTCCAAGACTGAGATGAAAAAACACTTTTAGAAAAAGAAGTACAGACATGGCAATGCAGCTGTGCTCTAGGCTTGAAGCTGAGCTTGCCATGTGTCCTGTGAGGGCTGTACCCACCCACTAGCTCAAGAGTTAGCACCTTATCTCATTTTGACTAAAACCCCCATTTTGCAATTAGGAGTTCTGTCCCATTTTTCCTCCTCACTATCTTTTTAATCAATCCATACAAAGAACCTTTTCTGACATATTTCTGTTTTCATTCAGCAGAATAATCCTACACAGCTCTGGTTTAATAGCTGTTTTAAGTCCAGTGCTGAACTCTCTTCAGACTGCCCTCAGGATGGCTTCTGTGGCTTCATGTTCCCAGCTTTGTTTAGCCTTTAAGAGCTAGAAGAACTGCAAGTATGCAGTGGTCGAGCTTGTGTTTCACTTTGGTTTTCTACAGCAAGCAGAGTGATGAACTCTTGTGCGGCCTACTTGGGATCCGTAGAACTAGTAGCACTTAATTGTACAGATTTTTTGGCATTCGTGTTCGGCCTTCAGACAGTGCTTCGTGACCAGGACTAACTGCAGCTTATTCATTGCTTTACCATCCATGGGCATAACATTTCGTTCCGGGTAGTGCTGTGGAAAGCACGCTGTATTCCTGTTAATATTACATGACAGCTTAAGATTTTTTTTTTTAAACCTCCTCTCTCAAGACTGTTTATCCATCTACATTGATATTTGTCTAGAGATATGTTTTACAGTCTATTTACTTACTGGTGTGTCAGAAATTTGTTTACCAATAAAATGTAGATAAAAATATCAAGTATGTGTGTACTGGTTGCCAGTAAGTTTTTTCTATTCACAGTTTTTTTAAATGATAAAAATATATAATAATGCAAAAGTGAATACATTTCAGTGATAAAAGATACATCATTTATTGGGCTATATTCAGTTTAGTCTGCTATGCCTTAATCAAAGTAAATAGACCCAAAAAAGCTTATTTTCTCCATTCAAACCAATGGAGTGCACCATTTGGACCTCATTTCCAGAACCTTTTCTCACAGGAATTTCCTGCTCATGTTGGGGATAGTCTATGCGAACAACAACTGAACAAGCAGGCAAAACCGCAAGGATTGTTACAGGCGTCTGAGTATAATTACTAACAAAACTTCTAATCCCTGTTTCTCCAGCTATAGCTTCAATATTTAACTAATAGCACCACATGGAAACATTATCATGATTATTTTGATGGGTTTAGGCACTGGGCAACACAGACACGTTTTGGAACAAGATCATGAGAGTGACTCAAAAAGTCTTTGCCATGACTGCAGCTTGCAAGGCGCAGCGATGGAAAATTATCTGAACTAATCAAACCAGCTTATCATGAATGAATAGTCTTTCTGTGGATATAATGAGGAGGGAATAGACTGGAATGGTGTAGGAGAACTTAAACAAGGAGCTCTGTATTTCATGTTTGTGATAGCAAGTATCCTTGGGACATTCATTTTTCACAGTATTTATGCTCATTTTTAGTTTGGTAGTCTTCCTGCAGGGGATTAAAATGAATCTCTCCAATTGTTGTGTGAATTTTACTTAACTTTGTAAAAAACCACAAGTGCTGCGCATGAGCTGTTCATGTTTTTACATTTGTGGAGCCTGTTGGAGATCAACAGCATGGAGAAAGAAAGTGTTCTTTACTTGGGAAAGATGGACGGCACTGACCAGAATTGCAGGGGTATGAGTACTGAGTGCTGCTGCCCCATTCCTCTCAGTCCATGTGAGGATCAATGGAAGGAGGAGCTGATAGTGCAGTGTCACCAAAGACTCCCTTAGGCAAGGCAGATCAGCAGCGCCCCCAACAAGGAAGATCTCCTCTGTTCACCCCTTCCCTCCACCCTGGAAAAGGAAATCCACTCAGGAGAAGGTGGTACAGAGTTGGCTGTGTTGTCATATGCCTTGTTTCTGCCTCCCAAAGAAAGCTGAAAAAACTTTTCTGGCAGATGCTGCGTGAAGCAGCTGACAGTTTGGGACAAGTTCATTTGAGCAGACCCATAAAATAGGCACCCCAAAAATCACTGGTTTCGTTTTTAGAGTTCAACTGTCCCATTGGATTCCTGTGGTGCTTAGGAAGGACAGTGAGGAGAGCAGCCACTCTGCACTACACCCATCTCTCCCTAAAAGGAACTGATGAGCTTCGGCCAAGAAATTAGCATGGGCTTAATTTAACCAGAAGTAACTCATACTTTGCATTTTTTAGGCTGAAGCAGCAGGGCAGTGGAGTGTAACGAGTGGCTTCCTGACTTCTAGGGCAGCAGCCCCACCAGGAATGCCTGGTGGTGGCTCCTCCGTGCGCTGATGTGCATCAAGAAGAGCAGTGGTGCAAGAGTCTCTGCAGGACAAAATTTCAGCTTTGGAGGAAAGAATATCTAAGCACAATTTTTGGAAGTGCTTATAGCCCAACTTTATTACAAATAATTATTGAATGTTATACCATTTGAGTCTCCTGAAGGATACATAGGAGCACTTAAGAAGAGGTACTTGAAATTGCTTCACAGATTTTCCTATGCACCTCTCACACCACTCAACCGCTGCATGCAAAAACATAGGTAGGTGTGGTTGCAGGCAGCTGACCTTGAATGAGGATTTGACAATCATATTGTGTAATCTCATCTAATACAGTGTCAAAGTTTCCTGGGAAAAAAAAAGCATGTTTTGGACCATATCTTGAAGGTCATGAAATGCCCATTTATCAAGTCTCACTTATTCCATTCAGTAGCTTCTTGTGTACCCACAAACTGTCAGCTCTTGATAGTCTGCTTTGCTGTGAGGACATGCTGGAGTAATTCTCAGATTTCTTTTTCTTGTGCTCACTCAAATGGCCTGCAAGGTGCCCTCTGATAGTTATGTTGGCCTAGAGCACTGTGCTTCAATCTCTGCCATCCTATGTGTCTGATGTACAACAAGGTACATCAATTACACCTAGAATGTAGACTTTTCAATAGTGTTCTTAATTCATTTCCCAAAATTTAAGATCAATTGTGTCATCCGCTTTTTTTTAATGTGTAACGGATCCTGGCGCATTTTTACTGAACGCATACGTGCTCCATTAGATTTGGGAAAAGAAGTGATTAATAATGTAAAAGCATTTAAAATGGATCCTTGGATACTTTCTATTTAATTTCAGACATTTAACTGATTTTCTTTTTTCACTACGCATCTTTGGAACAGTGCAAGAAGTCCCACTGTTGCGTGGTTTCAGTTGTTTTAAATTTCAGGATGTTTTTTTAATTATGAGGGTGGAAGCATGTTTTAGCTGGCCTGTGACTGAACAAAGCTTAAATTAGGTCACAGCCTGCCTTTTTGTGTTCACGTTTGTCACTGCGTATTTTATCCCAGCACATATCTTCTGCGTTTCTTCTCTGAAGTTGTTAACAGCTGCACAAAAACTGTCTTCTGAAATGTTTTTCCAAGTCTCTTCCTTAGTGTTCTTCATAAATAAAAGAAGTCCTGTTTATCTCTGTGATGAAGGATGGCTGCTGCTGAAGCAGTCTAATACTTAGCAAATATCAAACTGGCAGAAACTCACCTCAATTCAGAAGGGCATGTCTGAGACCTGTGGCACCCTTGAGGTGTGATAGGGATTGTGATACCCACATGTGCTTCTGCCAAAGGTGGAAGGGAACTCACTGTGGGCTTCAGAGAGGTGAGTGTGAGGAGGTGCTGGGTGTTGACTGAAGGGCAGTGTTCTCATCCATGGGTGCTTCCCATCTTCAGTTTGGTGCACGGAAGTGACACCACTTTAGTTCAGTACAGACCGGTCTCAAGCCCTCATCAGTATCTGCACACATTTACTGAGGAATGAGAAGGCTGTAGTTTCGCATGCTTACCCTAATATCAGGCAAACATTAAGGTAGAAGTAAATCCCTTGCCCCAGTTTGTTGGTTTTTTCCCCCTAAAATTTCTGGTTTCTTAATACTACTGATTTTTTCATCTATAATGAAGCAAGTGAACCCTGCATATTGTCAGGGTAGTGTCATTAATCTTTCTAAGTTGAAAGATGTATTCCTTAAAAACATGCTAATTAATAGCTGTATCTTATATATGAAGGAAAGTCTGGGCAGTCTGGGGCAGCAGCGTTCCCAGTGCGATGGAGAATGTTGTGTCCTGTTGTTTAGCTGTTCTCTCAAGTCATTGCTGATCTCTTCTGTCAAGGATTAAACATTCAATTGGGTAACAAGGTCATCAGTTCTCTGAGATACTAATTGAATGAGGTAGCATGTTGCTTAGTCAAAGAGCTGAAAAGCAATCTAAGCCTACTTTGCTATGCCTTGAAATATATTTCCAGCTATTTTCCCTAATGTTTCTGCTGTACATTCAAAGTACATTCATTTCACTTTTTTTTGGTCAGATTTGCTGAACACTAATAATTGAATTTATTGGGAAAAGTTCGGTCAAGGAGGAACTATTGCAGAAATCTCATAACTACTTTGCATAAAGTAATCAAAATTATTTGAATTGCTGTGGTAACTCAAAATCTAAGACATTCATAGCTCAGTGTCTAGTCAGGCCTTTATAAATAATCAGAATTAACTGGGAAATTATGTTAAACCATATTTCTCTTCAGAAGAAAATAGGTTTTTCGAATGCTGAGAGGAAATACTTTTGATTTTCTTTTTTGTCCACAGTCTATCATAGTTAATAATTCAAATTCTTTCTCTATGATGCTTCATTAAATTTTTTTCTGAATTGCATCATTTCCATGGGGTTACTAAAGTGTATTCTCTTAGTTTTATCTTCCAAAGGTATCTAATATGTATAGGAATTAGATAGATAAAATCATCAATACCAAAAAGAATATGCAAATAGGCAAATTGCTGATTTTCTTCATTGCAGTTGGGATTTTTTGGATATTTGTGGAATTAATGTTGTGTTACTCCAACCAGCATAATTAAAAATGAGTTTTCATTGATACTTGTTTCAGTCTTTGTTACTGGAAACTTACCATCTGAAAATTCTGTCGGCCTTATTAAGACAAATTTAATTTTGGGGTTGTTTTGATTTTTTTTCCTGTATCTGTTGAAAATCTGTTGTGGGTTTCTTGTTTGTTTGGAGATGGCGGGGGAGTAGGAAGAGAAGTATGGCTCTAAGTCAAAACTATTCAGAAGAAGCTGAATAGCTCCATCATCTTTTTTTTTACTCTCTTTCTTCAAATCTCTCCTTTTAAGTGCACCCTCTTTTTCATGTCAAAATGTAATGGAAATATCAGGCTGCGTTCATGAAAAAGTAGGTTGGTTTTTATCGTTAGGAGTGCTTGTTGGTGTCTTCCTGTGGTGGAAACAATAACAGCAGAAACTCCTTCAATCTAGTTCAGAACTGCACACGTCAGTGGAGTTGGTAGAGTGATAGGTCTGGCAGGGTTTTAGTGAGGTTATTAAAGCATTGCAGGAGCAGAAGGCTGGTTTTTCTTGTAAATACCCATGTAAACTGTAAAGATACGGGAGACCTCACACATGCATAAGCATGTCTGCACCAAGCACACAGCTATAGCTGTCCACAAGCAGGTAGCTATAAACTTGCATCTTGGCTTTTGTTAATAATGCTAACTTGACCAAACAGTTCATAGTAATTATCAGTGTTTCTAACAGTAAGAAAGTATTCCGCCTCATGTCAATGACTCCCTCCCTTTATCTGTTCTGAAGAAACTGGAGTGCTTTATGGCTTGTGTTAGATACACAGAGATCTGAAGGCAGCGTACAAAAGAGAGAATAAATATGTACACAGACAGAAAAATTCTACAGACATCACAGAGAGGAAAAAATCTGAGCCATAGAATGGGCAAACAGCTAAATTGCAGGGTCTTAAAGAGGATTGTGAACATCAGTATCGCCGTATTTCTCTGAATCACAGAATGCCTGAGGTTGGAAAGGGGCTCTAAGATCATTTAGTCCAACCACCCATGCTCAAGCAGGGTCAGCTAGAGCAGGTAATATTTGGTTAGTCTTTTTTATTGCCCAGGTAATTTGGGGGTTACCAATCTCCAGACCATCATGACTCATTCAGCCATCCACATCATCACAGTCTGTACCGAGCACTGTAGCCTTCACAACACTATTGCTCCGAGTTTGTTGTCGTATAGCAAATATTCTTTATCTCTTGACCAAAAAAAAGCAATGAAAGTTATAGGCATTAACTTGCACAGGAGAGCTAGCATTGGCTCTTTTCAGTAGCTAGATAAAAGCCTTGGGTGCTCCCAGATGCAGAAACGGTAAGAAAACTAAAGTTGAAATATTTTTTCATGAAAAAAGGGAAGAGCGAGGTCAAAAACTCAAAGGAACCACATAAATAGAAGTGCATTTGTTACTCTCTCTGTCAAAAATACAGAAGACTGACGCTCCCTGTGGTAGTTGAGATCTTCTCAGGGACCTGGAGGATCCAGGACCTATAAATCTAGGGTACAGATGTTCCAGCATTAATTAATGCTCTGGGAAAGAGGAGAAGCTTCACGTTTATCTCTTGCTTCCTTTCATCCTTGCCTGTAGCAGACTTGGTAAAGCAAGAGAGGCATCCTAGCAGAAGCTTGGGGTCATGGTTGACCCGCGAACTGCACCGGTCTGACCTTTCACCACCAGCAATTCAATTTCCCTGTTGATAAATGCAGCCTCTCCCATTAGACTGATGGAAGCATCTCTGCAAGTACATTATAAGTTCACAAAGACAGCACATCACTGCACATCAGTGATTTCTTTGACACAGCTAATCCTGTAAGCAGACTGTGTTTTAGCCAAGAAGGCACTAATTTAACAAAGCTTAGAGACACTCTAGAATCAGAATCTGAAATACTGAGGATACTTTCCTCAAGCTGAAGCCCAAAACCAGTCCCCGGTGATGGGACCCAGATGAGTAGTTATGACAAATTGTTTAGCAGTCTCTCTGGTGTTCTGATAGAACACATAGGCTCCCTCTGCTGTTTTTCCCTGTCTGGAAGGCTTCTCTTTTCCTCCACATTACCTGCATTTGCTACCAGTTAGAGAGCAACCTTAATTTTCTCTAAGACTTGTCAAACTAATGGCATGTGCTTCAAGTAAAAGCAACTTGCTATTAAAATTTAGCAGTGCCTTCACTCCCTCAATAACTGCAGAATAAAAAGGAGTAAAGGATCCTTGTCTCCAAACTGGAGAGACAGGGATTTGACAGGTGGACCACTTGGTGCATAAGGAATTGGCTGGATGGACACACTCATAGAGTTGCAGTCAATGTCTCGATATCCAAGTGGAAAGCAGTGAAAGGTGATGTTCCTCAGGAGTTGGTATTGGGATCAGCACTGTTCAACATCTTTGTCGGCTGCATGGGCAGTGGGACTGAGTGAACCCTCATTAAGTTTGCTGATGACACCAAGCTGTGTGTTGTGGTCAACATGCTGGAGGGGAGGGATGGCATCCAGTGTGAAAAGCTCGTGAAGTTCAACAAAACCAAGTACAAGGTGCAGCATCTGGGTCGTAGTAGCCCAGTCAATACAGGCTGGGGGATGACCAGATTGAGAGCAGCCCTGAGGAGAATGACTTGAGGGTGTCAGTGGGCAAGAAGCTCAACATGACCCAACACTGCATCCTTGCAGCCCAGAAAGCCAGCACATCCTGAGCTGGATCAAAAACGGGTGATGTGACCAGCAGGTTGAGGAAGGTAATTCTCCCCCTGCATTCCGCTCTGGTGAGATCCGCACTGGAGTGCTGTGCCCAGCTCTGGGGCCCCCAAGATAAGAAGGACATGGACCTGTTGGAGTGAGTCCAGAGGAGGGCCACAAAGATGGTCAGAGGGCCAGAACACATCTCCTATGAGAACAAGCTGAGACTTGGGTCTGTGAAGCCTGGAGAAGAGGCTCCAGGGAGACCTTGTAGCAGCCTTCCAGTATGTAAAGGATGCTTACAAAACTGCTGGAGAGGGACTTTTCACAAGGGCATGTGGTATTGGCTTTAAACTGAAAGAGGGCAAGTGTAAATTAGATATTAGGAAGAAATTCTTTACTGTGAGGGTGGTGAGGCGGTGCAGCAGGTTGCCCAGAGAGATGGTAGATGCCCCATATCTGGAATTTTTCAAGGTCAGGTTGGATGGGGCTTTGTGCAGTCTGGTGTAGCAGAAGGTATTCCTGCCCTTGGTAGCAGGGTTGAAACTAGATGATTTTTAAGGTCCCTTCCAGTCCAAACCATTCTATGATTTTATGATCAAACAAAATGGTTTGCTCTGATTCTTATCCCGATCCTCTCTTGAAGAAGCTCCATAGCCCATACTGCCTACAATAAATGGTTAAAATAAATTCCAGTAGCTTTTGAAATCAATATTTGAAATGATAAATAGGCTTTTTCCTTGAACAGCTGTGGAACCGTCTGCTGCTGATGTTCTCCAGAACATCCTTTCCCATAAGTGATGAGATTTTGGAATCTGCAGAAGGTGTGTGGGCACTCTTGGCCCCCATTAGTGCTACCTCAAACTGAGTATACCAGAAAAGCTAGATATTTCGTGATGGATCTGGAGAACCTTCCTGTTCCAGTTTATATTCCACCCTTGACTCTCTCCAAGACTGTTATCACAAGTTACATTCATTTTTTTTTGGGTAGATGATACAGAACTATTTCCTTCATGATTCAAAGGAAAATATTTTTTACTCTCCTTCTGCCTGATTTCAAAGAAAAAAAAAAGAAAAAAGACTTCACAGAACCACAGAGAGTTCTCCAAGTAACTGATTGCTGTAATACTTTCCCCAAATAATTCAGCTTCCCTAGATGATCATTCAGCTTGATCTAGTACTGCCAACTTGTAAAAATGTTTTGTGAATCTGTGCAGGGAATATAATGGTATGAAATAAAAGACAACTGCTGATAATTCTGAGTATTTCTGTTTACTACCTGAAGATGGCAAGACTTCTCATAGATTACAGATTATTTGGACTATTTGTTGATTCTGGAGCCAAACCCAACATGAAGGCAGGCCCAGCTTAATGACCATCAAAGTGATTGCATTAGAATGTTTGTGATGTTAACAAGCCACACACACTGGAAGGCGTAAGGGTTGATTTGGCTTCAGTGTAAGCTGACTCAACAGCAGGTTTCAACAGAGTCCCAGTTACTGAAACTTCTAGAGCACTTGCATTGATACATCAAGGTTGGGAAATCATGTAGAGGAAACAACTGTACAAACTCCATTGAGATGATATCACAGCACCCCGCTGCTTTTGAGACACATCTGTCTACAAGGGTTGGGAGAAAAAAAAGATGTCTCTGATTCTGTATCAACAATGACTCTTCAAATTGCTGCACGCATCTGCCTTAAAGCCCCCTGTCCTTCCTGGTGGTTCAGAGCCAATCATCTGGCCTTGTTGGGAACTCAGAGACTGTCCCAAGCTGTAAATTCCCATGACCAGAGTGCGAGGGTCTGTACCAAGTCCCTTGTACATGCTGCTAGAACATGTGTTCTGGGCTCCCATGTGGAGAGGGTATCCCAGTACACAAATTACTAAGAAGTCACAGCCTCTGTAAGGGAATTAAATTCTTTCTATGGTTAAAACAGCCAGTAGTAACTTCTATTTGCATGATCAAGTCAGTTTTGATAGCTGTTCCCACCACAAAAATAGTTATGCTTTTGTTTAAACAGAAGAACACAGAATGGAAAAATTGGCATACGATAGGCTGAACTCCTGCAGGGGTTTTAATTTTCACATACTCTTAAACTCGTGGAGCCTAATGAACTTAACATTTTGGCCAGTTGCACAATTTGGAAATTTCAACAGTGAATGGTTTTTGGACCGAAAAAAAAAATGTTCTCACAAATATGAAAAGTGAACAGATGTTACTATTGGTGCTTCCAACGCCTACTGACAGAAAACATCTGTGTTGAACTTCCTGAATTTTAGGATCTTGAGAACACTCCCACACACCACTGAAAGCCATTTGAAAGCAATTGGGCTGGCAGATTGGCTCTTGTGTCTATGACTGAATGTTCTAACTCGAGCAGGTGCTGGTTGTTGTCTTGCCTTGAGAAGCCCAGTTGGCCAAGCAGCAACCTTACAGCTCTCCAGCCGACTGTGTTATCCAAGTTTTTAGCAGTATGTGTGAAGTAGGCTTTTTAAAAGTCCCAGAAAGCAGTTGATCTTAATATGATGATGGTAATAAAATGAATGGAATGAATGGAAAGAATAAAAAAAATATATTTTGATGCAGATACTAGCAGAGTAGGAAGATTGCACTGCATTCTATGGTGCCCTGGAAATTTTTTGGCTTTTTAATCCTGCAAAAACCCATGTTGAATGAACAGAATTTTGTTCTATAAATATACTCATTGTGCTAAAAACATGTAAGGCATTCACTGTCCTCCAAATGCTTAATCACACATTTAATAGGCACCATGACCAAAGTCTGCTCCTTTACATGAGCATGATACAGCAGATGTCACAGAGTAACTGGGAGTTCCCTGCTTCCTCCTGCTCCTTGTCCACACCCATCAGTGTGATATTTGTCTGGTTATAAGAGCATATTTGGCAAGGTGATTTTCCTCTCTGGCGAATTTTTGGTTGACTACCAAACGAACGTTCTCCAATTAATTACATAGTAATGAACATTTGACAAGTATAAATCAATGTCATTTTAGTGTTCTGTAAAACATCATTAGCTCATTCAAGTTCATTCAAGTTCACTCAAAGTAACCTCTCCGAATTCAACTTTAGTTACCTCTTTCTTAAAAACAGAATTTAACTGAAAGTCGAAGGGACAGCATTTACATGTCACTGAAGTACGGGTTTTGTTCTGATTTTATAGTTGTCTTAGCTTGGTAGTCTCAGTTTAACCAACATAAGGTGAGTAGCTCTGTTAACTGCGCTTCCACGCTCAGGCTAAGATGGAATAAATGGATGTGCTTTTGAGCATACAACGTTATCATCTGATTACTCTTTTATGCTGAAATATTTCTAACTTCCAGCAAAATCCTACTGTTTTGTACCACCAGTAGCAACAGTTCTGCTATAGTTCTGTCAAGTTAAGTAAATTTATTGTATTTATATCCTGCTTCTTTTTCATGCAGCATGATTTTTGCAATCCAGTTTATTTCAGTCTTTATTCTAACTGCTAAATCCAATTTCAGGACTTGATCTTTTGGGGTATTGCCTTCTTGCACAGTTCAGAAAGCAATGATGTGAGGTCAACTTTTGAGATGGAGACCTGGGTCCCTTTAATAGGCACTTAAGAAAAATGGGCACATTCAGGTGCATTTGTTCTACTTAGTTTGAACATCTGCATTAGGATATCATGCCATGAGATATCACCTGCACCTGATGGGAGCTTTTGATGACTACACTGCACGTAGATAAATGTCTACATCTGTTCAATAAATACAGCGCTTAAAAAAATTTTGTACCTTTCAAGTCATTCCAAGTCTTCTCATGTAATTCAGTAGAGCATGCTCACAAGAGAGATATATTTCCTAACATATGTCTTAATTCTGATCCTAAATTTCCTAGTTTGTCTGTGCAGCCATACTTCAGCAGAGATTCTGCTTTGTCCTTTCAGAGATGTCCCCTTACTGAGTCTGCAAACAAAACCACCCTTTGCCTCTGCCCAGTGCTTCTTTCCCACATCTTGTCCACCTTCATCTTCTCCTTTCCTCTATGCAATAACTTTTTGAAGGTTTAGTATGGAAATCCTCGTGTGGTTTTGTCTAGACTTGCCCTTTCCGATGCTTTTCTTTGAGAGACCATTGCTGTGGTCCCAGTGTTGTTCTTGCTACAGAAGCACTGCAGAGCACAGAAAGCATTTCTGACATTTACTCCTGTGTATTTTGTGACATGAAGAAACTATTAACTGGTTCTTTTGAGTTCTTGACCTACATTCCAGCATATATTTACTTTTGCACATGTTTTATCTTCTTGGGTGACATAGCAGCTTTCTGGAAGATCACAAATTAGATCAAACCGTGGGAACAGAAAACAGTACAAAATTATTTCATTACTGAGTACAGAAAAGGGATGTGGCTTCTGGTAAAGAGAATGCTTTCATAGTTCCTTTTTTATGAAGATTTAATGTGTATTCCTTCCTTAATGAAAAAAAAAAAAAAAAGAAATCTACCCTTCTGCAAGCTGAATCACTGCTTTGGAATTAATGTTAATGTCATTAATGTTAATGTCATTTGGTCACCACTGTCCTGAGAGAAAATGTCATATGTCCAGACAATGTAGTTAAAAGAACAGCAGATTGTTACCATGCCACTAGGCTGAACTAGCCTCATTTTTTAGTTATTTTTAACAAACTTTATAATTTTTTTGTTTACTTTTGTTATAAATACAAAAACCTTTTTAACAAATGAGAAGGAAAGTCTTTTCTGAGAATAAGAGCTGGAATGTGAAACTCAGCTAAATAACCTCCTCTAAAGTAGCAAAACAGGAAAAAAAGTAGAAATCACCATTAGTTATGTACTTTTATGTTTAAGCCTGCTGGCTCTTTCAGTGCTACTCTATGTTTAAGAATGGAATATCACACAGCTTAAGGCACAAGAGAAGAGTTTGTTTGATTCACTTATCAGTAGTCTAATTAGACAACAGAAGTCCATCTCTTCCTGGTACCATGGGACACTGGTAACCATGTTGTTACCAAATGTCTGAAATATCAGAATAAGGCTCCCCTTTTGGTATCAGTGTGGTGGCAGAAGTTAACGCCAGCCAGCCCTACACTTGTCAAGATCCAGTTATTAAAGTTCTTAGAGATGCCTCTGCCTGAATTAAGGTGTAAATATGCCAGTGACAATAGTATGGGTTTTATTCGATAGTAAATATGAGAGAGAAAAAGACAAAGAAAGAAATAGAAAATAGGTGGGGGGGACAGAAAGAGAGTGACAGGGACAGAATAAGGAAACTATCACCACTCCGTGGATCCCAGCGATGCTCCGTTGATCCTCTCCAGCTGGTCTTCTTGGTGGTGAAGGTCCCCCTGGAAAGTTTAGAATTCGATCAGTTAATATATGCTCAGGCTAGGTAGGAAAACCCAGGCACCTCCCCGGGTGGGGGTTGAGGGAGAGTTTGCCATTGTCTCTTAGAACAGGCTCCAGGTTTGGTGCAAGCCTTCAGGAATGACTCGGGGGGACACTTTGGGGCATCTTTGATGGATTAAGGCACCCTCTCAGCTGCCTCTCACATGAATGTCCTTGGATGTGGCCTGTGGGGTTGGGGGTTCTGCAGCTGGGCCAGTTTGTGTAAGGGAGGATGGGTGTTCACTGCCTCTGACCAGAGGTTACACCCGAAACCTCCTCCCCCTCCTGCCTCATTTCGGGGGGGAGTCTGTGTAAACCTGGCTTCTGCGGGCTGTGGTCTCTCCCACCCCAAACTGAACCAGGGAAGAATCTTTGCTGTGTTTGGCTTTCTTGTGGATGCATTCTTCTTTTTCAGCCTTGTTTGTTTTTTCCTGGGCCTGAGATGACTAAAGAATGGATTTTTCCTTTATCTAATCTTAGTGGTTTAACTTACAGTCCAAAGTCCCAGTCAGGTATCTTCAGGGAGGCTTCTTTGGTTGTAGCTTCTTTATACAGTTTTTGTTATAATGAGCAAAACTTTGTATTAATGTTTGAGAGATGAACTATTTCAGTCTCTGAGAACACTAAAGACACAGATTCAGAAAATAAATTTCAGAATTTTCAGGCCTGTGATAGTAAATGTAAATTTAGCAATCCATTGAAGAAGTAAGATAGTAAGTTTTTCTCATTTCTCGTAGAAGACCAAGTTTATCTACTACACAAAATAAAGGTTGAATGACAGAACACCTTCACTTCAAGCAGCCATGCTGCTCAGTTGCATGATGCATTTCATCCCATTTCATTTGCACTTTCCCGGCTATCTCACTGACAGACATTTTGCCAGAAACCTGCTGCTTTTGTTGCCTTAGACCTTGCTCAAGGACAGTTTGACCCTATCTAAACTCCTTATCAGATTTCCTGAAGGTTGTGCCATGGTCTGGAATCCTGCACCTGCAGTGGTGGGGGCTGCATGCAGCAGCAATGGCTGGTGCCATCTAGTGAGGAGCTTCTGAATGCTCGTTGCAAACTGTTCCAAGGCATCTGTCTTTTAGAAAGTACTCATTGCTACAGTCCTGAAGACACAGGAATAAAGTAACGTGATAATATGAGTAACAACCAAGCCTGCACAAACTTCAGGATTTTTTCTCTCAGGTGATATTTTTCTCCAGTGGGTAGCATTGGTTGTGTTTTGCCCTGTGTATTTGTATTTTCTACCCTTCCATGGATCGTTTTGATCTGTTCTTCCTAGGTGGAATTACGAAAGTGTTTAAATCTTGCTTAAACAAAACTCTTGAGTTGCTGAGGTGGATGGAACCATTCGAAATACATCATTAATGTACAACATAATGATGTAAGGTACAGAAATGTTCCAGTTTCTTCTGTGTCATGGTAGATGCTGTACTCATCAGTGTCTGGAGATCTCTGGAGGTCTGTCCATGCTGGGCAGAGCAGTGCTGCCAGAAGCAGCTGCTGAGTCAAACCATGCCGTGGCAGCAGGTGCTCCGTGTGGTCTGCTTTTCTCTGCCTCTCAGCCCAAAGTGGTGCCACCCCATAGGTCAAGTATTTCTGACAAAGTATGCACTTCATGGAGCTGAACCCCAAACCTTTCCCCTCTAGTACGTTTAATCCATAAACTCCTAGATAACCTCCTGGATCTATGCTCCAGCAGAAATGCCAGGTGATATGCCCATCCTAGTCTGACTCTGTGTGCCTCAGCAGGGTTCTTGAGGTTCTTCCTTGTAGTTTATATTTTTGGGGCTGGTGGGAACAGTAATATCATACATTTTTTATTTGGGGTCAGTGATTGCTTTAGTGTACTACATCCATTAAAACCACCTGAAAGACTCACAAATCCCCTACATTTACACCCAGTTTTCCACATTTTGCCAGCATTACATTTAAAAACTTTTCTGTTTCTTTCTTGTGCCTGGGGGGATGTCTTTTCCTGGGTTAGCACTTTTAATCAGCTTGAAAGTTGCTCATTTTCCTTATAAATTATTTTACTCCCTGGTGAGTTGCATTCTGTTCCGCTTGCTGGTCTCACTGAGTAGGAGTGCACTGAGGTCCTTGCTGTCACGTCCTTTCCCCATCTGTTCTTGCAGGGACCGTTCCAGACTAAGCTCTCTTACAAAAAAATCCCAGCTCCAGCTTGTCTGTCATGGTCAGATCACCCTTCCCGCAGGAAATGAACTTGTCCTTTCACCAATGACCTTTTTAAAATGTCAGGGAATTAACCTCTTTTCTTTTTGCCCACTGTTAAAAGAAATGATGGTCTACAAGGCTCGTTTTCGTGTGGGGAATACTGAATCATCACATTCCATGTACCAGAAGCAATTGCAAAATGGCTGTCTGCAATGAAACATGGAGAAATGGGCTTAATGGCTGGGAAGCTCTGTAGAAACTTGAATTCTGTCTCCTCTTTATTGCAAATCAACAGTTTTCTCCTATCTTTGTATCTCCACCCTCGTAGGTGGATTTCTCAGCAATTCCTGTGTTTTAAAACCTTTGGAGCAGGTACTGTCATTCATTGCATCTTTGTTTGTATAGCACATCAAACATTTTCTTGCTCTCAAAATTAGCACACCCTCCTCTGTCAATTTTGTTTCCACACTGTAAATTTAACAGTAAATTAAAAGGAAGAAAATATTGCAACATATCTCTTTCATCTGACTGATCATAAAAGAACTGGAAATTAAAGTTCAAGCTGCAAAACATGAACATTAAGTACAAATTTAAAAGTCTGATCAGGATCTTCTTACATCCACTATTACTTAATTGCAAAATGTGGTTATTAAATTCAGTCACAACCTTGGCAGCATTTTCTTTCATGCATGTCACTGGACAAGTGACAATGTATATATAACATGGCAAATATTTTCTAGGGAGATTGTCTCCAGGCTTTCTAATTTCCAGCCTTTGTTCCTCTCTGTAAATAGTTTTTGCACAATATCTGGGCTGGCCACAAGAGTTTTGCAAGACCTCTTCCAATCAGCTGAAGTTGCAGGAAGAGCAAAGCAGGGACTGCCTATCTAGGTGTATATCCTGACACTGGGAGCTTTGTGATTCAACTAAACAGTTGTGGAAGTTTTGTATAAAAACAAGGAAAGAACTTCTTGTTAGTCTTCAAGATGTTCCATCAGCCCGCTTTTTCTTTTTATGTGCTCTCTCAGAGGTGCTGGCTGTGGCATTCCACACACACTTCAGTGAACCTCTTAGCACCGGCCTGTGAGTTCCCTGGTGGGTGACATGGGTAATGGTGCCATGCTCTGGGTTAGGGAAGAGGTCTACCCTAGTGAAATGGGAAGGGTACTGTGGGCCAGAGCATGTTCAAGAGGAAGTACTTTATGAGTTTTCTAAAATATTACAGGGATGGTATGTATCCCTAGGCTTGCTTTTTTTTTTCCAAGACCTGGAAATTTTAAGTTGGGCACAATTTTACCGCTTTAGAGAATTTTCTAGGATTTCTGACCCTCCAGGAGCGCAGGCAGAGTAGTACCATGCATGGCATGTGTCACACAGGGGTATTTGGGACTAATAACTGAGTCATGCTTTATTTGACTGAACCTTTCAAACTCACTGTCTTTGCTTAAATCTCCTCAGTGACCTTTGCCAAAGAGAGAATGTTCTTAGGTCACTTGCTAATGAAAAGGGGACATACTTGTTCAACAAAAGATCTAAGATAAAGAAAGCAGAGTTAGAGCTGACAAGTCTGAGTTAACGAAGGTTAACAAAGTTAATTCGGTTAACAAGCCAAGGCACTAATTGGCTGAAGAAATACACAAACATTGTCATGATATTAAGTATTTCCCTAGCTCTGACTCTAGCCTCGTGTTAAACTAGTCCCATAAGGATCTATTCTCTTGTCTTTATTGCAAATAATATTAAATAACCCGTATTCCTCAACAAACAAATGACAAGATAATTACCAGGAAAGCATGGGGAAGGGGCGCTGATGCCCAGCCCTCTTACTTGTTTTCCATTCCTTGTTTCTTTCTTCCTCCACACCAGATAGGAAGGTGGGACTGGAAGTGGGAGAGTGGTGTCTGATGTAGGAGTCAGAGAGGTAACCACGTGCCATGGAATACCACCTTTGAACTGTACAGCTCTGCATGGCCCCTATAGAAAGCCAGGCACAGATTTGGCAATTCTGAACATAACCAGCCTTTTATCAGAAACTGCAATGAAAAGTTTTACAGGTGTTCTGTCTCCAGCCAGCTGCCCACTAAAGGGGTGTAGAGGGGCACTAAAGAGACGGTTTGCTTATCGCAGGAGGATGAATGGGTTTTGGAATTCATTTGATTTATTTTGGCTTCCAGGTACTCCAAAATGAAGTGGCATTTTCAGTGCACAGAATCCATGAATTCCTTTCTTTGCAGAAGCAACTGAAACATTCATTTTCAGAAATTAAATGCAACTGGAGACAACTCAGATCTCTATGAATGAATTTGAATGATTTTTCTGTGCTTTTTGCTGATGTATGGGATATGTTTCCATCCTTTTTGAACCTTTTTAAAGGTTCCTTTCTAGATTTGGGTGCATGAGGAAAAACAAACTACCTTAAGCATTTAATGAGGTTTTAAGGCTTTATAGTAAAATTGAAATATTTTTGATTGATATTTGCATAAGAATTTATAGTGCTCTACCAAAAGAACCCAAACAAACAAAAAGATCACCGACTCCATTTTTTTAATGAAGGAAATGTCTATTTCCCTAAAAAGGCAGTTTCATGGGGCATGCTCATATGTATTCTGTCAATTCCTATACCCTTTAATTTTGAGCCATGGTAGGTAAGAAAAGTGAAGAAAATGTGGCGTAAGAAAAGTGAAGAAAATGTGGCAAAAGAAAGAACTTCTTTTTCCTGATCTTGGGAGTCACACTGAAACATTCTGGTTCAGATTGAAGTCATTATTCTAGTGCTTTTAATCAGCATCTTTCCACTTGAGTCAGGCAACTCAGAAAATACGTCTACTGTGATCTGCACCTCCACAGAATAACTTTTAGAGATTCAAACTAAACTAAAAACTGAAAACTAGTGCTGTGGAGGTAGATGCATCCATAGTAGCCAGCTGTGCCTGGCATAAGGAAATGAGCAGCTGCTTGTTCAGATGATTATGCCTCCTGCCAACATGAGTTCTTTTCTGTTTTAGATGTATTCATGTAATCTTTGTTCCTTCTCAGTTTGTTCATCTGAAAAGACACTGGCCTCCTAGCACCTAATAATCCACATGAGCAGACTTGGTTTAAAAGTAGAGATGCTGTATAAAGTCAGGTTTGGTTGTAAGCAGAGGGAATTCTCTTTCACACTGACAGCTCAAACACTTAAATTCATGGTGTCTTTTGGCAATGCTCCTAAACCATCAGTCTTGTTGAATCAATCATAACAGTAGAGCAAAAGATCCATACTGTATGAGATCCATGCTGGTGGCTTGGATCAGCCTTTATATTGGCTCATTCCTAGCCTTCTTCCAAGAAAAAAGGCTTGCACTGAGTTCTGTACTTTGTTTGGCTGTGTCAGCTTCTCAATATGGACTCATATCATACAATAAGAGATAAAATATAAAACCTACCCCAAGTGTTGTGACAACCATTTTACATGAAAGCAGTGTGGAAAATTGATTTGTTGTTAAAGCTACAAATAAACTGTGTTTCAGTCATAGTGTTGGTTTGGGGTATGTGGTATGAAGACAGCTATAGCACAGATAAATGTTTATTTTAGATAGTTGTTGACTATGAAGTTTTTTGAGTGTATCACAAATGGGCCTATGAGACTAAAATAAATTTTGCCTTATATCAGTAAGGCAATGCTCAGAGTCTTTGCTACAACTTCCTGATCCAAAGAAATAAGGATATCTTCAGGTTCATTTTTTCAAGTACCCGCACTGCCCTCTTTCCACCTCAATGGCATTAAATGAAGTTGAATTCTTGAACAGGGATTGCATTCGTCTTCTAGCTCTTTCTTTGAAGGCATGGGCAAGACTGTAAGTATTTTATATGAAAACGAGGTAGTATTTTTTATCAGCTTTTTTGTATAAATATATATGTGTTTGTTCATGGTTTGCTGCAGTTCTTCCTTTGTGACATACTGATGTTGTTGCAGCCTGGTCTGTGAAGAAAATCTAATTGCATTTTAAAAACAATTTTCATTAGATTTGACTTAATTTGAATGTCTTGGTAAATGGTGCTTTGCCCCGTTTAAAGCATATTTCTCCAGAAAAGATTGCAGCAATTTAGTATTAATGTCATTAGTGCAGTGAGTACATGCAAAACATATGTGCCATCAGTGACGCTATGTCTGGAATGATGTTCAAATACTTCAGTTCACAGATCTCAGACATACTGTCACAATCCATTACTTGAACCACCATTGTGTCATTTCAAAATTGTTTTTTCCCCTTTTGAGCCTTGTGATGCTGGCAGCCAACAGGGATTATTTTTAAACAATGGTTGAAGTGGCCTGAAGAGCCGCCAGCGCTGGAAGGGAGAATGACCAGGGAGCTCTGTGTGCAGCTCTTCAACCTGTGAGGATCCATGCGTGTCCCATCGTTTTCAGGCTCCACTGCTGAATAGAAATGTCATCACTAAAGAGGCAGAAATTCCTGCCATTAAAGATCAGACTCCACTTGTAATAAATATGGCCAATAAGCAAATTTCACAGCTAAGCATGCTTTACTTGTTTGGAGTGTCATACGTTACATTGTCGGAGAATCGCCCTTGAGAAACCTCATTCCAAAGAAAACATTTTTTTTGTAGAGTGGCCATAAATACTGAAGTAGTGAATATTGATTTGAATGCTAATATCCATGTGTTAATTCTGTGACCACACGTTCAATATAGTCACTGCTGCTGGAGTTTCTCTCTGTGGTGTTTCCAGATGACTTTTCTCAAAGAGCCTTGCCTACTGGGATGGAAAGAAATTCTGTGTTTATTTTTTCTTCGAGAGATTGACTCCATTGCAGCAGTGATAACTTATCCAGCTTCATGCATCACAACCGTTCCTATGTAAATGCTGTTTTATTGTTTTTATCAGGGCCAGCCAGGACTCCTTGGATCACAGGGATTCACTGGACCACCGGGATTGATGGGGATCCCAGGAGTGCAAGGTCCCAAAGGTCACAAAGGTGAAAGAGGATACCCAGGAATAACTGGACCCAAAGGAGAAGCGGTAACTTTTGAATATCAAATGTTTTAGCTAATAAGCAAAATGCTGGGCAGAGCATCATTTTAATTGTGCTGTTTCACTCTAGGGACAAAGAGGAGTCACTGGATTCCCCGGGGCAGATGGCATTCCTGTAAGTAGCAGGTTACTTCATCTTTAAGAAATCACCAACTGCAAATATTGCCGGCTAGCTTGAAGCCTTTGTACTTTAATTAAAATGTCTGGGTTAAATTCTCCATCAGCCACGTACACACTTCTCTGCTGAAGTGAGTGGAACTACAGATGCACAACAAAAGAGCAGAATCTGTGCTCCCTCTCATTCCCTCAGATAATTAAGGTCCATTTGCTTTGTCCTATGGAGAAATCCCCTTGTAAAAGGGGCAGAAAAGGATAGAAATTTCCTGTGTCTCTGGAGGTTACCCAGCTAAGTATGTTCTTTTGTAGGAAAGACCTGTGACATAAGTGCTTCACAACTCTTAAGCTTGTGAACGAAGGACACGAGTGGGTCATTCCTAATTATTTCTGATTTGCAAAGCACGTATAAAGACCAGTGATTTTAAGAATACTAACTTAATCTGTGTTATAGCACATATGGCATGCTTGAGATTGTCTAAAAACTTACTGAGCACTAAACAATGTAAAACTTTGAACAAATTGACCAGGTCCATGAAACTGAAACACTCAAAGAGGAAAACTGGGTAAAGTTCACAGCACAGTATTTTCCCAGCCTACACTTCTTTACATCTTGTGTCATAAAATAACAAAGAAATCTGAGTCACTGGAATCCCTGGACAGAGTTCCCAGGCTTGGGTTTCCTTTGTAGTGCTCCCTGACACCAGGGCCCCGCTTTGCAGCCCACGCATCCACATCCACTCTGCTTTCACCCTCTTTTGTTTCTAGAAGAGTTTCCTATCAAGTTTCAGGGATTTCTCTCTCACAATCTTCCTCGTCTCCCTCTTTCTCACTCTTAAAGGAAAAAAAGAAGACCATATTTGCCATTTCTATTAACACTCCTGAGCTGAGGATCTTGTTCATCTCACTGCGTCATGCTGAGTTGTTTTTTAAGCACTGTAACATCCTGGGAAGCAGAGTAAATTGCTCCCCTGTGAAGCCCAGTGTTGCTATAGCTGGACTGCTCCTCTTACCTGGGTATGTTTTCTTTTTCAGCCCTGCCTTCCTGACCACTGCACATTGCATTGTGAGGGATAAATACCTTCAGACAGTACTTGAGCCTGCATTTTCGTTGTGTCCTCTCTTCGAGCTCCCCTGCCCTTCAAGCACCCTTACATTTTCCAACCAGTTTTTTCAGGCCAAGTCTTAACACTGACCGTGGGAAGGCAGGTAGATAGATACCTGAACAAACCACACTGGCACAGTGCTAGGATGTGAGGCTGGGAGCCAAGAGAGAATGGTGGCAAGACTGAGCCTCTTCCGGGATGAAAAGTGCCAGTATTTGTGGGGCTGAGTAAGGACATGGCCATTCTTCAGTATTTTCTAAGCAATGGAGCAAAAGCAAAGAGAAAACTCTTGCTAAAGATAAAGGAGAAGGGAGAAATGTTTTATGTTATTTCCTGGGTTTTTGTGACTGAGCCCACTGGAAGAAAGAGCTGCTCAAGGGAAGATTTGCTTCTCGTCAGCCTCAGTGCAAACCAGAAGCAACAGCAATTAAGGTGATGTGGGAACAGCAATGAAAATCCAGTTTGAGACAGGAGTAACTTTTCAGAGGCTCTGTGTAAAGGTCTTGGAGTGCCCCCAGCTCCCTACCTTTGAGCCCTGCTGTTTTCTTCCATATTCACAGCCTCATCATGACACTCAATCTAGCTCCAACAGCATCTTTGACTTTTTTCCTGGCTTGGAAGCTGTTCAAAGTCAGTGAGGAACTGTTCTTCCCACTCTTCCAGCGTGAAGCACTGAAATGCTTAACAATCCCAGTTCTTGGTGGATCCCTGCACAGCAGCCTCATCTGGCTTAGTTCTCTGCATAACAGAGCCTGCATTGAACATAGCTTTCTTACCCTTTCTGAAAGGTCCTTCCCTACTCATTTTTTCATGCTGTCTGGGGCATCTGGTTCAAGCTGCAGCTATATTAAAAAAAGGCACTGTCTGTTTCTGTCTTTGAAAATCCTAGTTTCCCATGGATCCAAGCCTTGGGCTTAATGTGAGAATGTCTAAATACTTCGTGACTACAGGAAAAGGAAAACTAGAAACAGATGGATAGATAAACACTTCTTTTTTTCCTCAACAGGGTCATCCAGGGCAGCCAGGACCAAGGGGGAAACCAGGTCACGATGGCTGTAACGGGACAGCAGGTGACCCTGGTGACTTGGGAACTCCCGGAAGCTCTGGTTTCCCTGGTAGCATTGTAAGTAGCTGGCATTGAGCGTGTACCTGAAGCCAAGAACATTGCTGGAGTGAGTTTCATTCACATGTGGGTTGGAAGTTAATGGGACATCTCTTAATGAAGGGAATGTGGGGCTTTTTAGCCCAGCAGAGCATTTGTGCAGACTTAGCATGGACTCGCTGCACTGTGCTCAGTCATTGCATTGCAGCCAGGGCCAGAAGGCCTGCTCAGAGCTATACCTGTCACGCAGGTCTTGCAGAGAGATTACTGTAGGAAAACCTGTTCAGCTTTAATCAACAGCAACAAAATAATGTTAAACTCACAACTGCTCTTGAAAGTAACCTTTCCTTCCCTGCCCCATGGCCAAAGTATTGGCTTTTCGTGGTGAGATACACAGGATCATGCTGAGATGGGGCTCCTTGATTTACCAGGGCACATGTCAGCCCTGGGAAGTGCAGCATCAGTTCTAGCTAGGACGTGCTACCCAATAGTACCACTCACAGGTAATGGGGAGGTTTCTCCCCCAGATTTAGAAAATCATTCTTTTATATACTGTGAAGGTTTACACTTTTTTTCCAAACCATAAATTTCCAAAGCTAGGCAGAGTTTCTGCCTGTAAATTGCAGTGTGTTTATGTATATTTACGAAAACACCAACAACATTTCACTCTTAGCTGTTTACATGTTAACATATGTGATAGGAAACTCAGGTTGTGCTTTGTGTTCTTTGGTCACCTCCAGGGAGTCCAGGGGCCCAAGGGCCAGAAGGGGGAGCCGTACATAGTAGCACCGGAGATCATCAGACAATACAGGGTACGTCTGTAACGCCCAGCAGGTATTCTTGCCCACTGCAGTTTTTCAGGCACGTGATGGAGAGTAAATTTTTCTTACACTCTGATGGGCACATCCCAAGAGGCCCGCTTTGATTTTGTGTAGGCTTTGAAAGGCAGCTTCTGCTTTCTCTGGTTGTAGCAAAGTTTATCTGATATCCAAGGGAAAAAATCTCCACCGAGTTATTTCCAAGGAAAGTCAGCCTATAGGTGGATTGCAAAGGCACTGTAGGTGATGTAGGTCAAGTATTCCCCTCTTTATTCAATGACTGCCTTTGTATCATGCATGGCAAAATCCTTCCTTTGCCATAGTTTTGTCCATTTAATGATTCTGGTTACTATTAGCACCTTTTCTGTAAAATCTTCCTGCAAGTGTTTGACTGACTCAGGGTAAAATATCCTTCCATATTTTATTTAGTTATTTAGTAAACCCCAAGTATTCCAATGGGTGCTTTTACTGCGTCTAATCCTTAAAACTTCTTTTGTAATCACTTGCAGCTTTTTCTCATATATATAATCTTGTATAATTTGAAGGTATGAGAAGGAGATAAGGGATTACATATGCAGGGTATAAATTGTGGCTGATATAAAAGCTACAGCTGAGCTATACTCAGCACAGAAGGGATCTGCTGACATTGTTTATGTGTATTTTGTGCCAGCAGTACATGCCAAAATAGGTATTTCTCTTGACATATTTGTAAGTTGCCTGTATTTTTTAATGGAGTCTTCCTTTTAGAAACTCTTCAGATCTGCACTTGTTAGTTATCAGGAATGATTAAGGAATGATTAAGTAATGTTTAAGAAATGCTCAACTACGTTGTGGCCAAGGATGGATACTGACACCTGTATTCATTTCAGAAAGTACTTGGTTCCACAAATTATTCTGTGAACTAAACTCAAATTATCTAGGTAGTTATGATGCTACTCAAAATGACTGAAGGTGTTTGGACTGAATAACACATTATTTATGTGTGTTGAAAGGTCTTTGGACTAGAACATTTTTGGATCTAATTTCCAAAAACATTTCAGCATGTACTGAAGTTAAAATATGTGGTCACTGAAAACAGTATGTTCCAAATGCTTTTAGTGACTCAGAAGAGAATCAAAATGACTCAGTAATTCCCATGCAACTCACAAAATGAGCTTGGACATTTCAGCTAAGGTTATAGTCCCAATTAAGCCACTGGTTAGATAGGATTTTTCAACAGAAAAATCGTGGTCTGTTGTATCGTTCAGCCTTGTAGTTTGGATCCCTAACTTCACTAGCCAGCTTTGTACCCTGCTACTCTATTGCATGCAACTAAACGAAATACAGAAAATATGAGATCTGTGTGGCCCACGTCCAGTTATCTCAGCATCTCTGTGGAATGCATCTGTATGGAAGGGTTTGAGCAGCATCTTATGCTACAGTTAGTTGTTTGAATGAGAAAAAAATTTATGAGCAATAAAAAGTTTTTATTCAATTTTGTATATGGAATTTATTGCATTTTTTACTTCTTTGTTGTTTTTTTTTTTTTTTTAGGGGGATCCCGGGGATTCGGGGTTCATTGGTTTTCCAGTAAGTAGTGTTACACTGGATGTGATGAAGTGTCAACAGTAACTAATATCAGAACAACAATAATTGATAGTTGGTGGGTTTTTTTATTTAAAGGGACCTCCAGGTACGCTGGGTATTCAAGGACCTGTTGGTCCAAGAGGACAGCGAGGAAGACCAGTAAGTATATTTAAATTATGTTCTCTAGAAAATTAACCAAACAGAAGAATTATCTCAGCAAGTTCCATTCTGTTGGATTATAACCTAGGTTAGAAATAGCAAGAAGGTGTCAATGGACATAAAAGCTTTTAAAAAGCACTGTGAGACACTGATTCTATGGGGATGAATATTGCAGAAAGAGCTATAGGTTTTTTTGCCCTGTGCTGTCAGAGGCTTTTGATTCATATTGTATTTTTTAACCTCCTTGGAACATCTCTCTACACTGAGTTATCCGAAATATCATGAGTTGAATATGTTACCTTTTCTGCTTATAAAGGATATGTATATTAGCTCCCTACACTTCCCACAGGACATCGAATAGTATTTAGAACACAATTTTATTTTTGAACTATTTCTCAGTATTTTTTTTCCGAAATCGTCATTTACAGCATTGATGTTGACAGCTGTTGCAGTATAGTTCTCTGAGAAGATTGTGTTCTCTCCAGATACCATTTTCTACATTTCTTATTTCCGTGGTTAATAGTTTTGCTGGTGAGAAGCAGATGTTCAAATTCCATAAATTTCATTTTCTTGAAGCTTTTTTTTTATTTTCCTGTAACGCAATTTTGTAGCATTTTCTTTTTTGTTTGTTTTGTCAGAATTCACTTTGGACCTGCTTTACATCCCTGATCTGAGGGGGGAAAATTAGTTCAGGGCTTTTCACACACAGCCCCCATAGCT
>VZTA01005155.1:34786-112155 GCA_013398855.1 Mohoua ochrocephala | reverse complement strand
GGGACATCCCCCACCCACCCCCCCAAAAAAAAACCAAACCAAACAAAAAAAACACCTAAATCCACAGCATGCTAAGCTGTTCAAAGTTAATTTCTGCACTGGCCTGTTTCGTCACCTGG
The DNA here is from genome assembly GCA_013398855.1 of Mohoua ochrocephala. Taxonomy (NCBI): domain Eukaryota; kingdom Metazoa; phylum Chordata; class Aves; order Passeriformes; family Acanthizidae; genus Mohoua; species Mohoua ochrocephala. The sequence continues at coordinate 112,036 of VZTA01005155.1, read as the reverse complement.
AGTATACTTCACCTTTTCTTGCTCCACTGGTCCTCCTAAAGGGAAATCAGTCCTTCACTTACTCTTTCTTTAGAGCAAACCCACAGAAGTTCACAAGCTTCACACAGGAGCCCAGCCTGGCTCATATTCCCACTGCTCTTTCTTGGATGCTAGGAGTGCTATGAACCACACATTTTCTGAGCCCCACAACTACATCCCTCTGGTTACCATACCGGCAACGTCTCTTGACCAAAATACATCCAACTTTATTTGCTGCCTCTAAAGCTGTGACTCCCCTGTGAGAGAGACCCAGGAGCATTTCACAGGTCTGAGATGGTGGTTCAACCCCCTTATAGGCCAATACAGTACCAAGACTACAGCCCAGTGAAGCACTTAAAGATGTGCTTGACTTTAGGTATTAGTTTAAAATGTTACTTAGTCAGAATCCAAAACACGAGTTCTTATTACTTGAAAAATGGGTATTCATTAGATCTAGGCTGGGTAACCGTCATTCTGTCCAAAAGGATTACAATGTGATTTAGGAAGGTATTTTTCAGAACAGTAAATACAGCTAATACAGTAAGAGTAGCACGTGGGATGCTGAGGAGTACACTGCCTGCTAAATATAGACTTAGGTTTCAGAGAGAGAGTAACTAACCTCCTGCATGCTTTGGTTAGAAAGCAACGAATAACTTGCTCTCCCCTATTGTGCTTCCCCAGGGACCACCAGGACCCCCAGGGCCCCCAGGACCACAAGTAAGTCTTTGTGTCAGAGCTGTTAATATTGATTTTGTGTTGCTGAGGTTTATCCAAGACCTACTTGAAGGCGGGAAGAGAAAGAACCGCGGGCTGCACGAAAGACTGTGTAGCACAAGACTTTCTGTGTTGGCTGCATACCATGGGAATTTAATCTTACACTGGGATCTCCTACCCTGAAAAGATTAAACCAGTTCTAGAGCCAGATTTAATTTGCTGCTGTAGTCACAGTAGCTTCCCATGAACAGAGAATCCTTGCAGTCTTCACAATATTCAATTTTATCTCCGTGGAAAAAATAATATGAGTTCATTGTTCCAGCCCATTTTGGTGTTTTTATTTAGCGTTCAAGGCTATTAAAAACCTTGCAAAAGAAATGCTTGATCTTTTCATGACATTGGGTGTCTCAGAGTGGATGACTCAAAGTGGTTGACTCAAAGAAGCACTGGTAGCATGAGATTTTAAATAGAGTTGTCTTTCTAAAAGTTTAGGTCTATAAAAATACTTCTAAATCTATAAAAGTACTTCAAGGTAAACCTAGACTATTATTTGGTTGTGATTCTTCAGTGGTGTCCTACAGACTTATAAGCCTGAAAAGGCCTTTAAACGTGTTTAAATTTGAATTTTAGATTAGATTGGAGTTGTACACTTGGTAAATATTGACCTATTGTTTTTGCAGGGCAACAGGGGCCTTGGCTTCTACGGAGAAAAAGGTGAACAGGTAAAGGAAAACTAAGGAATTAATATCACTACTAAAGGGCAGGTTGATGTTATCTGCTATTTATAAATGATCCTATTTTAAATACTCTCTTCATTTGCAACTGCATTATATAATTATAAGAGAAAAATGAAGTATACGTCTGAAAGTAATTATAATCCCTATGAGGAACATCATAGCTGAACTAACCCCTACATGTCTGGGTCTCTCTGTGCTCTCATTTACACTGACACAGAGGTAACACTTCTGAAATTTATGAAGCCAGGCCACTTTATATAATGCAATAATCTTTGCTGTTATTCTGGAAACACACGGGGCAAGAGCAAGTATTGCTATATGTTAACTCAGCACAAAATTAATTTATCTTGCCATCAACTTATTTGGTATGGTTGTGTATGGTTTAGAACCGTACTCCCAGCAGGCACAAACCTGTGTTGCTGCTTTCGTTGCAGTGTCCTAGAGCCTGTGCTGATCAACAGCTTGACCAGGTACTATAGCTGTTAGTAAATGCACTTTCATGTTTTTCCTGCAGGGCTCCCCAGGTCCTCCAGGTCCACCTGGGCTTCCTACAAAAGAGCTGACGGGTGTCCCCCCTGACAAATACAAGGTAACTAAGAGGGTATTTTTCTAAAATAAACAAGTAACTAAGAGCTCTGCAGTACCAAAACTAAAATATTGTACGAGCGTGCTTTAACATATAGAACTTAAGAGACTTCAGCATATCAAAAGAGAAATCTGCTACTTTCACAAACTTGGATCATAAAGTATTTATTGAAACTATGGTGGCTAAAGTAATTCAGAAAGTATTTCTCAAGTTTAAAGGTGCCTTTGGCAAACTTGTTCTTTTTGTTAAAGCATGCAACTGCTGGCCGTCACTCACATCTCATTTTACAAGCAGAAATGCCTGCTGAGAAACCATTACTGTGTTTGTTTTTATAGCTTATCTATGTGATGCAGATATTTATATACTTGGAGTTAAGGCTTATTCATACGTATTGGAGAAATCCCCACCAGCAAGATGCAGTTTGTTCTCATCTGCTGCTTCTTGCTGGGAGCAGAGGCAGTCATGCCCTCTGTGTGTATATTCTGAACCAGACACCAACCTCCAGACCAGTAATTTTTCATCCCGTATCTGAAGTTAGAAAGTTTATGTGGCTCATGCAATTTCTACAATAAGATGAGTAAATTGCTATGATACTGGAAGATCTAAAAACACCTTTAATACTCTGCAGTCTGGATTAAGTAATATGCACGCTGGGATTTCCATGACTAAGCACAGACACCCACGTGTGACCTGCTTACCTGGAGAGCTGTTATATTCAATGGAGATGTCATCAATGTAGTGAGTGGACTTTAGGCTATGATTTGTCTTACCTTAACAGGACCTCTTGATCAAATAATTCGTAGATAAGTGTTAGGTTAAAATGGAAGAATGTGCATTTATTCCTAGGCATTACTTGGGCACTCACCACCCAGACATCTCATGAACAAACCTGGAAAGAGCTGGGCATTCACATTCCTAGAGACCTTTTCAGAAAAATTATCAAATATTTTTCTAAAAAGCAACTTCAAAAACTTCTTACGAAAGCGTGCATTTCATATGAGAAGTGTATGACTAAAGAACAGCACAAGAGTAGTGTTTTTTCTCTTGATCAGTCATTTTGTGTTGTATAAAAGTTATTGAAATGTAAATGGGAATGCCAAACCTATTTGAATACTTTTTCTTTATTGTTAGGGTGAAAGAGGAGACCCTGGGCCAAGAGGGGAAGCTGGAGCTCCAGTAAGTCATGTGGAGAAGAACAAAGACAAATAATAATATTGGAGTTAATACTTGTGCACTCTTCACTGATGTGATGGAATATAGATATGGAGCAATATAGATGTGTCATAAGCAGAGACACCAGTTCTAATGCTTCAGAAAAAGGGAACAACTTGATGTGAAATAACTCCACGGCACAATCTGTTGTTCTCTTACTGTTTCACCGAAATAAGATTTTCCCTCACACATTTTTAATTTTATTTTTAACTATTAATAAATCTCTCTACTTATTCTTCTGATCTATGTTTTAAAATTTCACTATATTTCATTAAATAAGAATATATGGAATATTTTTAATCCTTTTTAGTCTACTCTCCAACACATACAGACTTTTTGTCTCATGGTTTTTTAGATCTGTTGACTAAGTGGGCAGTAATCCCATATGTTGCTGTATTGTGTGAAGCTGTCAACCCAGCTTGACTGAACATGGTTTAGTTATAACTCACAGACAACCTCTAGACTGACTGAATAGCTTTGCCATTGAGTGGTTCCTTTTGACTTCCCAGAGGGGTTTAAAACACAGTCTTTACCAAGCAGGGATGCCTCACTGAGCATTTTGCAGAGCTTTATTTTCTCAGATGGTCTGGTCAGCAGCTCCACAAGGTTATGGGAGAAGGTCACAGTGTGAGCCCTGATGCCCTCCATGTGTGGTTGCTAGCCAGTTCTTCAGCTGCTGGTCACATTTTACACGTGTAGGATTTTTTTTTTTACTCATTAGGAAAACTGTAGATTTTATGATGATGTAGTAAAAGGGGATCTTTTTTTGTATAGTAGGATGGATAGCAGCATGCCTCTGTTTGCCAAGTAACTCTCTGAAGCTGCAGTTTGGTCGTAAGCTGAGTTGCTCAATTGGTTGCATAGCTGAATAATTACTTTGGCTCTTTTTCAGAGCTGCAGACACAGATGAAATAAAGGACATGATAGGAGGGAGACGCTGTCCTCTCTATAATGGCCTGCTCCTGCTATTGTAATGAAGCAAGCATGTTACACTTAATTTTAAGGACAACAGTTCTTTCACATGCAGCTATTTTTAGATTATCCTTGTGTTACAACGATGCTTTCTTCCTGTTTAGCTTCCATAAAACAGTGTTGCAATTTTTTTGCACATAATGAAGAAATATGTTGAACTGACATGCAATCTTTCCTAGGGTGTTCTTCTCTTTGCTCTTGAAAAAGGTGAAGAAGGGGTAATGGGCTACCCGGGACAAAGGGTGAGTCACTTATTACAGGTAGAATTCACTCAGCTGAATGTGTGGATCTGAGCTGAGAGTTCACCTTCTGGAACAAAACACAGATGAACAAATTATAGAAATTGTAGTTCTTCAGATCAGTAGGTTTGGCCAGCTCAGAACTGCCTGAAGAAGGAAAGCGAAAAGGCCATTTTGAAATGGTGGTGGGAGGAGGCCCCCACGGGACTCACAGGTGTGCCTGTGGGCTCACAGGTATGCCAAAGGATGGCAAGGTACGCCTGTGCCATCCCTGGGAAGCCTTGTGCATCTCCCACCTGAAGATGTGCTCACTAACCACAGCTGCTGTCCTGGTCCTCAGCACAGACTGTTTCCATTTGAGCTGTGTGCAGACCATGGTTAACAAACGTGAGTCTGTGACTCCTCAAACAAAAGTTTATCTAAATGCTTCCTTGTAGCATCTATGACTGCTTGTTTTGGGGCAGTGTTTCTGAAGTGCTTAAATAGAGTGAGAACAGTACTGAGAACACATTCTTTAAAAAAATCTCAGTCATCTTTAAAGTCTTTATGGTCAATTTGAAATGTATTGATTAAGAGAGAAAAAATCAAATACCAGATTAGATTTCAGACCTGTTCTGTTTGCACCATACAAAAATCTAATTGAAAACATATCTGAAGTGTGACTGTTAAGAGTTTCAAGCCGGTAGATTTATTTTATCTAAGAAATAATAACGATCCTTTGCCATGAGGGTGTTAGAATGTCATTTTATATTGTTAATTTTATTGTACCTCCACAGGGACTGCCTGGCATCAATGGTTTTCCAGGACTCAGTGGAGAAAGAGTGAGTATTTCCTACAAGACTGTTGCTTCTAACACATGTGTAGACAATCTATCTGAAAAGTAAACTGTGGAGGACAAATTCTGCCTGCAGTTACACTAGCTGTAGTCTAACAAATATCATCTGGGTCCATCCATCATTGCAATTTTGGGTCAGTTATTTTTCTCACCAGTGAGAAAAAAAATTACCCTATAATTAAAGTCTGGTTTTGCTTAAACCATGAGCATCTTTTGAGAGCACTAAAGGGGGGTGTCACTTTCATTGTTCCCATTACTGTGATTGTGATTTCTGTAATTTTCTTCCTGCAAGCAGAAACTTTTTTGAATAGCTTTGTGCGGATGCGGTTGAGATGTATGGTTATCTTGGATATCACAAAGGGAGAAGAGATGGAAACTGATAAATATACCAGTTAAATCTCTGTCCCCATGGAAACACACCCAAATATTTAAAATAGCATTCTGTCAGACAGAGACTTACTGTTTGGTCTCAGAAAAAGGCTTCTTCAGTCAGCTTTAGAAATCACTTCCATGAGGTAAATAGCTGTGGGATGCACGATTTTTCCATGCTTTGCCATCTTTAGTTGTTTAAAGATTTGTCCTGCCACCAAGGCATAACAATAATAACATGAAACACATGGGACATGAAAGTACACGAAATCTGAAAAATAACATTTGCACAGCTATTCATTCCTGGTGATGTGGAGGGGAATTGCTATTAGTGATGCATACATGGAGAGGCTGATGCAAAACCCATTAAAGCCCACTGGTTGACCTTAACATGGGTTCATGCTCCAGTCGGATGTGAACAGTGGCTGCCCCTTTTTGAGAATGAATCTTGGCAATAATTTTAGCAGAAGGTACATTGGTACAGATGGACCATCATTCTGTAATGTGTGTGTGAGAGGGGACACCCTACTCTATCTGCTATTCACAGAAACCTCCTTTTTGTTGATTTTTGAGTGATTTTATTCTTAAGAAAGAAGGAAGGATGGTTAAGTCCAGCTACCACACAGATGAAGTTGCAGTTAAGTAGGAAGCTGCTGGCTTTGCTTTTAGACCACCAGCTCCACCTAGTGTAAAGAGATTTTACACCTGATATTCGAGAGGCTCCTTTTCCGATGGTGTGATGCACGGTTGCCATTATGGAAAAGTCTCTGAAACGTGTGGTCGGGTTTGCAGCATCTTGTTGAGAGCTGTGGTACCTGTAGTGCTTCAAAACTGCGTCAAAAGTGACTTACAGAGTCACTAACAAGTTCTGGGTGAGAATTGTACCCACTGTGAAACTTGGGAGATGCTGAGATTTTAAAAAGCTGACTAACAATCTAATTATAAGTGTGAATTATACAAAACTACTGGTTTCAGCAAAACTATGTTAATTGGCATCAGTTGTTGATCTGGCCACTGTTTTCTACTAAAAGCCCACCTTTTTAACACCAGTCTCTTTCCAGACTGCGTACAAACATTTTCTGTAGAGAACAAAAGTTATCGAAGAGCTGAGTAAAGCACACAGAAGAGATGATCTAATCTGGGTCAGCGTCTTTGAAACCTGCACTTTTCTCTGTTCACGCCATCAGCTGAAACACGCTCTTGTGTGATAGGATGTAACATGTTTTACTGTGCATGTTTTAGTCCACATGCTTTGGATCTGGAACCTTTTAAAAGAATGGAGTGGGTAGGATCTTAAATGTTATAACATTTTCTAGAGTAGAGATGGAAAATTTTCTCAGGGATATGGCCTTCCCCAGGGGTGGGAGAGTAGGGGGAAGGCACCTTCAGGGCTGCTCCAGAGTTCTTCTCATTTAGCTGTGGAACCCTTCTTCAGCCAGTCTCCAGCCACCTGGAAAAGAGCAAAAAGGGCCTGTGCACTTCAGTGCTATTTCACTGCTCCCTTTTCCATTCCAGTGAAAATATGTCCACTTGTAATGATTCTGATTCGTTTAATTTTCTTGTAGCAGGCTGGTGCGTTCTGGCTGCCTGGCTCATGTATCTCAGGGTCAACTGGCATGGAGGGGATCCCCTTTCTCTTCTTCCATCCTGCAGCATCCATGGAATGGTGTGAGTGTAGGTGCTCCTTGCACCTGCACCACTGCCAGGGGTGATAGAGCCTGCAGCACAGCAGGTCCCTCTGGCCTTTGGCAAGAGTAAGGCTTGCTCCAAGAGGTGGGACATCAAACCACAAGGAACCTTATTGGTGTTACACAAATTGCTACAGACCAAATAATTTTAGTCTGTCTCTGATAAAGGAAAAGTCAATCATTTTGATGTGTATTACAGGGTTTTCCAGGATTTGATGGTCCACCCGGTGGCCATGGTCCCAGAGGAAGCAAGGTATTGCTTTACTTTCATTTGCTAGAAGCAATAAGGCAGATGTCATTTTGCTTTGTTTTCTGTTCTGTCCTCATGTAGTAGTCATTGTGTCTGTTGTCACTGTAGAACCAGTTACGTGGTTTGTTAATTTGATTTCTTTGAGGTTTCTTAAATGTCACGTCAGTGCCTTTGGGAGTTTAGGGGTTTGTGTTTCATGGGCATACCTTTCCATTTTAAAAGAAATTCTCTATAATAGTGTGCTTGGGTGTGATACTTCAACTTCTGTTGGCAGGGGGAGCCTGGCGAGATGGGTGTTCCAGGGCCAGACTCCTATTTTCCTTCCCGCATCCCAAGGAAAGGTATGTCTTCTTTGCGTAGGTTGTTTATCTGAGCTGTTTCACTACCTTCTGCGGAGATCAAAAGCATGACATTCTGAGAATTCAACTCCTAAGAAAAAAATGTTCCAGAAGCTGTAATTGCCTTCCAAGAGAGTGCCCTAATAACCTTTTTGCAGGCAGGTGGTTTCTTTGTCTCTCCCGCTGAAGCTGGATTGCTATACAAAAGGCTTCCATGCATGCCTGTATCCACAGAGAAGAAGCAAGCAAAAAAGTGTGTGACTTTGTTGCCCAGTGAAAGGAAGAATGGGAGTCTGTGTTCTGTGTCCAGTTTCAGACTTTGGATAAAGTGCAGTAGTGGCAGCAGAGCAGAGAACATTCTTATCATCTAATAGAAAGACAGACGGACAGAGAGAAAGAAAAGAAAGAGAGAAAGAGAGAAAGAGAGAAAGAAAGAGAGAAAGAGAGAAAGAGAGAAAGAAAGAAAGAAAGAAAGAAAGAAAGAAAGAAAGACCCACACATTTAAAAAGCCTTGAGGAATAGAAGAGTATTTCTTTTCCTTTTTTAAATTGACAAACTTCTGTTGCGATCTCTTTTCACTAAGCTTGTAGCACCCGGTGTCAGCTGTTCTGCAGAGCTGTGGTGGCTCTGGCTGGCTAGACTAGAAACACGTAAAAGGTGATAGCAGTTTGCCAAGGCCAAAACTATTCAAGGGAAGGTGCCAGCAAACAGCAAGAGTGATCACATGCCATTTCCCTGGCCTTTGTCCTCATACAGTAGAGTTTACTAGTCTTGTTGAAAGCCAGAGAGACTAGCAATTAATGGCTCCCTTCCTCCCAGAGAAAGGGGGCAAGAGGCCCAAAACATTGGTCAAATCACCCCAAATACTCTGCCAACCTTTTAGAAGCAGGAGGGAGTGTGTAGAGAGAGAAAGAAGCAGGCAGGGGGCTGAACACACCACGTCCTCTGCTCTCACTGATCTTTGACAAGAGCACGATACTTTCTGCAGGCAATAGCTGGGCCCAGGCAGATGCTTTTGGTAGTGGGAAGCAAAGCAAAGCTCACATATCACACATCTGTTACAGGAGAAACTTCCTGTAGGAAAAAGAGGGGCTCTCCTCAGAGAGCTGCTCTTCTGTGCTCCCCAGGAGCAATGTAGCTGTAGCTGCATATTGGTAAAAGATACTAATACCATCCTTCTTCCTGGGCTTGGTGGCTCCACACCATTCCCGTCAGTCCATTCCTAAAGCTATGTTTTAGAAACTATTGTAAACTCTACTACTCCAAAGCACTTGAAGATCCTAACAAACAGCAGCATCGCACTAACACATTTCATGGAATCGGGGATGTCTTTCAGGTGCAAGAGGTGATCCAGGCTTCCCAGGTGTTTCTGGACTCCCAGGAGACCCAGGAGAGGAGGGAGATCGTGGGTTGCCTGGTCTTCCTGGAATTTCTGATGGTAATACCCCAGCAACACATCTTATAACAGCTTAACTTTATAGGGAGTTTTGACTGATACAGGGTCACAGCAGGGATAATTTTTATGCTGATCATGCAATAGTGCAGAGTAGTAAATAATAACTGGGGGGGCAAAAAACAAGAGGAGCGTTTTCCTTTGGACCAATGTGACTCTTGCAAAACTACTGAAATAGGGATGATGACAGAGCCTGGTTTCAGTAACTGCTATTGATTTGCTCAAGTGAAAAGTGCAGTTACCATTTTTGCTCTGTGCTAAATATGTCCATTTTTCCTTGCATGTTAGATGCAGTTGTATGAACTTTCTCTTCTGTTACATCACAGCTCTTTGGGCAGCACTGTTAAGAAACTGTTTTGAACTTCTTCCCTGGTTCTGTTTCAGCGGATGGGGATAAGCCAGGCTTACCTGGAGAAATGGGACCAAAAGGTGAAAAGGGTGAAATAGGATCTCCTGCTTATTATGCGGGCCCACCTGGGCTTCCGGGTAAGGACGGCTCACCGGGACTTCGCGGTCCACCTGGTCCTGTTGGAGAGCCTGGTAAGTGCAAAAAGAGAGATGATGAGAATGCACAGGAACATCTTTGATTATTTTAAAGACAGCTGTTGGCAGGGCAAAATGAGACATTGACAGAATGAAATGAAATGAAATGAAATGGGAGGAGGGGAGGACACGCGGAGAAGTCTTGTACAATCATCAGTGAAGAAAATGTTTGTGTGATTTTTAGACAGTCCTGGCAACATTTGAAAGAATGGAGAAAAGGATGTGCAGGAGGTGATCCAGAGCAGGCTGTTTGTGCTAATGCAAAGTAGGTTGGGCTGAGTGAGAGGAGGATTTCAGTATTAGAGAGAGCAAAGAATGGCAAAGATTGTCTGCCACAGCAGATGGAAGTTACTGAGAATGGGTGTGAGAAGCTGTGAGGAGATGAAGAGAGGAAAAGAGAACAGAGTACATCACAGCAGGCTGAGGGAGACAGTAAGTGACATTAGGGGAAACAGGGGAAAATGCATTGCAGCTCAAAGAAATAGGAATGAAAGAACAAAAGAGTAAATCTACAGTAGATGAATTTATATTTTTATTTAATTAAACTTCTAGGTCCTCTCTTTGGATTAAAAGGACGGGAGGGAACACCAGGTAGACTTGGTATACAAGGTTTCCCTGGGCCAAGAGGACAAAAAGGACCTAAAGGTAGGTTATAACTGATAACTCAATAAACGATCTGCTGTTATGCATTATGTAAATCCCCAGTGTGTTCAGTCTGGGTTTATTGAACTATGACATGCTTAAGGACTGATGAATTTGATCCGGGGCTAATATGACAAAGGAACACTGTGTTGGATTCTTGTCAGAAAAAAAAAAAACACAGTAGTTTTCTCATGTATTTGAGAAAGTAATCAAGTATTCTCAAGTCTATATATGAGATGGATACAGCTGCACATCCATTTGGTTTTGATAGAGCTTTCTTTCTTCTCTTTCCAATCTTTTCCTTAGGTGAAGAAGGGGATTGCACTACATGCCTTTTGGGTGAGGAACTCAGAAGGGGCTCTACTGGCCCCCGTGGCCCTCCTGGCTTTCCAGGAACCCCTGGCCAGCCTGGAAGGAAAGGAGAACCTGGTGATCAAGGACCACATGGTCTTCCTGGCTACCCTGGTGCAAAAGTGAGATAGTTGTTTCTTTATTGCTTAGTTTTATATGGCTACTATGAAAAAAAAAACCAAAACCCCAAGCTATTCCCCATGGAAAAATGATGAAAAGTATTTCTTCTTTCTTTCTGTCTTTCTCTTTCTTTCTCTTTCTTTCTTTCTTTCTTTCTTTTTCTTTCTCTCTTTCTCTTTCTCTTTCTTTCTCTTTCTCTCTCTTTCTCTTTCTCTTTCTCTTTCTCTTTCTCTTTCTCTTTCTCTTTCTCTTTCTCTTTCTTTCTTTTCTTTTCTTTTTCTTTCTTTCAATTTCTTTCTTTCTCTTTCTTTCTTTCTTTTTCTTTCTTCCTTCCTTCCTTCCTTCCTTCCTTCCTTCCTTCCTTCCTTCCTTCCTTCCTTCCTTTCTTTCTCTCTCTCTTTATCAGCTACCATTCAGTGCCTGCCCTGGAATTCAGTAAGAGGTGGCTGAGGAAAACCTAACATGCACCTAACAGGCTTATATTTTAGTGAGCATGAGTGTAATTATTCAGAACTAAAGCAAACTGGCATAAAATAGTCAATGGTAAATGAGTCTGTAACCTCTGGGCCTTGGCACCTACCACGGATATGGATTTGGTTCCGTGATTGCAAGACTCTTGGCCAGCAGCTAGAAATTCCCCTTTCAGATGGGCTGTTCAGGAGGAGGTTTCTGCGTCCTGCCAGGGAATCAGGAATGCCAGAGACTGCTCTTTAGCTTCACCACAGTTTGTCTTTGCAAGAGGGAAAGTTTCCTTCCTTGGAGATTTTCATGCATGGCTAGGCAAGGCCCTGAGCAACCTGCTCTAAGTGCTGGGTTGGGCCAGAGACCTCCAGCCCTCTCTTCTAACCAAAACCACAGGTCTGTGATTCGGGGCAGGTCACTTAATCCCTTTGTGCCCAAGTTCTTGTCTGGTAAATGAAGGTGGTGCTGCTTTTCAGCCCCAGAACAGTGCTGTGAACCACAGTCCACTGCCAGCTGTGAGGCTGTCCTCTTTGGGAGTGGTGCACAGGAGGAATTGCATGGTTTTTTCCAAGGTGGCAAAGAGTTGCTTAAGGTATTTTCTTTAGTGGCTAACACTGAGTAATTCACCATGTGCAGTTCTGCAGCAGCAGTCACCTTCAGGACACTAGCTCGTGGAAAGCCACAGGTGTCCCAATCCATCCTCATGCAGAAGCTCCCCTACCATGCCATAGAGACCTTGGTCCTAGTTACAACATATTAATAAAGGTTCTGCACAAGAATGGGATTACTGAAGAGGAAATCCTTCACGGAAAGTATCAGGAAAGCAGTAAGATTTAAGGAGGCTTTTTTTTTAAGCAGGACAGTAGAAATGCAAATCTTGATACTTATTTCTTAAACAGTTCTGGTTTGTTTCGGGGTTTTTTTAATGTGTGTAACACCAGGGATTTTCGGGTCCACCTGGATTTCCTGGACGGAAAGGAGAAAAGGGAGACTCTTTACACATAACTACAAAAGGTAGAGTGAAAATTCTTATCACCTGTATTTTCCTATTATTTATACTACTAAGGAGAGATTGGTCTCACAACAGAAGGTCTTCTTTAGGCACCAAAGGAATCCGAGGAGATCCTGGGCTGCCTGGAATCAGAGGTGAAGATGGTTTCCCAGGCAGAGATGGATTAGATGGTTTACCAGGACAGCCTGGCCTTCCGGTAAGCAACAAATACAGCAAATACACCACACCCAGTTACTAATGCGCTTAATTGTGAGGGGTTACGATCACCAGCCTGTCCTTGTCTCACAGATAACGATGCACAACTAGACTGAGTTTGCTGGTTATTGATAAATTAAGCATCAGGTTTACTCTCAGGGTTTTTAGAACAATCTTTTGCTTTTATTTCCGTTTTATCTAAACAACAAGTAGTAGGGTATTACTCATTTAGGCCAGCTTGTGATTACTGGTTAGTTTGTGGTAATTAATGGTTTCTTGGTGACTCCTTCTAGTATAGTCTGAGATTCTCTGTGACTGAACTTCAATGGCTTTGGTACATCTGTTTTAAAGAAAAGCAAAATTTACTACCATTTTATATCCTTAAAATTTACATTATGTTATCATATTGCTTGAGAGCAACTCACCTAACTAACCGTAGCTATCTAGAAATTAGACGTGTAGTCTTTGTTCATTTTCTAACTTCCTTCTATAGGCAAAATTAAATACCTTGCAAGAAAAATTCATACAGCCCATCACAAATGCTGTTTTGAACCAGTGGGAAGCTCATCTATCGTATTTGAAGATGGGCAAGAGCTATATCAGGCACTCTAGACCACAGTACTTTCACTCCCAGTGAAGATGGTACTTTACATTGCTTCTCAAGATAGAAAAGCATTCTCTGATGATGTTTGTAAGATGTTGATTCCGTAGTGTAGAAATGCACTAGAGGAGCAGACAGAGAAAAAATCTGTTGTGCGCATTTTTATGTCAGCTTTTCTCAGAAGTACATGCCACAGTGGAACATCTCTAGAAATGCATTTGGTTTCCCCAAACACGCTTAGAGCTTCTCAGAAAGGGCCAGGAGTCCCTCCACAACACTGAGTCATATTGCCCAAGTGCTTTTCATGGGCCAGCTTTTCTAGGGGAATGTTCCCTCAAGGGGCACTTCTCTCATGCCCTTACTGCCATGTGGTCTACGTTAAAGTCAGGTTATTTCAAAAATACTTTCTTTTCAATGTTGATTTAAAGAGCTGGGATGCAACACTTGAGAAATTGTTGCCTATAAGATGTTATTTGTGAGAGTAGTTCAACTGCTTGAGTTGTGTTTGTTTCTCAGCAAAGTCAGGAGTGACCACCTCCGTTCACTTCCCGCAGGGTGATTCTATCAGAGGTTTCCCCGGTGATCCTGGTTATCCAGGTGAATTAGGCCCAAAGGGCTTTCCAGGAGAAGCAGGCCAGCCAGGTGAAGGATTTCCTGGTCCAAAAGGGTTCCGGGGTCCTCCAGGTGACCAAGGACAAGGTGGAAGCCCAGGACCTCCAGGTCTGCCTGGTCTGCCAGGAGAGCCTGGCCAACTAGGTAAGAGACACCACTCTATCTCACATCAGAGCCATGGAAGATGAGCACTGAGTTGTGTGCAGCATTTATACAGCGCACTGTTGAAAAGGGAGAGCTTGGTGGGGGAAAAAGGAAGTGCTGGTATTGTCCAGAAATCTTAAAGAAGGAGATAAGTCAGAAGCCCCAGTAGTTTCATGTCAGGTATTGAAACAGCATGAATTAATGTGTTAGTGCCAGCAAATAACATTTTTCAGGTTTCAAGCAGTTGGAGGCAATGGAGCAGTATCCTGCTGTTGGAAATCCCACAGGTGGTTTTCTCTGATCTTCCCCATCCAATATAATCTTGTAATTGACCAGAGAAAATCATGTATCCACCTGATGCCTTAGGTTTTAACTTCTATATTTTTCAAATCCTGTGCTGCCTGGTGTGTAACTCTGAAGTTTCTTGTGGCCTGTGAGCTGCTGTTCTCTCATGCTGGTCAGACATAACAAACCTCTGCAGGTTTCCACTCCAAGGACACCAGGCCCAAAATGTGTAAACTAAAAGCCTCTAAAGGGGGGCAAACTTGGGGTAATGACATCATGAAACTGAGGTTATAATTGGAGAATTAACCCTGATATGCAAATGAACCAAACTTATAAAAGTGTGAAGAACCCGTGACCCAGGGTCCATCTTGGGTGTAGCCTCTGGACTGCCCAGGGTGTGCCTTTGAAGGCCCTTCAAATAAATACCTCCTTTTATTCTCTTCATTCTTGTCTAGTCTCTGTGTTTTAGGTGGCCACTTAAGGCATCACACCCTTCAGAGCCCCTCATAGTATCTCTGCAGCTTTCAAGTCCCTTCCAAGCATAGGAATGACAGGGCTACATTCAGAAGAGCTCAGGCTCAGAGTTTTATTCCTCAAATTTGAGAAGCCTGGCAGAATATTCAAGCTAAAGCAAGCACATGTCAACCTTACACAGTGCATGGGATACAGCCTCCTAACTTGGACAGGATAGGTTTTAAGCCTGGATCTAATCAATGTGTGGGTAGAGTGTTCCAGTGTGTTACAGCAAATAATTTGTGTTGTATGTGTGCATAAGACATAAGGGAATACATTATCTGTTGTTTTTGTAGGCATTTTGGTTAGGATTGAGAACATTTTTGTCTTTTTGCAATTTTTCTCTTTTAGATAATAACTGTGTTTTCTAATTCTTTGCTCACAGACTGTGGGCAGGTCACTGAAGACTTTCCTAGAGGAGATGGAACTGAGTCAATATGGTCAGGTACTGTACATACGAATGGCTTGAATATCTTTTTAGCCTCATGATGCTTTTATGGGTTGATACTTTCTTTCTGATGACTGCTTTGGATGCTCTTTGTTGTAAACAGTTTGGACTTTAGGTCACAAATAACCATGCATATACTTCACGTAGCTCTAAAGTAAATTAATCAAATTGAACATTTTCTAAAATTGTTGCACTTTTTAGCTCTACAATTCAGAAATTCTTTATTTTATCACTCCTGAGTGTTTATTGTAGCAAAACAATGATTACTGTCCCATCTATAAAAACAGTAGCAGAAATTAGGTGCCCAAGAAAATTTTAGCAACGTTTTTTAAAGAAGAACTTTGAGTGAAGATTTTCAGTGCAATTTGATATATAAGAAAAAACCCTTAGATTTTTACAAAAAGTGACTTGCTTGCTTCAAGAGTATAAATCACCTACAGAGAAACAATGTTTCTTTTATTCTGAAAAATACAGTCATCCATGAGGCTGGACTACCCTTCCTGTGCTGGTCCAACTGGACCAGCCACCACAGCCCCTGTAAAATAGGTAGAAGAGCAGCTCTTGGGGTGGAGATCTGCTTGAGTGCTCCCCTGAAAATGCCACCCGTGGCCAATTTTTTCTTTTTTCAATGAAGAATAAAATTTCTTTTTGAATTAGGAGTTTGCTTGTTAATTTCATTCACCTGTTTTAATGAAATTGTCTCAACTGCAGGCACAGAGACATTGAGAGGCAGCATAGGAGCACATACAGTGTGAGTAACTTTGTTTTTTGTTTGCAGGTGCAGGCTGTGTAAGGCCACCGAAGGGATCCCAAGGCAAGCCAGGACTGCCAGGAGCCACAGGTAATGTTTTCCCTTCACCTGTGTTTCCCACATACACTACATTTGAGGGGTGTCTTGCCATACCGATTAAAGCCGAGCCTTAGCAGACAGCGAGTTTTAGAAATTCCATTGGAAGAGAGCATTAACCTGACCCTGCCAGAGATACCTGAGCAGTGTGCAGCCCAGGTGACTTCACCATTCCTGAACTAAGCCTGCCTTTGCTAAGGAGTGTCAGCCACGGAACAGAAAGCAGAAAGGACAGCCCATTTGCTATTCTCCACATGCGAGTCAGGAAGAGTATATGGAGTCTGCAGGTTTATTGGTAGAGAGTGTACTGAGGTCTCTCAGAGCTGACTGGACACCTCACAAGGCAAATCCTGTCCTCTGTGAGCAGGGTGATAAAAGGCTTCGATGGAGGACTGTGACAGATCCTTCTTATTGTTCCTCTTCAAGTGATGTACAGAGTGCCTTCAGCAAGTGTGAGCCTAAAGTGTGACACGGCTCAGTATCGTGGGCCAGGCTGTCTGACACGGCACAGCTGTGCTGTCTGTAGCCACGCACACCTCCCTTGCTGAGCTGGTCCTCCCTAGCCCAGAGGGGCCATCTGGTCATCCTGGGCCTCCCCAGCACAGAGGGTTCCCCGTCTCCTTCCAAGAGGAAGACGAGACGAGGACAGAGCCTGAGGGACTGTGTGAGATGGAATGGAGAGACACATGGGCAAGGTGTGCTGAGTGGTCATAATGACTGACCTGGAAGAGGGAATGTCTGACCAGCACCAATAGTTCCTATAAACTTATATACTCCCAGCCTAAGCAATAAAACTGTTTTTCAGTAAATCCTTCTCATTACCAGCTGTAAAGACACTCACAAAAACCATAGCTGGGTCCTTCAGATTTTGGGAAATGTAAAATTCTTGATGCATCTGTTCCTGTGCTGCTGCGCTTTAGCCAAGGTTGGCAACCTGGAGTATAAATTTTAAGGTCAAGCTTTTTTTTTTTTCCCCCAGCACAAGGTTTATTATGGCATACATGAATTGATTAATTAATTTATCAAAGACTAATGGATCTTAAAAGGGAAAATTTTATCTCTGTTGAAAGATTACCTGTGTTTCCTTAGTCCTAATGCCTAAGTTTGTTGCTAGGATCAGTGCTTCTTGTTTTCTTTGCAATATTTCTAATTTTTTTCTGAGTATGATGATTTGTTTATTCTTTCATTCACATGAGCTTAAAGGTTTTTCTTCCAGTGAGTACAGTCAGATTTAACTCCGAGCTGTAAGACTGCTGTAACACAAGTGATGCCGTTTTCTTGTGTTTTACATTTTGTGTTCTTGGTTGGCTCTTTAACAGATCTTTCTCTGTCTTTGTTAGCTTGTGTGTTTTAGTAATTTTAAGACTTGGTTTTCATCCTCTCTCTCCAAAACCTGGGAAAGGCCCCTTGCAGAGCCCAGTGCAGAACTCTGTTCATAGCTGCATTTCAGCCTGAGGCAGTTCTGGAACTGGAAGCCTGGGAGGAAAAGGACACATTTTCACGGCTTCTTTTTGCCATAGCTGTGCCAGTTGAGATGTCTGGAGCATCATTCCTACCCACATTGTCCAGACTGACACAAAAGCACCAACACCTTCTTTACACCATTTTCATTGTCTGCTTAGAGCGATGTGGTTTGTCCACAAGATTTGTCACCTTCTGTTCAGCCAGCACGGAGCTCCACTGCAGACAATCAAGTCTCTCAGTGTCCTAGGTGCTAATGGCACACAGTGCATCAAGCAAGGAGCTGTATTTATAGTCTCCCACTCTGATGTCCTTGTGTTCCTTTGAAATTCCTGGCAACACACGCAGCCCACCCTGAGTTACATCTTGGTTATTCAGGAGTCTCAAGACCTACATGATTGCTGTTGAATAAAATGTTTAAGCTGTTTTCTGTCTCAAACATACAGCTAAAACATTCGCAAACTAAACATTGGCCTAAAATAAAAACTTTTTCTTGCTGCTGTTTGGCACAACTTGTTACCAATCACCAGCTAACATTGCATAATGAGTTACTGAAATATGTGGCAGGCAGTGGTTGTATTCTCCCTCTGCACCTTCTTTCTCTCACATGGCTTTTTAATCAGTGCTATACTGAACAGAATTAATGAAAGTCAGTTATTGCAGATGGGAAACAAGACCAAGATGCCATTCAGGTAAGAGGCACATTGGAGTTTTTCATTGAGACATGAAAGCCTAAGATTTTCCTTTTGATTTCTTTCTGGGAAGTTATTTTTCATATAAGGGAGAGAAAAACAGTCCTATACAGCACTGTGAAATGTTATGCACACTGCATTGGCTGGACCTTATTGCTCGTCTTTTTAAATGTTTCCTTCTCCTCTTCACAAATGATAGTTAAAACTACAAATAGTCATGGTTTCATACATAATCATACAAATAATGGAAATTCAGAAAACTAAAGTGGAAAAAAGTATCAAAATCCAAGTGAAATTTTCCTTGGTTTGTCATAGTTAGGGAAATTTGCTTTCAGTAATGAATAAATGAGATGTAATTCATGGTGATGGTAAGCAGCAACATTTTAAATGTTAAAGCACGTTGTTGACCTTCAGGCCTGAGCTGGGAACTTACCAAGTTCAAATTTCTGGGGAGGGTAGGGAAACAAAGCATTCCACAGGAATTATTTTCAAAGAACTTTACAGAAAAATCTTGATCTTGGAATACAGTGAACTAATGAGACTCATGTAATAAAACTATTGCACGGGAAAAAAAAATACAATTTTTGAAACATGATAAAGGAATCCTACAAAATGCTTGTAGGTTTTGAGATGTTAAAAACCCAGTAATATTTGCCCTTACTGAAATGTCGAATAATGTATCACAAGGAAGTAAGGTATCGTTTTAGCTGTCAGGAGAAAAATCAGTATGAACAAGAGGTCAGTGCCAGAAGAACACTTTTTCAGGGCACATCCTTTCTTTTACAAGGGAATCTCTAGACTTGTAATGTTACAAATATAGTAAGTAGGCTAGTTAATTTGCATTCATTTTTGGGGGTTATTAGATCTAACCTTTAGCCTTACATTTCTGTTCCTTGGTTATCTAAACCAGTCTGCTCTTGTTCTGTGATCAGTTTAGCAGGGAATGGAAAATTTTTTTTCCTCCTCCAGCATCTCATCTGTGCCCATTTCTGTGAACGTTCTTTTTTGATATTGCCTTTTGACCTTAATCTAAAAGCCTTAATTTACAAAATATTGAAAGGCTCCAAAAGTCTGTGAAACTAATTATCTTCAACCCAGTAGTCTCCATATCATTGGTCTTTAAATCAGGTTAATCCATGTTTGCAAAAGCACTTAAACTAGATTTTCAGCCCATGTTTTGGGATCTTGAATACTTCTAAAGAGCTACTGCACAGCCCCCCATTAATATTTTTTTAAAGTTTCGTCTTTGCATCCAGAAACACATCATGATGATATTTACTTCTACCATTTTTACATTATATGCACATTTCTGGTTTGTTTGTTCAGATCACACTTTCTTACTTCTTTTATATAATTTAGGTGCAAAAGGTGCAAGAGGATTCCCAGGTGATCCAGGTCCAGTGGGCTTCCCAGGGCTAAATGGTACACGAGGTGATCCAGGTCGGGAAGGATTCCCAGGTCCTCCAGGTATCTTGAAATAATTAGTCATTCTTTACATACTTTTGACCTTTTTACTGCAGTCACTGAAACACAAAGACTTGATTCCAGGAACATTTTCACTTATCTTCCCTTCTACATAGAATCAATAACCCATTAGACAAAACTGCTACTTTTCAAATCCAGAAGTATTTCCTGCAACTTCCATAATGATGAAAAATTTCATAGATGCCAACCTTTTAAAATCTGCTTTATTGTGCAAAATTATAAATGCGACAGTAAAAATTCATTAAATTGTCATAAAGAAATTCAGTAAGATATTTCAGATTCCAAGTACATTATACTCACGATGATGATGCAGAAAGGAAGACAATAATAGTATTATTCCATTCAATTCTTTTCAATATCAGTATAAATGGTACTGGACATATGGAAGGTGGAGTACTAGGTACTCACCTTGCACATAGGCAGCTCTGTTCCCAGAGTGTTTACAAGTGTTCAGTGCCTGTCAGATTTTGTGCTAGTCTGTAATAGGTGCAGATTTTTTAAATCCCAGGGCTTCTGTATCTCTCCAGAGGTTCCAGGATGTCCAAGACACATCAGTTCAAGGCGCATCAAGACACAAATGTCTGTTTGTAGACAGCAAGTCAGATGAGCCAGTGCGTGTGCCACTGCACACATGACCCATGCAGTGGCACACACATAGAAGTTGCAGTGGGTGTGTATGTTCACAAATCTTCAGTCAGTCCTGCAAGAGTTACAGGAATTACCTCCAGAAACTACCACTTCCCTGTGGTCGACCAAGTTTCTTTGGTCAGAGAAATGGGTACTGAGTTGTTTGGGGTTTTTTCTGTACCCCAATACAGAAGCCATTGGTGCAACTTAATTTATGTGCTCTCTGGAAATTTTTTTTGTGTTATCTGATTTCAAAGTCCTAAATCCTCACAGATTCTGAAGTGCTGCAAACTTTCCCAAATCCAGTGCCAGGTGCTGCTTTGCCCTCAGTGTTCTCTAGACTCATCTACAGCATCTGTAGTAGCAACAGAGAAAGCAAAAGAAGAGCTGATGCGTGTCCTGGTCGACAGGCAAGGGATGCATCATAAAACATGGCTCTGTGCAGCTTAGGGCAGGACCATGAGCTTTTATCTCCCCTGCTAAGCTCTACAGAGTGCTCCAATTGCTAAATTAGGGCTCCCACATGGCTCTCAGGCCACAGGGACCAATTCTTGGCAGTTTTCCATGCTATCTTTCACTAGTGCTTGGGCTTAATTTTCAGTCCAGGTCCAGTTTTCCAGTCCACAAGAAGCCTTTACCTTGTCATTTGTGGTAATGGGGGCATCATGTTGGTATATCTAGGATTTGAACTCCAGCATTTGTAGTGAACCCTGTGATGCCTAGTCCCTGTTTTATTTACAGGTTTTACTGGACCCAGGGGAGACAGAGGCCCAAATGGTCTACCTGGACTGCAGGGGCACCCAGGCCTTACAGGAAAATCCGGAGCTCCGGGAGCACCAGGACCGAAGGGCCTTCCTGGTGACATTTTTGGAGCAGCAGCAGGTTCCCGAGGGGATGTCGGCCTCCCCGGCTTCCCAGGGTTGAAAGGTGCACCAGGAGATCAAGGAGTACCAGGAGCTAGAGGTAACAGCTTCTTCAAATAAAGAAGTATTTAAGAGTGTGATACAAATGCAGCCAAATGGTAGGGATGTGAGAGTAGTAAGAGACCAGGTTAGGATGTGTCAGAGGTACTGATGACCCCACTATCCATTCCCAGTGCCTGATAATCTCCCATTCTTTCCACTTCTGTGTCAGCTATTGCCAATATGCCTGGCTCCTCTGAACACTTTCTGGAGGTCCACTGCTTATGTTTAGCTCTCCTTCACACTGCTCTACGTGAAATCAACTACAGTAGGATACCAGAGAACAGGATTTTGCTCATCTTTGTCCCTTTCAGATGTACTGCTAATTTTTTTTCACTGTAGGTAAGGGGATGGTGATGTCGCTGTTATCCTGACTTTTCACTTACATACAGCAATTATACTGAGATTTTTTCCCACACCAAAAGATGTCTGGGTACTGCATGGCTTTGCTGATCAGCACATTGCAGTAGTGCTGAATTTGTAAATTTTAACTAAGAGGACATAGAGTTAGGTAACTGCTAACAAGCTATTTTACCTTGTCAGTCTTGGGCACTTGCAAATAAGAAAAAGATAGCATTATATACTGATTCATAACTTCAGGGTGTTCATTTTTCACAGACCATAAAAAACACTCTGAAATCCCTGCAGAAAACAGAGTTTCTCTACAAAATCTGACTTTTTCACTTTCTAAACTCTGTGAAGGACTGTCAAAAACACATGTGGGAATTTAGCATACCCTACTACAGAGTTTCAGTAGCATCTGGACACAATTAAATTTAGGACTGCTGGTTACCCCTTTTCCCTGTGTGGAACTGAGAAAGGAGTAGTAATTGTATGACTAGCTCGAAGCAAGGTTTATAACAGGAACTAGTTTTGGATATCCTTCTCATGATTTTTGATGAAAATAAATAAAGAAGAACATCATCTTCCCAGAGTTATTTGAAGTGAGGAGAGCTGGTTTCACCTGCAGTAGAGCCCCAGAGTGAAGGAAAGGGATGAAAGCAGCTCTGTGGCACTTCACAAGTTTGAGAAAAGGCAGAAAACATCACTAACACCTCTGAAAAGGGGAAGAAATCCAGTTTTGTTTGAAAACAAAAAGTATGGTGTGACTTTGCACCTTCTTTGTAAGCGTTTCTGTAGAACTAAGTTTTCAGCAGTAAAAAATACAGTGAAAATAAAAAGTATTACTAGTTTGCCTGTTCTTGATTGTTTTACAGTTCTGACAGAATGGCTCCAAATGGCATGTGAATTTTTGTACAAGTATGAATTTTTTTTAATTTGACATGAAATGGCTAGGGATTCCTTTATACCACCTTTGCCACTTCACTCGGAATAGCAAACGAAAGCCTGCATGCTCTTGTTGAGGAAACCCACTTTAAGTGACCGCAATTATAAAGCTCATTTAGCTACAGTCAAGCCAATGGGCCTACACTGATGTAAAACCTGAATAAAGAGAAGCAGATCCACTTGACCTGGATTTTAAATGCCATGTACTACTTGGATGCTGCTGCTTCTCCAAGCTGAATGAAAAGCAGGCATTATCTTTTAAAACTTAACACCCTCTTTGCTCTTACGCGGTAGAGACATAAATTTTCACCCAGTGCATTAAGTCATGAAGAATCAGGGCCTTTTTGCTCAGGAATTTGTATCAGTCTTACAACAATGCCTTGTAACGACCTTACATGAAAATTTCTAAACAACAACACGGATCCCACCATCTGCCTTAAATGTTACTTTTCCTGCCTATAACATTTTAGACAAGATACATAGCATTATTTCAGTGGTTCAGTCAGCTGCTTGATTCAGTTCTTACTAAGATACATGTGCCAGAGAGATCAGGAATTACAGAATTATTGGGATTAAAATTGAAAGAGCCCTGCTCTGTCTATATCCACTTGGTGCCAAATCGTTACCATTCATTTGAAAGAGTCGATCAACCTTTCTGACTCAAATATTGAGATCATTGCTGGTAATTATTTTAAATCTAAAGAGCAGTCTTTTAATTTGCTTTTCCTGTTCTCACTGAATTTTCAAAGGAAAAACGCACCGTGGAAGACTAGGCTGTACAGAGAAGAGAGGTATAAAAACAAGCTCTCTAGATATGATGCTCGCTAATGCATGATTTTGGTCTTTTAGGAGTGGATGGCAGCCCAGGTTTGCCAGGACCCAAAGGAGATCCAGGGCCACAAGGCCTCCCTGGTTTGATGGGATTACCAGGAACACCTGGAACGCATGGATTCCCAGGTCCACCAGGAAACCGT
The DNA here is from genome assembly GCA_013398855.1 of Mohoua ochrocephala. NCBI lineage: Eukaryota > Metazoa > Chordata > Aves > Passeriformes > Acanthizidae > Mohoua > Mohoua ochrocephala. Next base: position 88,362 of record VZTA01005155.1, on the reverse strand, counting down.
GGGCCAGATGGTGGGCCTGGCTCTCAAGGACCTCTCGGTGAGGAAGTGACGTGGTCCTGTGTCATTCCTCTCGCTAGTCCTCTGTGGCAGGGCAACTGTATGGTTTCCACAGTGGAAAGTTAAGCGTGGGGATGATCTTCACAGGCAGAGCTGCTGCTTTTCTTTCTATAGCCACTTACCAAGTCAGGTCAGAGCTTGCTGCTGGCAGACTGGGAAAAGGGAGCCACCAAATGGGGGTAGTCTTATGGAAAAGGGGCTTAAATCTTAAATTAAAGAGGAGGGGAAGGTCCTGTTGCAAGTGAGTGTGGAACCACACTGATAGCAAGGCTGGTTCCTGTTGATGAGCTACTTTATCTTTTCAATCATTTCTGCAATTCTTTGATGAAAAAAATCCTGATTTCCCCCCTTCAATATGAAGCTGGTAGGACAGCAGTTTTCTCCCTCTTGAGCTACCTCGTATGAAACCATCGTCTATGTCCAAACCTTTTTTACTCTTCCTGTTCTCACGTTTACACAACAGGTCCACCTGGTGCTAGGGGAGAAGATGGTGAGCAAGGTTTTCCTGGCCCCGTGGGGCTGAAGGGTCTGTCTGGTGACAAAGGTGACATGGGTCTCACGGGATTGCCAGGTATACGTGGCGTGCCTGGTCCCCCTGGCATAAGTGGAATGGATGGCTTTCCAGGAGATAAAGGTGAGCTCTGGACTGCTGCTTTGAAAACAGTAGTTGATTAAAGCTGTTCTGTGCTGAGATGAACCAGACATATTCTCTGCTGGTCTCCCTCTATTTAAAACAGTAGAATTCGGATCATGTGCCTAATATATTCCAAAATCACTGCCTGTTTACCCCTGCGTTGTGCTTGGCACAGTGCTAGCTCGTGACATGCAGCCCTATTTAGAAGAGCAATGGCTGTTTTATTTCTCATTTTTAAAAAAATATACAGTATTTACTATTTTCTCTCTGAAAGTCTTACCCTCATCCTCGTCCCACTGGTCCTCAGTAAAATTTAAGAGATGTTTCCCCAAACTTTGGCTTTAAAGTTTTTTAAAGCTGGGAGCTGTGGACTGAGCAATGCCAGACACGAGACCTCAATGGTGACTTTAGGATACTAATGTTATGTTGAGAAGGTGAGATTCTCACCTGCCAGGCATGAGAAAACACATATGTGTAATGCACATTGCCCGCACCACACAGGGAGTTTCAGCAGGGCTCAACTCCATGTGAAGCCCAGTTGAGCACAAAGCTTGCTTAAAAATGCATGTTGCAATTTCATCAGTTGGAAAGACAGGACAAGACTAGCTCTGGAACACTGATCAGCTCTCATTTGATAGAAATTAAGATCTGTTTGTTAGCTTTACCCATGTAAAACAGCATTCTCTTGTTTAGAAAAGAGGAGTAGGGGAATTTTTGGTGAGAAAGGGCCAGACAGTCCTAGACCCTGTATCTCTACACGTAGAACAGGCCAACTAAAAACCTTATGTGGAACTAGGTACCTATCTCAAGCTTATCTCTAGGAGAGGGGTTGCACTGATCTCTCAGAAGAATACAGTAAGTTCTGGTCATCTTCACAACATCTCCTCTTGGCCAGTTGAGGCAGGTTAGTGTACTGCTGAGAACACAACCTCAGGAGCTCTTACTACCTCTCAGAGAGCTTGGGTGCCTGCTCCAGACCCGTAGATTGCTGTAGGCATCAAGGCACCCAAAAAGTAGGTGCTGCTGCACTGAAGTTTTCATACCATTTTGTCACGTGTTGCTGGTTCATATTTACTTGATTTGCAGAAATCTGAGTGAAGTAACAGTTGTCTTCCCCTTCTTTCCTTAAAGGCTTGAGAGGTTCACCTGGCATTGATGGTTTCAAAGGCATGACTGGCCTAAAAGGAAGACCAGGCATCAAGGGAATCAAAGGAGAATTTGGCCCTCTCGGGGCTCGGGGAGATAAAGGCTCCCAGGGTGCCCGTGGCTTCAAAGGTATTTGCTTGTGGGTGGTACCAGTGTGTTTGCTCTTCACATCTGCAGAACTATTTTACAAGGACACAAAGAAGACACATTTTTCACATGGTAAATTTAGCTCAGACATTCCTCCACCTATTTCACACATGGGCCTCTGGCCAAGAGGCCTGGATTTTAGACTCAGGGAAAGGTTACTTCTTTACACACTTAAGGCCGGAGACAGACATCTTATTACTCATCTGAGCTCAGATAGTGGCACCTCTGGACATGTGCAGAAGTCAAGAGAGCTTTTTCCCAGGAAGTGTGAGATGTTTGGGGGAGAATACTTGGATTTTTCTCCAGTTGCACTGTAAAGACAGTGAAATATTCAGAAAACCAGGCAATTCAGTAGTTAAAACGAAGTAGTTAAAAGTCACAAACATTCAGCTGGTATTATTGTTGGTGAAATGAAAACTGTAACTCAGTCCTCTTTTTATTGCACACAATTATCTTTAAATAAATGCTTTGCCGCAAGGCCAAAATGTTCTTTCTAGGGACCCTGAGATTGGTATTTTTTAAAAAAACTATCTGCAATTCAGAGATTGCAGAACAGTGATCTCAGCAACAGTCTCAGCAAAAGGCAAGTGTGAAGGCAGCCTCTGTGAAGAGACGAGCAAATATGCTTCTTGGTGAAGAAATGTAAGACAGTGCATAATCACAGGAGACAAGTCTGGGTTACTGGCCTGTCTCTGCACCCCACAAAGAGCTAAACACAGTCATACAGTCTATATGGGGCCCTTCTTCAGGACATTATTTACTGATAGCACCAGTAACCATAAAGTCATGAAAATGAACACTGTAACTGCTAACAAATCCAAACACTTTCTTTTGCCCAAGGTTTTTTGACTGAGAATTTCCTTTTCATAGAACTTAACTACTTTTCTGTGCTTTCTCCAGTGTGCTTTTCAGGGCTTTTTATAAACCATGATTTTGGGGGTTTTTTTATAAACACATGATTCCTAACTGATTTGCTGAGAGATAAATTATTGATCACAGATGAGTCTGGGTCCAGCTCCCAGGATTGTATGTACAAAAGTTTAACTCCGTTTTCATGTTTTCTTAAGCGTGACTCTTCCACTGCCATGTTGTATTGACACAGGTTACTTTTCGTGCAAGTGGATTTTCTGTAGCTTGTGCAAGGTCGTTCCTTTTTCCTATTTCACTCTTCTGTTCACTTTTTCCAACAGTGCTTCTGACTAGCATTTTGTAACATGGTTGGATTTTTTACCCTTTAGGTGACCGTGGGGCTCAAGGCCCCCCCGGAGAACCTCCAAAGCTCATGCCCAGCATGATGATGGAAGTCAAAGGTGAAAAAGGAGATGCTGGAGAAAGGGGCACGAAGGGATTCTTTGGCTTAAAAGGTCAGTGGTCCCAGTAAAACAAGGCAAGCACATTCAGGATTATCAATCAGTGCTTGCTCTCAGCTACCATATTAAATATTCCCTGCTCGTTGTACCACTGTGCTGCAGCCCCCCCAGCAAGCTCTCTGACAGCAGAAACTGAGCTCTTGGCTGCATTTCACAGAGTCACCCCCAAGGAACGCGTTGAGGGGTGATGTGTGTGTGTGTGTGTCGCCTTGTACAGCACATTGTGGTGCCACGTTTTGAGACAGCCATCAGCAGGAAAAGTTCTTACACACAAGCAACTGCATGTCAGCCTTCCCTTACTTATTTTTCTTCTTCCCTGCCTGCAGGTAGCAAGGGAATGCCAGGCCTTCCTGGAAAGACAGGAACCCCAGGGTCCCCTGGGCATCCCAGCTACGTGGCTGGTGTGAAAGGAGACATCGGCGCAAAAGGGCTGACAGGTCTGAAAGGGTATCCTGGTCCTGCTGGCTCTCCTGGCATCAGAGGCTTCCCTGGCACCACAGGAGTCAGAGTGAGTTCACACACATGAGGGAATATTGGTGTCCTTGTGCTGGCATTCAGCTTCTCAGCAAGTGGCATTCATCCCTTGAAATTTGCTGAACAATGGCAGTGCAAGGATAAAAATGCCATAAGCATTTAATAAATAGATCAAATATTTTTGCTTGCTCCCTCCAACATTAATTAAGCAGAGTCATTTCTTTTCTCATTGTGAGACATCCAAATTTCATGTGCCAGCTTTTTGCCAATGAGGACCCAGATGGTTCCTTCTAGCTCCTCGGTTCTGTTGCCGCAGCTGCTGGTAAAAATTATTCTCAATATTGGGCTTACTTTTCTCTTTCTCCCAGAACTTGATGGTATCACTGCCAAAAGTTACTCACTGTCACTTATTTAACAGTAAAAGAGCCTAAGAATCTTAACTTTTAGAGGGTAATTCACTGTGATTCACTTTGGCTGCAAAATAAATTACACTGGAAGAAATAAATGCTTACAAAAGGCCTGACAGTAGACTCACAGACATCATTTATTTAAGAGAGACAAAAACTATATTCTTTTCTCAGGTTCTCTTTGCCTTTAGGTTTCAGTAAGTTTTTTTTTTAACCAAGGACTCCAGGACTGTTCTGGTTTAATCTCAGCCCGAAACTAAGCCCCACCCAGTCGCTTGCTCCCGTACACATCCCCAGCAGGATGGGGAAAAGAGAACTGGAAGGGTAAAAGTGAGAGAACTTGTGGATAAGAACAGTTTTATAATTGAAATAAACTATATTAACAATAAATAATAGTAATAATAGTAGTAGTAGTAGTAATAATAATAATAATAATAATAATAATAATGAAAAGGAAATAACAATGATAGATTGATAAAACCCAAGCAAGACAAGGGATACAAATGAAAACAATTGCCCGCCACCAACTGGCTGATGCCCAGCCAATGCCCAAGCACTGTTACCCCCCAGCCCATCGTCCCCCCTGCCTTATATGCTGAGCATGAGACCATACGGTGTGGGATACCTCTTGGGTCATTTGGGGTCAGCTGTCCCAGCTGTGTCCCCTCCCAGATCCTTGCTCGCCCCTAGCCTGCTCACCGGCAGGGTGGGGTGACAAGGAAAAAATGTCTTGACACTGTGTAAGCACAGTTCAGTAGAAATGAAAACATCCCCGTGTTATCAACAATGTTTCCAGCAAAAATCCAAAACACAGTCCTGTACTGGCTACCATGAAGAAAATTAAATCTACCCCAGCCAAAACCAGCACAAGGACTCACTACTTTATATCCATAATAGGATGTCCTCAATTTCAAACTTAAGCCTTTGCAAGCATAACTTGTCCCTTGGTTGGTCCTGATTTAGATTAACTGACTGCTGCCAAATTACTCTATAAAGTACTAAAGAAACTCAAAAATGAGAAGTTTAATAGCCTTTTTTCAATATTTCCAAAATCAGCTGCTTGGAAGGTTGACTAAATCCTCATCCTCACTAACTGATGCCTGTTTTCAATCATATGATAGGGAGAAAAGGGCATTCCGGGAATTTCAGGCCATTTCGGTACTCCTGGCTCACACGGAGAAATAGGTGAGTTGGTTCTCTTATCTGAGCACTCTCTGTATTCATCACCCATCAAATACTTGACATTAAGTTCTGAGGGGTCTCAGTGGATCTTCAATCTCAAAGAGTCTTTCTACAGTCTTACAGAATGATATCGTAGATGTGGGAGGCTGTAAAAAGCTTAATACTGTTAATTTCGTGCAACACATGCTGTCCATGGATAAATCCATCTGTGGCAAGGAGGGAGGCTGTTCTGGAGACTTTTTTTGATTTCTTTAATTTACTCCTCTTTTAGTCTAGAAAGATAATAATTGTTGAATTTTGCCTTTGAAGTTGCAATTCCGTGAAAGAACAGGAAGTACTGTTTAAATTAAAGCCTTACCACTCATGTTCATTTTTGTTTGAAATAGGTGATCGGGGAGAGACTATAAACTTACCAGGAATGCCAGGCCTTAAAGGGGAAGTTGGTGTGCCAGGCTTAACAGGTATTAATTTCACAGTTGCTCTCCGGATGTATTTCTTTTCACATACTAAAGTTCCCAGAGGAAGGGAGGGGGAGTTTTGTATGGGCTTTCGATGGCTCTTGAACCTGTGCTCTCATGACAGCTCCAGGAGAGGTTCATCTTTTCTTTATTGAAATAAATATGTGCTACATTTACCTCTTCAACTGAAAATACCATTATAGCAGTAAACATCATCACATACAACTCCAGTAAACATTTCTATATCATTTTTTTTGCTATTGATGACAAAAGGAGCATAATCAGGCCATGATTATAGAAGATGGGATAGCAAAGTCGTAGATTTTGGATTGAGTTGTTAGGTAATGTATTGAAATTTCCCTGCACATGCAGCCCACTTGAACATCGGTGTCATATTCCACATAATTTGGGGAGTACTTTTAAAAACAAGTTCAGTGACCATTTGGCCAGATGACTGTTCATGCTCCTAGATTATGTAAGCACCCTGACCGGAAGAATGTCTTTACGTGGCAAGACCAGGACCCATTCAGTAGCCAAGTTCACATTATGCTTGTTTGCTTAGCTTTGTATAGATATGATTAAAATAATATAGTGGTTTTGTGGTTTTCCAGGCATAAGAGGAGGTGTGGGACCAAAAGGAGAAGGTGGTGATCCTGGTTTCCCTGGCATTGAAGGCCTCAAGGGCACACAGGGAGTCCCTGGCTCTGTGGGACCAGAAGGTAAAATATTCTTTTTAACACTCCAAAGAATAACACTGTGTAAGAAGGAAAAGAAAAATACTCTTTCCATCAAAAGAAAGTCATTAAGTTTTTTAATACATTCATCATTCTGTAAGTTGGTGAAGAGCAGTGACAAGGATGTGGAATCCACAGCAGAAGTTAAGATGAAATTGCAAAAACCTAACTCTGCTTCGTACCAGTTTGTCCTTTTTTATAGCAACCATGAGTCCAGTCAAAGTATTGTATTGCTGGCATACTCAGGTATTCTAATGTTGCCTCAATACTACAAAGAGTGGGCTTTTCAATGACCTTTTCTGCCATAAATGAAGTCAGTATCCCCCAGGACACAGTTACAGAGCCTTCAAGACAGGCTCATTGGCCAACTGCCCAAGAGAAGCCAAGTCAGGTTCAGCTGTGGCTGGATCCTACACTCAGGGCTTAAGAACATATCTTATTGCAGGAGGATCATGGAAAGGCTCTTTCAGAACAGTTGCTCCACATTTCTCCTCATTAGAGGGCTTAGAAACTCCAGCCAAGACTGGAAGAGTTGGGATGGGTGCCTCACTGCGAAACACTTCTTGTCTGATCAGTTTCTCAGTCAGAAAGGCAAGACAGGTGCCACAGAAGGGGAAAGTTGAAATCACTTACTGTAACTGGCAATAGAAGTCAAGTTATCATTGTAAACAGGAGGAGCCCACTGTCTTTCTGAGATTGTCAGAAACCTCAAGTTTGTAATGAGCTGTTCTTTTATACTTTGTCTCTCCTCCCTGTGCTCTCTTTCGTTTTCTTCCACTTGGATGAGCAGTGCAGTGTCATACAATGACATTAGGAAGGGAAAGTCTTCATTTTGCTTTCTGGGAGAATGAAAGCAGCACAAGCCAGTGTTTTGGGCTATCGGTTTTAAGGATGATGATGAGCAATGATTCATTGTTGTCACACAGGTTTACCAGGACTGGTTGGCGCCCCAGGGCAGCAAGGAAGCCCTGGGACACCTGGATTTCCAGGCGAAAAGGGAACTCCCGGCTGGCCTGGCTTGCCTGGACAAGCAGGTATTCGTACAGCTTCAGCTATTCAGTCATTTCTGTGTGAGCACTTGCAAATGTTCCTTTGGGGTGAAGAAGAAGAAAGAGGGTTTTGCAGTTCAGAGTGGCAGAGTTTCCTCTACTAAAACATTTCTTCCTCACGAAGTCCAGGTGCATTAACAAAGACACATGTGGATGCTTTCTGATTTATGGTTTCTGGTGTCTTCTCAGCTCATTTAAACTGTTGATGACCTCTTCAACTAGGAGAGCAGTTTTCAGAAAACATTTTAGTTTTTCATGATAGCTAGAAACAAAAAAAAACCAATAAAAAATTACTAAACATGCAGCAAAGGTAGTAATATACAGTATGAGAATATTATAATGTGGCATTAGATAGCAAGCAACATATTTGTCCTACATCATCACCAAAAACTGTTAACTGATTCAGTATCTGGTTTCAAGAATAAATGACTTATGGCTTGGACAGAATCGTGCTATCAAAATGCAGGCGACAGTTTAAAATGAAGCGGTTTGTGCCACAGGATACAAAATCTCCATGGTTGCCACTTAATTCCTTAATATATTAAGTTAGGAGATTTTTTCTACCTTACAGCCAGAAATCACCCTGCTTTTAGTAAGATTCTTCTATCTGAATCTGCATCAAACCTGAGCTAATACAGTTATGAAGACTGCCTTTGTAGACAGTGAAGAGAGACAGACAGACACTTATTTTTCTAAGATTGAATAGTCCTCCAGAGCTCTGGCCATTGTCTAGCTTTAACATCATACTTATCACTTTGACAGGTACAAATAGATGGAATAAATTTTACCTGCAACAATAGTAACAGGAGCTATTAGACATTTTGTTAGGGTTTTGTTGTGGATTTTTAAATGACACAGAGTGAATTGCTCCTGAAGACAGCTTTATTATACCCACATTTAGAATCTACAATTATGTCATAATTGTCTTGGCTTGAGGATTTTGGAAAACTAAATGGGTATTAAAAAAACTATGGCAGCAAGACTGGAACTAATGGCATGCTACCAGATGGATCAGAGTTATTTTAAAAAATATCTCTCGAGTAATGAGTTTATCAGATAATAACAAAATTTGCCAATCACAAAACCATGGAGTGGTGTATTTCATAATAAGCTTACAGTAATTAATTATTTTTCAGATAATACACCATATTTTAACACAGAATAGCATTTATTCAAGCCTTTGATTTTTTTTTTCTTTGGCCCAGGAATATATACAGACCAATAGAAAGTATTATGATAATCATGAATGTCATTTTAAAACAGGCCAGCCTGGCTTAAGAGGAATCAGTGGACTGCATGGTTTACCAGGCACTAAGGGCTTACCAGGATCACCAGGTAAGTGAGGCTGTTACTCTGCCTGCTCACAGGCACAACATTGTGTTGGCTTCAAGTTTGGGCACTGAGATCTTTGTGATGCAACTTTCTTAATTGTGTCCCCCAAAGTTTTGGAATGTGCTTCGTTATTGTGGGCTCTGGCAAACAACTTCATACACTGTGTGCTACCCCACAGGTAGATTAGAACACAACTTCAAATTATAACTTCATTCCTCTGGGAAAGTTAAAACCTCGAGGCCTTTTTTCTCATCATGAGCCTTTTTTTCAATGAGCCATTACAGACTCATGCATTTTGTGAATCCACATGCTCTGTACATGTACTTCAGCATGCATTGTTATATGCAGAAACATCTGAACTTTCCTTTTTATTCTGAACAACTCCTCAACAGGTCCAGATGGGTACGGCTCTGCAGGTTTCCCGGGTGCAGTGGGTGACAAAGGAGAAGCAGGAGAGCCAAGCAGAGTAGAAGGTGGCCGAGGACCTCCAGGCCAGAAGGGAGAGAGAGGTGTTCCAGGTTTGTGTTCCAGAGAATGGGATCCATCTGTTGTTTGTTTCATCTGTGGGTGTTAGAGATGTCACGAAATGCATAGTTGTATAGGAGAGCTCCCAAAGTCGGGAAGGTTTGGAGTTTGTGCTGCAGCTCAGCCAGCCCTTGCTCAGAAACAGCAGCGTGTAGTCCCCAGTGCTGGGCAGGCTGGGTCCTTCCCCACGGTACCAACATCTTGTAGCACCCACTGGGCTCAGCAAGCTGCAAATGCCAGAGGCTGCTCTCAGCCATCAGCACCCCAAATATTTTTAATGAAGCTCTGGTTACTCAAACACATGACCCCTCTCTCTTTTTGTTGCAAACCTATCCATATTTACCTTTCTCCTGAAAGCCTCACTGTCTGTCAAGGTGTGATGGTCCTGCTGTCACCTCGGGGGCTCTGTTCCCATACACAGTGCTTTGCTGGTGCCATCACCCCCTGTGCAGAGTAAGCTCCAACCCACCATGCTATAACAGGCTGTGTGCATCTCATGATGGGTCACCACCTGGTTTTCATCCATCAAGAACCCACCAGACTGATGTTATGAACAAATCAACTAATTACAGGGGGTTTTTGCATTTGTTTTTTTAATTTTTCCAACATTTTGGCTCTGAAAGGATTGAGGACTGACAGAGATATAAAACTGGCTTGGTTCAATGGCTCATTCCTATTCTTTTGTGTTACACTTTATTGTTACTAACATGCTGTGCCATCTCAAACACCATCCAGAGATTTATTATCGAGCATTAGAAAAAACAGCTTACCTCATTCATGTTTATTTGTCACAATTGTAAACAGAAGGTCGACTTCCTGACAACTTCAATATACTTAAAAGAATAATCTGTTGTTGATAGGGCAGATTTTTGGCCATTTAACAATTTTTCATCTGTACAGAATTTCTTGGATTTGAACTTTTGGTTTTAACTGACCCCAAAAAATGCTAAGCGTGAGCCCTGACTCTGCAGGCACAGAAGAACAAAGCTGCTTTCCTGCCTGCTTCACTATACCCAGGATATTTTGAGTACCTCCTATCTTGAAATAATATTTTACCTGGCAGACACGAGATTATTAGTATTCCACACAGTGAGATGTAATTAGTTACCCAGAGAGCTTTGACAGAGAACTAGTATTTGGTTCTTTAAAAAGAAACTTCCACAGTATCATCTGAAAAAATAAAAATCAGTGGGAACTGCAGGTGTTTTCTATTCTGAAAATCCCACTCCTTAGTCTAAGGTGAGTCCTCGTAATTGCAATTGTGCATTTTTCTTGCAGTACTGATTATTTCTTCTCTTCCTTTCAGGAGTCCCAGGACCCTTTGGTATTCCTGGGCAGGAAGGATTTCCAGGGCCTCCTGGGATTTCAAATATATCAGGATATCCTGGTGATAAAGGCTCCCCAGGTCTACATGGAGTTCCAGGTAATTCATGCAACAGCAGTCATTGTTATTTCTGTCTTGATTCAGTAAAGTAGCCCTATTAAACACAACACTAAAATTGTTGGACAGAGCTAATGGTGCATCAGATAACAGAGACAGAAAGCAAAAGGCAGTTCCTCCAGGTTGTCCTGATGGAAGGATTTGAATTTCATGCAAATAACAGATTAAATAGTCCAGAATTCTCTTAACGACTTTCAGAAGTATTATGCTAATCTACTACTCTGAAATCTGAGGTCTGTGGCAGACTTGTAAGTCTATTAAATATTGTGTTAATCATTTACAAAATTCTCCTATGTGAAATATACCGTGCAAGCTAAATTACATTGGAAAGCATTAGCTCTTCCCTCTTAAAAATACCTGTTGCTTATTGGACTGCACAATCATTTCAAACGGTGGTGCCACTGTGAAGAGCTTTTAGCAGAAGTTTTTCCACTAACATCTTTATATGAGGGATGAAAATTTTTTATGTAAACTCAGCAAAAACTTAGGCAAACCAGCTGAAAACCAACAAAATACCTAGGCTTCCAAGCTGAAAGAGAATGTTAGTTGGCCTGACTCTGCATACAGATTACAGCTCTCCAAGCAGTCAGGAGAGTGGAAACAGGAACACCATATCCCAGCCAAAATGGTGAGACAAGTGTGGCTCACTCTTACTTTGCCACATACATCTTGCATTCGTATCCCCACGTGACCCAGCTTCAAAAGGCATCACAAGGGATGCCCCACTCAAAACCCTAGTTAGTAAGTCACTCTCTCCTCAGAAACAAGGTCCAAATGTCTTGTAAGCAGCAGAGGTAACTGAAGAGAAACCTGACAGGTTTAGCTTCAGCCAATATGCAGTTCTAGAAAAAGAAGCTGTTCCCATAATTCCCAAGACAGCATGAAATACTTATTTGGTTCCAGATGTTCAAGTGAAGCACTAAAATACACGGAACAGTAAGTCCTTGGCTCTGAGTCAGGTACTTGCTGCTCTCTGATTTCTCTCTAGCTACGTGGATAATTTAGGATGAAGCAAGGAGGCACCTAGTGAAGTGGGGCATTTGCTGGTGAAGGAATAGTTCATTGAAGGCTGTATCTCAGCAGACACCCTATTTCTGCAGAAATCTTGCTTGAGACAACACTGAATTTTGTGGGAGCTTTGTGCTTTAATTCCTCTGCTGCTGCTGCTGCAGGCCATGCCAGCCTGAGAGCAGGAGCAGGAGTGCTGAATGAGTCTGTCCCCTGCTTAAATTAAGGAAATAGAACCTGATGGGATACAGTTAGATAGTTCTGTTACATTCCTCCGTGCCCAGGTGTTAAGTATAAACAGATTACAATCTATATATCCTCTAAACAGGCTATCCAGGACCACAGGGGCAGCCTGGAATACCTGCTCCACCAGGAAGCAAAGGAGAAAGTGGACAAACAGGTAGGACTGGAGAAATCGGCCCAAAAGGAAGTAGAGGTGATCCTGGATCAGAAGGAAGACCTGGCCTGCCTGGATTCCCTGGACCAAAAGGTAAGGATGGGAAATGCTGATCTTGGCAGGAAGCAGGGGAGCCTTCTATGCTACAGCAGCTTTAATACCGTGACTTTTGCACTCACTTGATTTGTACTGAAATGCAATAATGCCACTTGTCATTTTGCATTAAAGGGCGTAAGGGTGAACAAGGTGTCATCGGCTTTATGGGCACAGTAGGATTTCCAGGTGATTTGGGACCTATCGGACCCAAGGGAGATAGAGGATTAACTGGTAAGTGCATGCAGTCAGATGTGCGACTCCTTTCTAAACCACTCATTCTGCAGCTCTGCAGAGCTGATCTAACCGGCCCTGCTTCGAGCAGGAGGTTGGGCTGGGTGACCTCCAGAGTCCTCCATCCTGCATGACTGTGTGAATCCTGGCAAATTCCAGAGGACAGATGCCTGAATTTAACATGAGAGGTCAATTTTTTGCCTTTATGAATTTAATTTGTATGAGGTGCCAACTCCAAAATCAGAGCCACTTTTGGGGTTAAAAAAAAGAAGGATTTCTTGTCTAAATTAATTCTCCAGAGTAGACATACTGGATATTTAAAGAGAGCTTTAAAATCCATCACTCCATCTATACCATCGTATATTTGTGTCTCTTGAAGCCCACCGAAAGATGGTGCTGCATCTCAGAGAGCTGAGGCAGTTTGGGGGGAACTTCCCAGCTTCCTGTGTCGTAAATGAGGGAGCAGTAACATCATTAATTTCCTTCTGCTTATCTGTGTACTGTCCAAGTGAAAACAGTCTCTTGGAGATGATCCCATACTTGGAGATTGTCTCATCTTGGACATCCCATACCCACATGTAATATAGCTGCTACACCCAAGCTGGTGAGTTGCAGACCACAGACCTTCTTGTATGTATGCAGCCAAGTAAGAGCAACATATCTCTGGGTGAAAGTACATTAAGGAAAAATACAGGGTGGTTGGGGTTTTTTTTAATCAAACTATCTCATCTTGCTTCCAATGACAGGCTTCCAGGGACCTCCAGGCTCTCCTGGGCTGCCCCCTCTTCCTCCAAGGCTGGTTGCTGAGCAAGGTTCGCCAGGTCCCCGTGGAAGTATAGGACCTCAGGGAAGCCCAGGAGATATGGGACCTCAGGGGCCACCAGGAGATCCAGGTAGGAATCACACATTCAGGCTGAAAGCTGTTCAGAGCTTTCACCCTTAGCAGAGTGAGGCCACCAGGGCACTGCCTTGATGTTCTTCTACTTAAAATTCTGTAAGCCAGAAAGGGAAGTCAATTTTTAGTCTTCCAAAGCTGGGGCTTCAACTTTCTTCCCCCTCCTAGCATTCAGAACATAAGCAAAACAGGAGAAAACCCTGGCAACACTCACATAGCCAAAGTGACATCAGATACGGATCTCACACAAATCAAGACTGAATGTCTTTGGTGGAAAAGTGCACATCCTTGTGGGACTGCTGTCACCTCCAGGAATAACATAACGTTAGTGATGTGTGCACCTTTTGCCATGAGCCTCATCAGAGACAAGTGGTGCCAAGAATGAAGGATTAGGGTTGGGGGCTCGTGTAGTCTTGATCCCAGCAGCCGTTTCCAATGAACTTGGTGCTTTTTGCCTGAGCAAGTACCATGGGATCTTGCCTTCAGTGTAAAACAGTAAACCCAGCAGACAGGACCAAACGTGCACAAATAGAGCCCGTGCTATAACAAAGTGGGATGGGCATGTTGATATGTCTGCAGTCACTGTGCTTACAGCCATTGTTGTGTAAGGTTTCAGAGGCTCACCTGGAGAGCCAGGACTCCAGGGCAGGGGTGGCATTCCAGCTCCTCCTGGCCCCAGAGGGGAACAAGGAGGAATGGGATTTCAGGGTCCGGTGGGATTTGAAGGTAAGAGATATTACTCAGCACTTCTTCCCTCTTCCCCATTTCTCTGCCATAAATTGCTCTGTAGTTACCACCTCATTGGAAGGAAAGGAGAGGAGGGGGCAAGAGGGGGAAGGGAAGGGAAGGGAAGGGAAGGGAAGGGAAGGGAAGGGAAGGGAAGGGAAGGGAAGGGAAGGGAAGGGAAGGGAAGGGAAGGGAAGGGAAGGGAAGGGAAGGGAAGGGAAGGGAAGGGAAGGGAAGGGAAGGGAAGGGAAGGGAAGGGAAGGGAAGGGAAGGGAAGGGAAGGGAAGGGAAGGGAAGGGAAGGGAAGGGAAGGGAAGGGAAGGGAAGGGAAGGGAAGGGAAGGGAAGGGAAGGGAAGGATTTCTGTCTTCACAGTTACTTCACAAGGAACAACTAATTAATTGTTAACAGTTACCTTAGAGCAATATTTTCAGAATAAATTTTGATAGCTGTAGATGTCAGTCCACTCATGAGTTTGTTTTGATCTGAGTGTATTTATTCTCTTTAAGTATTTTCGGCCTAGTGTTTAACTAACAGTTACATTCATGGAGATGAATGGCTGGGTAGGTGATACTTGGATAGATGAAGTTTAAGGGAATGTGTTTGTAAAAGAAATACCTGTGTCCTTATCAAATCAAAGAGCAGAACTATTACTATCTTAGTTAGCTAAGCACGCAGAGAAAAAGGTATTTGCAGAGCATAGTTTCAAGTCTATGAATCAAATGCAAGAAGTCCAACAACCATTGGTTAATCTTGGACTAAAAAAATATATTAAAGGATAAATATGCTCATCTGTATTGTACAGAACTTTATTTGTGACTTTCCTGAGTTCTGATGTAAAATGCATTATCTAAGAAGCCGGGGAGCCTGATCCAGCACCAATCTACTTCAAAAGCAATTGTTACAATCCTAGAAATGCAGCTCTTTTAACAATAACGTACCATAAAGAAAAGGCATCATGCAATTAAGCTGTTCATCAGCGGCGTAGCTGGAATATCAGCTAGCACCAGATCATTTGTAGGAGCACAAACTCAGTTGGATCCTTTCTTTTCTGTCCTCTCTAAGGTCAGCCAGGCCGCCTCGGTAGCCCTGGGCCACCGGGCATGCCAGGGCGCAGTGTCAGCATGGGCTACCTGCTGGTGAAGCACAGCCAGTCCGACCAAGAGCCAATGTGCCCAGTTGGCATGAACAAACTCTGGAGTGGATACAGCCTACTGTATTTTGAAGGGCAAGAGAAAGCACACAACCAGGATCTAGGTATGTACAAATATTGCTGGCAGCAGCCTCGATTCCAAAAGCTGGGACTACAGCAAACAAGCTTAGGAAGCACCAAAATGAGAATATAAAAACAGCATGTCTTCATAGAGTGCCCCTGAACGAGCCAGTCATTAGTGTTGTTCAAGGGAACCTGTAAAGCCAGCAAAACATTCTGGACCACAGGGCTTTCCTGACAGGTGCTTAGGGAAGAGCAGGAAACTGAAAATGTGCATTGTCTTCTGTGAGAATGATTGCTTGTTTCTTCTTTTTCAACAGGGCTGGCTGGCTCATGTTTGTCTCGTTTTAGCACCATGCCGTTCCTCTACTGTAACCCTGGGGATATTTGTTATTATGCAAGCCGAAATGATAAATCCTACTGGCTCTCAACTACAGCACCTCTTCCAATGATGCCCGTGGCAGAAGAAGACATTAAGCCATATATCAGTCGCTGCTCAGTTTGTGAGGCCCCAGCTGTGGCAATTGCTGTCCACAGCCAAGAAGCTTCCATTCCTCACTGCCCTGAAGGCTGGCGCAGTTTGTGGATCGGATATTCCTTCCTTATGGTATTTGGTCTCCAGTGTCACATTTTGTGCAGCAGTGGGTTTTAAATTTGAATGCTAGGTTCTAGTAAGGCTGCTCTGCTTCAGAGCCAGGAAGACCAAAACCATGCATCATACTGGGGAACCAAGGAACTACAAAAGTAATTTCTAGGAAGCAGAAGGGGAAGATGAAAATTTCTGTGCATTTCAGAGAACATTGTCTCTTGTCAGAGTAGCATCTGGAGACCTTACTTTATGTACAAAATAGCACTTCAGAACAGAACAAAAGGCCAGCTGTGACTTAACAAATAAAATTACACTGAGGTGCCACAGTAGCATACAAAGCATTTTCACAGCCAAAGATATGGAGTTACTTACATACATCATAGTAAGAAGCTGATCTAGGGGAAAAAAAAGGAAAAGCAACAACACACTTTTCCCCTTCTTTTCGAAATTTAAAAATCATTGGTGTTTGGTTGAAGATTTTGAAGCCAAAGTCTTTCACTTATTCTGGAAAGAGGAACAGCCGCTGGTTGTTCTTAAAATTAAGTTTCAGTGTTGTATCTCTAATGGCAATAAGAGCTCAGCTGTACATCCTATGGCTTACAGGATCTCTTCGATCTTGTGATCTTACAACCAGGAAAAGGGATGTTACAGAAAAATTAGTGCTGGGTGTCCAGCAGAAGACCTACTGAAGGGCCTGACCTTTTTTGGCAAGACTGTACAGAGGGATCATATGAGCACTGGAGGGCTTAACATGGTAAAGAGCAGCTAAAATGTTACTGAATGGTCTGACAGGTGCTCATTTTTCTGACTTGCTTGATAAACACGAGAGTCAGAACCTGCAGCAGCATGCCCATGTTGTTAATTTATTGAAGACCAGGCTGAATCCTGAAGTAAACAGTGTTGGAGAAAGAATAAGATTTCTGTGGCAGAAGTCATCATAAAAGAACAATAGTCAATTTTACCCACAAACCATTTGTATATCAAAAGCCAAAAACTTAAACTTTTCAGAAAATAAGATAAAGGGAAATCTGAAATTAGTTACAGAAAAAAAAACCCCACATTTTGAGAGAGGTCAAATTTTTTACCATCCCTATGTTTGACCTTTCTTTTCCTTCTATAAAAAGCCCTGATACCAATCTCATAGTTACTTCACAAGAATGCCAAGAATTAATTAAATATTTGCAAAGCCCTGTGTAAACACTGAGCATTGTTAAGAGCAAAGTTATCACCTTAGCAAGAACTTTTTGCCAGGACAGAGTCTGTCAGCACTGTGGTACACACAGTGAGAAGAATTCCCATTTTCCCAGCTAGCTTTTGGAGCAAGTGAAGTGTTTGGTGTACGCATTTTTGCTTCTCAGGCAACTGTGGAAGAAGTAGAGCATGCTTGTGGTTTTCTCAGAGTACATACTGTTTTAATTCCTTGGCTTAAATGTGTCACCTCCTCCCCCTGAGTAAGGTACAGTCCTCAGTCAGCACAGACTCTGCCCAAACAGCCGGAGAAGTCAGTGAGGTTTCATGTAGCGAGGGCACCCCACTATCACACATCCTACACGAGCAAGCACTGCAGAGGGATGAAAAGCCACAGCCAGTGCCAGAAGAGACGTTACAGGCATGGAGTTGGAGCTTGCAGACCAAGCATGCTATGCCAGTGGTCATCCTCAGGTTGCCAAGCAGGGCCGCTCCCGAGCCAGAGCTCAAACAGCATCAGCAGTTTTTACTATCTGCTTTCCAGCTCCAACTGCAGAGGCCTCAAAGCTGTAATAATTTATGCTGTTTCTTACATTCCCTACATTTACAAAACTGTTTAAGAACTTTATTTTCCAGCTGCTTTCTTCTATATTGCAGATTCTTTCCGTTTCTAACAAAAATTCAACAGCATAACTTAAAAATAGAGCTGTACAGCTCCTAAAGGGACAGAGAAAATGCCCATTTTGTTAGTAATGCCTTTGACAGAAGAAAAGTAACATTCAGTTCACCATCACAGAACCTGTCAAAGGCAACAGTTGAGTGGTGTAAAGATGCATGATTTTGGTGTAATTTGCTGTCAAAAAACATGTCATACAGGGAACGAGTTGTTGTATAGAAGCTAATTTTGTTTCTGCGGTGCTCCTCACATGCAATGCAGAGGAAGACAGACTTGGTAATATGAGAAATTCAATTAGATGTGTGGTGGAAAGTTGTTCTTAGTGAGGGTAATGAAACAGAGGAGCAAGTTGCCCAGACAAGTTGTGGGAAGTCCATCCTTGGAGGTATTAACAACTCAACGGCACCTTGGAGCAGCTGAGGGCAACTTTGGTGTCAGCCCTGCTTTGAGCAGGGAACTGGGTGAAGTGACCTCCAGTGGGCCCTTTCCACCTAAATGACTCTCCAATTCTAAGACTTCCAACAGTGAAAATCTTAACTATAGAAAAGATGTTTGTTAGAGGATTTTAAAGATGCATCAGCCTATGGACTACCTGCTTTATGTAGTTATAGCATAGCCAAACCCTCACACAGATGCAGGACTGGCCAACTTTCTGCTCTGGAGATAAGAATTAGGAGCAATCCTAGTGGTTTTTCTCCTTTGGCACATGTAAGTTTACGAGAGCATTGCCCGAGGCTGCACTCTGAACGCTGACCTCCTTGTCTCCCTTAGCACACTGCTGCCGGTGATGAAGGTGGAGGACAGTCGCTGGTTTCTCCTGGGAGCTGCCTGGAGGATTTCAGGGCGACTCCTTTCATCGAGTGCAATGGCGCGCGTGGAACCTGCCACTACTTTGCAAACAAATACAGCTTCTGGCTCACCACCATCGACCAACCCTTCCAAAGCAAGCCCTCAGGAGACACGCTCAAGGCAGGACTCATCCGAAGCCATATCAGCAGATGTCAAGTCTGTATGAAGAACTTATAGAAGTCTCTCACAGTGTAAGGAACCGCCTTATCATGTAGTTCCTATACAGTGGAGCCTTCTGTGGTGGTTAGACAATTGAATAAATCATGTTGGTGCTTTTTTTAACTTATTACCTCAAAAGCTGAATGGAAATTAATTTTTTAGATGTCTGTAAAAGCCAATTAAGTATAACACAAATTAAGTCTAACGGATCTTGTGCTGTGTTCTCCAACTATGCAGTATATGTACACACTTTTTGCTAGTCTAATATTACATCATTTGCCAAATGATAGAAATACTCTCAGCTTTGAAACACCAAAAAAACTTTAGTAATAAAAGGTTTCCTTGGTCAGATACCCACTGCATTTACCTGAAGAGAATATATGTATCTTTCTACTTACTGTATTTGTCACAACAGTAAACACTAACAGCTGCAGTTCCATTAATTAACACAGGGTGATCTAAGTCCTAAGTCATTGCAAAATACTGAAAATATACCGTGGTCCAAAATGCTTATGTCCAGCATTGAAACCTAACTTAAATGTTAGTATTTTGTGCTTGGGTGTTTCAAACACACCCAACACAATCTTTTTATTTTTTTCAAGCCTCACCACGCTTTAGCACTTAACCACTGCCAATAACAAAGCCCAGAGGCTCTCAAAAACAGTAACCACAAAATGCAACTCTTTCAATTTGGTTAGAAGTCTACATGATGAAGATTAGCATTTTATTTTATAAGCTTGATGGGGTTTTTCCTAGACATGCCCCAAGCCAAAGGATCCCTTGCTCCACCATGCTGTGGACATTTCATCTGTGTCACACCACCCACACAGCAGCAA
Source organism: Mohoua ochrocephala (assembly GCA_013398855.1). Classification (NCBI taxonomy): domain Eukaryota; kingdom Metazoa; phylum Chordata; class Aves; order Passeriformes; family Acanthizidae; genus Mohoua; species Mohoua ochrocephala. The sequence goes on along the minus strand of VZTA01005155.1, from coordinate 68,544 downwards.
CAGCAGCAATTGGGTTTTGCATTGTACCTTTCCCCTTCTGAAATCAAGCAACTCATCACAAAGGAGCTTTAGCCACATCGTGTTGGAGCAGCACACAGGGTGGGGTTTACAGGAGAAGGCATTGCTCGATGCCACATGACCCTCAAACACAGAACTTGCAGCCCTGCCAGCTGGCTCTCTGAAGGCATGCTGTCCTGGCAGCTGGGGACTTGTGGCAGTGGGACGGCCACCATCCCAACTTGCACACAGTCATCCTTGCAAAAGCAAGGGGGAGGGAAGCAAGGCATTTATCTGGCACCATCTTTTCCTGTAGAAAAGGCTTGATAATGACCAGAATGGCTGGCTCTTTCCTTCTGTAGAAAGAGGCAATTTAGCCCAAAGTTGTCTGTCACCACTGCGAGACAGGAGGGGAAAAAGGATCAGCTACAAATTTCATGTTTACATAATCTGATTAACATTTATAGCAACGACAGTTGATTTTTCAGTAACTCACCTCGCTCCTGCTTCAGGTGCTTCTTGGCTTTTATTATTACATCCCAACCTCACTGCATCATAAATAAAACCTGGTTTTTTCTACATCTCTATTTGTTGGTGATTTCTATTTCGCAAACTTGTTTTTCCATGTAATGCATATGGACTGCTCTGTTGAAATACTTTGTTTGCACTAAGGAATTAGAAAAGCACTCCCAGAAAACTCCTCCCACTGAAACTCAAACTCTTCAACCAGAGTACACTTGTTTATTTCATGGCACTTAAAAAGATCTAAGAGAGAAGCTGTGTCTAAAATCACTTATTCAAGCTGAACAACTAAAATAGTATTTAATCTGTTGCTAGAATGATTAAAGCAAATAAATTGTGATATTGTAGATTAAAACAACCTATTATTCATGCTCTGCAATATTCAAGAAACCAACATTTACCAGACTTGACAAGTGTTACCTCCACAAAAAAATACATAAATTATGTTAAAGTTCTAGAATCATAGAATGGTTTGAATTGGAAGGGACCATAAAAATTGTCTTGTTCCAACCCCCCTGCCGTGGACAAGGACATCTTTCACTAGACCAGGTTGCTCAGAGTGACATTCAACCTGGTCTGAAACACTTCCAGGGATGGGGCACCCACAGCTTCTCTGGGCAACCTGTACCAGTGCATCACCACCTTCACAGTAAAGAATTTTTTCTTAATATCTAATCTAAACCTACTCTCAATTTGAAACCATTCTCCCTTGTTCTGGTACTACATGCCCTTGTAAAAAGTCCCCCTCCATCTTTCTAGTAGGTTCCCTTCAGGTACTTGCCTAGCACATTGTCTGACCTAGATTAGTTGCTCATATAATTAGATATATCCGTAAACAGAAATTATCTGAGCTTTAAACGAGCTCTCTGACCACGCTGTAGCTCTGAAAGACAGCCCCTGAACAAACTTATCACACTGTGATTTATTTCAGCTAAATAAAACACTCAGTACTGAAAACATTTCAGTCAACATGAGCTAAATCTATTCCATATTTGCCAATTCTCTTAAATTAAACGTGGCAGCAACAAACACCCAAGAACAGACAGCTTGCCTCCTCCACATACTGCTAGACATCAGTGGTTGTGGGATGATCACACAACTATCACTCGCGAGTTGTACACCATGCAACTCCGGCAATGCAGCACATTCAGCGTTTTAAGAGAACTCAAGTGAAGGGTATACAAATCTGTAAAACTGATTACGTCAACAACAGCAGCAAACTATTTGGATTTTCATGGCTAATATATTGCCTAATCTTCCTACGTAGCTCATTGTTTTTGCACATAGAACTTTAGCACACAGTTCTTCCACCGACCGTTGCTTTGCCTCTTCGTTTTCTGACTCAATAAGCTGTTCTTAACGAGTTTCTTCGGAGTGGTCCCAGCGAAGCATTAAGTGGAACACATGAGCATAGTGTGGGGAAAAAACAAACCAACCACAAAACCCACAAGGTGCTAAGCAGGCTTGAGCTTCTGCACTTCGTGTACGTCATGCGCTTCAGGTCTGTGTACTCACAGCTGTGTTTCTCCAAAGCCCGCGCAATCACGGCTCTGAGAAGCGGACGGAGCTCGTGCACACAAACACGTGGAACACTCACAGCAGACAGAGGATTTCACCTGGTGAGCTAATCCAGAGCACTGTGTGGAAGGAGACTGACTTGTCAAATGGACTCTTACCTGCAATTTTACCTCCTATGAAGACAGGCTGACAGCTGGGGTTGTTCAGCTGAAAAAGAGAAGACTCTGGGGAGATCTTATAGCAGCCTCAAAGTACCTAAAGGAGACTTAACAAGGCCTGCAGTGACAGGGCAAGGGGCAGCAGTTTTAAACTGAGAGTTGGTTTAGATTCGACAGAAGGAGGACATTTTTTTACCATGAGGGTGGTGAGACACTGGAGCAGGTTGCAGAGAAGCTGTGGATGTCCCATTCCCAGGAGTATTCAAGGCCAGCCTGGATGGGGCTTTGAGCAACCTGGTCTAGTGGCAGGTGTCCCTGCCCATGGCTAGAGGGTTGGAACTAGAGGATTCTTGAAGATCCCTTCCAATTTAAACCATTCCACAGTTCTGATGGTAGAACCCACCTTCAGGAAACTAAAACATCTTTATAGAGGAAAAACTCAGCTACAGCAAAACTAAACAATCCTTTTACTGAACAATAGTGCTCCAACCTAGGATGTAATGAACCACAAATGTTTTGCCTCGGTTTGATCAAATCTTTTGCTTCAAAGCATGGTGTATGCTTCCTACACTTTCCTGTTTGAAAACATGCTGAAGTATAACGTGCTGCTGAACCTGGAGACAATAAATGAGATTACATTCCCCTTCTGTAGGTAATAGTGCATCAGTATATCAACACAGGTATAGTGAAGTCAACATGGCGATGTGAGTTGGCCCCAATTATTCCCTCAGAGTGTATTGACCAAATGAGCAGTCTGTTCCCACCCTACATGACTGTGCTTGTCCATGGTTGCCAGAAATAGAAAATTAGCAAACAGCAAGCAGTAAACATGGCCTTGGCACAGGAGGTGTGAGATTGCTGCCAGGGGAGAGGCTGAGGAGTCACTGCCGGTGTGCCAACAGCGCCCAAGTGCAGGCAGCAGCTGCCCCTGTACCCCCATGGGGACCAGTGGCACCCCCAGACACAGCCACCTGCCCCCGCCAAGGGGGAGTGGGGACATGGCCCTGCAGTTGTTCAGCACACAACAGTTCAAGCCCTACTGAACAAGGGAAAGAAGCAACATCACTGCACCCCATTACTCACGAACAGAGAAGCAAAAACAGGCAGGAGTGCACCCCACCATGACGTGGGCAAGGGTGTAACTAAGTGGCTCAGAAGCTCAGCCAGCCCTATGGGCACTGGCAGAGGAGGTTCTGGCTCCTTTTGTGGACTCCACAAGACCTGAAGCCTTGTTGGGGTTGTCAAGGGCCCATGGCAACCTCAGTCTTGCACCATCAGTGCCTGTGAGGGGCAGAAAGCAGGACGGATCCTCCCCCATGGATCAGCCTGGCTCAGCCATCACCTCAGGCACTGGCTGGCCTGTAGCTCACATTCACCCAGCATGGCCAAAAATAACACCTCTTATTTCACTATATAATCACTTCACATAATGCAGACATAACAGGGAGGGGGACAGGGGAAATAAATGCTTGTAAAATGAGTTCCCCCTCCCTGGCAGGGCAGACAGAGTCCTTTGTCCATGTTTTTTACCCACCTGCCCTAGTCCTGGCGGGGAGGACTTCCCTTGGCTTCAGCAGTGTCACCACAACAGGCCCAGCACCGGACAACTGACCTCTCATCAACAGCTCCCATGCATTATGCAACTTCCCAGGTTTTGCCGTGTAACCCCATGATCTCGCAAAGGCTGGTACAGTGACAACCCATCATAACCCAGAAACTTCTCCATGAACAATAGCCAGAAACATGAAAAAGCCCCAAACATCACACCAGACAAGTGTAGCCTTAAGGGCAAAAGCGCAGCACACAAGACTGGTTCCTGTGCCATCTCACCTGGTGAGAACACCCAAGTTGGAACTTCCAGAAAGACTGCAAGAATTACTTAAGACATCATATGAATCAAATGCTTGTGCAACTGAATTGCAAATATTTGTACCTTAAGAAGTGTTGGATGTTAAATTTACAAATATCTTTCCTGTTCTGTACCTTCTAGATGTACATCTCCCAAGCATCTCCCACAGTGCCTGACCTTGCAATAAGCGCGTGTTGCAGGTTCAGCTGCCAGCAGATGCAGGAAAGCCAGCACTGGACCTCTCAGGTGTGTCAGCAGAACCCTTTGGTCACAAACAGAACTGAGAGTGGAGCCTGTTTGTCCCTTCCCAGTCCTGAGGGAAGACTGGAATTTTGTTAATAGCTAGAAGGTTTCTAATTACACACATTTTTAAATGCCACAGCTCAGGTGCTGTTTAGTCTCTGACAGACTGGTAGGTGTCTGCAAGCCCCTAGAAAATCCGAAAGATTATAATCCTTGGTAGGGCTTGTAGCAATAGGAAAAGGGGTAATGATTTTAAACCATGAAAGGGTAGGTGCAGACTAGATATAAGGAACACATTTTTACAATAAGAGTGGTAAAACACTGGAACAGGATGCCCACAGAGGTGGTAGACACCCCATATCCCTGGAAATATTCAAGTTTCGATTGGATAGAGCTCTGAGCAACCTGATTAAGTTGACAATGTACCTGCTCACTGCATGGGGGAGTGGACTAGATGACATTTAAAGGTCCTTTCCAACCCAAACCTATGATTATATTATTTAATGTTCAGTGGTTTCTCTCTCAAGCCATTCTTCCCCACTACATGTGTACTATGAATTAACCTGAAAGCAGAATTTGCTCAAAAGGATGTACTTCCAAAAAAAAAGTGCTTTAAATGTATTTAGTAATAATTTAATTCATTATTTATTTAGGAATTGTCTCCCCATGTACGAAACAACTGTGATTTGGGTGGGACAGAGAGAGGCAATGACAAAGCGTAAGAACCACCAACCCTTAGTTTTAGAAGATTATACCAGAGGCATCCAAAGGAAGATGAAGGAGTCCCCACACGAGAGCTTGCAAAACTGAACATATGCAAACTGCACCTTCGGGGTTTAGTGGCTGGTTGGTTTTGGGAGGACTGGAGGGGGGGTTCAGAGGGTGTGTGTGGGGGCGTGTTTAAAAACTAGAAGTTCTTCACTCTGCCTCAGTTCAGTGTGAGCTCCTGGGTCACTACATGCGTTCTTTGTAGCTGAGAGGGTTGGGAAACTCTAGGAGCTGTATTAAGTGTTGGCCACTCCTTTTTACTGCAGTCAGGAGAGAAACCATGTACCTCATTACTGCTCCTTCATGGGCCTTTTACTCCACAAAAGGCAGTTTCTTCCCTTCCTCCTGCATTAGCCCGTTTCACATCAGAAAACACCAGTCTTCACTTCCCTCCAGGCAGAGGTAATTACTACTCCAGGTAGTAATGTCATGCATAGCTGATAAACATCAAAGCTGCAGCTCTGCCTGAGAGCAACTAAGGAGTGGGAAAGGAGACAGAACACAGGTACTGAACACAATGATATCCCTACAGGCACCAGAAAGAGGTTTTTACAAAAATCCAGAAAAAATAAGATTGATTTCTTCCCCAAAACCCACCTATATTAAAAAGAATTACAAGAGAAAAATGAAAGCAAAGAAAAAAACTTCCTCCTGCAACTTGTAATTAGAACAGCGAAAGCTGGGATACTGCTTGTTAACACATGGAGGCCCACTATGCAAGGAGAATTCACATTAATAAAGTCTCCAAATGAACAGTACATATCCACAGTGATTTTAATAGTTTAGCTTCTGAATTGTACACTATCATGTCTGACAAAAAAAGATTGAATTGATTTATTAGCTACAGATAGAAATATACCTGGATTTTTTTTTTCCTTAAGAATAAAAAAGTACCATGTGTTCAATCTTCCAAAGTTAGAATCGTAAAGGGAAAAGAAGATAATCATATGAAAGTTTTCAAGAGTACACAAACAGATCATTTACATGCAACATGAAACGGCAAGTCATTAAAAATCAGACTCTTTCAAAGCTGTCCAAATGATTGTCGCTACCCATTGTAATAACACACCATTTGTCTTCAGAGCCCATGGAAACTGGCAAGTCTTACTCCATAATTTCACTCATATTCCCATTTTTTTATACACAGAGCTTCCCAGAAGCCTTTAATGGTCAGAAGACTTATATGTTTCTTTTTTTTTTTTTTTGCATACACCATTTTAGTCTATTTATTCCTTGACTTTTCCTTTCTGGTGAACTGCAAGCAGTTCTTACTCCTCATTTTGCTGGAGTGAAAAATCCCTCCCCTTTTCTTATGTCACACAGCTGGTTCAGGCACAACAACCTGATTTTGTCCTTTTGGCTGGCTTGTAGTCCGTGATGTCTACGGTTTGCGGCGGCCCCTCAGCTTTCTGCCGTACGATTATTGGGACTACCATGTCAAACACAGTTTCAAAGAGGTAGTCCACCTGGTATCCTGTCTTTGCACTGGTCTCAAAACACATTTTCTCAGCTGCTGGAACATCCTTCTCATCTAGCATTTTGTATTTCAGTATCTTTTTATAGAGTGCAATCGCATCCTCTGCACGGACTTGTTTTCGCACCTTTGAGCCGCAGCTGGCTACAGGCTTCTCGGGTCTATTCTCATCTGGTGGCGAAGCACAGTCATCACTGAGGTCAACTTTATTTCCAACAATAGCAAAAATGCAGTCAGCACTTGCACTGTCCGTCAGTGCCAGGAATTTTTCTTCCAGCTCCGTCAGGCTTTGGAGGCTGTTCACATCGTACGTGAGGATCACAGCAGCCGCTCCTCTGCAGTACATAGACCCAAGGCCATGGAACTGCTCCCGTCCTGGCAAGGGTTTAAACACAACACGTGTTAGTGCGCTGGAAAACACATTATTAACCAAGTAAGAGAGTTTAAGGAATTTTAAACCAATTTCACAAGTCTGGATGAAGCAGCAAAGGTAAAAATGAGTTATTTGTAGAACTTTCAGGTTTTTCCTTCTGTTTTTGCTTAAGAGAGCAACAGTGCTACAGAGCAGCTCCGCTCACTGCTGGCTCAGTCGCAGAGAAGGGAATCTGTAGAGACAAGTGAGCGAGAAAGCTCATGCAGCATTCACAATTGCAGAGAGCAAAAAAAAATCTGGCTTCTTTTTTATTGAATTGCATGCTAGTTGATTTATGTCACATTAACTACTGCTCTGCTTGCACCCACAGATGGCCCATCCATCTCCTTCACCATTTACAAACAAAAAAGTTCTACTGTTTCAAGTTCTGCTAGAATTTATTACTCCTATAAATTCAGCACACATTTTCAAACACATCCAGTTCAGAAATCTGGATCAAAATCAGTAATCCACTTGGTCCTAGCTTTTGAAGGATTTTGTAAGCTACTTAGTCTGATGCTACACGCCCACAGTTCTCAGGTACGTTGGCTTGACAGGAAAAGTCTCTTGTGGTATTGATATGCATCTGTCCCACCACCAGTTTTCACACTTTTTTAGAGTATTAAACACACAATATACAGAAAATCCTAACACATTCTAAGAGAAACTTATCTTTTAAGTTGCCCTGGCCATCGCTCAATAACCAACAGTTAAAACATTTATTTCTCCTCGTTCAGGGACTATCTTCCAGCACCTCCAAGTAAGCCTTGATGGTGTCCTTCATTTCTTGGAAGACAAAATTGACTCTTTTTAAATCCTGGGAAGCAAACAACGTTCTTCAGTAGTTGCAAGTAAGGGAAATGAGGCAGAAGACAAACTGTGTTTTCCTTCCTTTTGAGAACTGCTACTTTCCCCAAATACCTGCTACCTGTAGAATGTGCGGTATGTTTTACTATCCAAAACTGTATCAAGAAAAAATAAAACACACTAGATTTCAACCAGCCATCAGAGTCAGCCTTAGGTCACTACAGAAGTGTGAATGAACATAGAAGAAAAAACAAACAAAAAATAAAAAAGAGCCAACTACACTCTCATGAACGTTTTAAAATCAACATAATTATCCAACTCTTTTCATACAATCCCTTTGCACAGAGCCTTCATTTATAGAAAATCTGGAAGAGATCTGGTTACATTCATCTTCTGCACAAAGCTACTGACCACCATGAGCTGTTTCATCATCATCAATGATTCATCATTAAATCCTTGTAAATGACTGTGGAATAGGGAAAGGCAGAAGAAATTAATGCTGAAAAATGCAGCTCAGCACACATTGGGAAAACACATCTGCACGCAAACATGCACACTGTGAAAGGACCTCAGAAGCTACCTTCTGTTCTGTTGGGAACAGAACAGTCACTGCAGTAAGTCCTTTGACAAACGTCAGGACTCCACTCCACAGTTGCCAGAAGAGAGACAAAGTGTTCACCATTATCAGTAAAACAGATCTGGAAAACCTCAAGCTAGAACATGAAATCCAAGCCTCATTGCACTTTTAACACGGAGTGAAACTCTGGTAACTGCCAGAGAAACAGATTTGGAAAGGTGCAGAGTTGACTATAAAGAGAGGTAAAAGGAAGCTGGTGAGAATGCTCAGAATTATGTGAAACATTTGCATGAGCAAATGGGGCTCTCTCAGGCTGGTGAATGATTGGAAAAAAGGGTAGAAAGAGATGTCAATAAATTCAGGCCTAATGCTGAGAAAGAATAAATAGTTGTTCCTTGGTTACTTTCTCGTCACACAGAAAGTGAGGATTTCACATCAAAAACATGCATGTAATTTAAATGCTTTCCTGCAAAGTGAATAATTGGTAATAGCAGTTATATGATATTGCAGAGGTCAAAAGTTCAGTGAACGGCATTCAGAAAACCGATAGGCAAAGTTTATGGAAAACTGCTTCAGTGCAATTTCGTATAACCTCTGATTTGCTCTCCCTCGGCAAAAGAAATTCTTTAATTAATGAACTGATAAGTAGGAAAAAGGAGGTTTTAAAAATAAAAAAGAAAGAATAGCTATACTCTTGTTTAGGTATGTTGAGTAAGGGCAAGGGAGATTGGGATACGGGGAGGGAGGAGGTCAGTCCCTTTACGCTGTTTTTCTCCAATATCACATTAAAGTTGTACTTTCAGTTGCACCGCAACTGAGTCTTTAAATGTCCCCAATTCTTCAATAAAGTTTGTGCCACGACAGATTTTGTTTCCACCCAAACCCTGATTATACTGTGGTCTGGAAATCACAATGGAACATGTACCTCCCCGTTCTCCCACTTCAGATGCCTAAGCCATAAAATGCAGCCCCCAGAATCATTTGCTGCAGCAATTGAGTACTAGAACAATACTATTACTTGTTTTATGGAATTTTTATGCTAATCTAATCTTGCACAGAATAACATAAACCATGACACTTTTACATGGTAACTACAAACTGACTACTGCTGCAACTAATATGCTCTTGAAAGGGGGAAAGAAACAGTAACAATTTACCTTGCAGAAAGGATTAATTACGTCAGAGGGATTATGGACAGTCTCCCTTGCTCACCCTCACAGCACAATCAACATGCAGAAAAAACTGCACCATGTATTTTTGCAGCAGTTTCCTTGTACAGACCACTTCTGACACTTAAGGGCTGGAACAACTCTAAATATAGAAGAAAACCCAAAACTATACAAAGTATTTAAACTGCTATCTGTCCTCAAGGTGTCAGGCAAAATAGCATCAGACATTAGGGTGAAACGCTTACGGCATGAGAGCAGCCATCCCCTTCTTATAGCCAGTTATTTTTTCCTCTGGACCCATCTGGTCCCACTCCAACCAAATACTTTTTTCTACAACTAGTTAAATTAAACGGTAAGCCCTGAATCTAACAATTAAACAATTTGGCCCTTTCAAAAAAATAATGGTAACAGAGAAGAGTGACAGAACTATCAAAGAATTTGCAGTCAAAGGAATTGCAAGAACCACCAAATCAACCACAAAGGCACAATACCAGGGAAAATTCTGAAAACCAAGCAACCAAAAACTAATTTCCATTTTTCTTTTCATCTTTATATTTTTCCTTGTTTAGAGCAGCTCAACAACCCTATAGCTGTATCCCTATCTGCAGCACCATTAGCTTTTCAGAAGCTCTTCCATCAAGTATACGAAGTCCTGTTGGAGACTTCAGCCACTCAGAGGCAGCACAGCCAAGAAGCATTTTCTAAGTCCTATGATGGTTGCCACGAACAAGTCAAAGAGTTTTGAGCCAAATGGACCTCAGTACCATAAAGTTTGTAATAAACCTAACAGAGAAAGAAGGGAAAAGCAGACCTCAGTGTCGCTCTTGGAGTTCTCTGCCTGCCCATGGCCCCTGAGGGTGGTATCCAAAGTAGCCCATGAAGTTGCTGTGGATGTTTATGAGAGCAGAAGCCAGATTTGAATGCTCCTTACCTACCACCTCTTCAAAGGCTTTTACCACAACTTCTGAAGAGGCACAACTTCACACACACACTCTCTTTCAAGAAAACTTCTATCGGAAGAACAAGTTTTAAATCTCTCAGTGTTGAGCATGTACAAGAATGTAAAACAGGCTGTTACTTTCAGGCTGGAGGGAATAAAACACAACGAATATTAAAGAGCTAAAACTGTCTTCGATAAAGTACTGTTTCTACTCTGATATCACCGTCTGAGTGGCAGCATAACTCAGTTCCTAAGGTAAATATGTAGTGGGGAAAAGTACACAAAGGTGGGCTACAGAGGCACGCTATCATTGCATTAAAATTGCACGAGATTGCAAAATTGTCCAGGAAGTTCCCAATCCATAAACTAGGTACCTTCCAAGGATTTCCACTGTGATTTAAGCAGCACTGTAATCCAAACAGTAGAGAGGAAGAGGAACAGCATCCGAGTAGAGAGGAACTAACACAAGCACAAGGCATCGGCTAGGTTTTGTCTTTCAGATTCTCTTTCTGCTTTATAAGGGTCTGAACTTGAGTGCACACTGAGAGGGACAGGAACCGTGCCCTAGGGAGGTAGCTAGAAGAGGAAAGAAAAGAGAAAGTATGACACAGCACAGAAATCAGTATTAAAAAGAAACGAGCTTTGAGGATTCAGCTGCAGTAGATGAAGGTTCAAAGGGTGACCCTCATGCTCTTGAGTAACCTCAGCAGGAACATCCTCAGGATCACAAAAGTAGACAAAGATCCCTTTTGAAAAGGGAACAACATTTCCTTCTGTTCGCAGAAAAGGCAGTAGAGATGTGACCCTTTAAAGGGCATCAGGAGAAACAGTTTTGCTAGGAACTGAGATTTCTATTTGTGCACATATACCAAGATTCGTAAAGACTATCAAAGAACAAATAGTAAAGGTCCCTAAAGGTTTCAGGAAAATTCTCCTGCCCACATATGAGTCAGGCTGTCAAGTTTTGACAGTGATGAAGTCAGAGTTCTTCATCACCTTGTTCAAGATCAGTATTTATTTCTTGTAGGTGGCTTTATCATATTTCCCTTGAAGTCAGGAGCTTTTTTAAGAACTGGACTACACCTCTGGTTACTTGAGGATAAAAATAAAGCTCTCCATCCCAAAGGATTAACAAGGAGGACATAAGTAGGAATTAGTGGAAACATGAGTCACAAAGCACTGGAGAGTTCATTTTCTACGTGTCCAGGAGCTGTCCGAATACATGATTTCCTGATCTGCCAGAAAAATGCCAACATTTGGTTTTTCTTCAAGACAAAATTCCCCATGGAATTAAAGTCTCTGAGAGGGAGAAAAACTAAATAATTAAACCAACAAAGCCACGCAAACAAAAAACTCCACCACAACACCCCCTACCCCTCCCCAGAAAAAAACAACCACCAATCACAAAAACAATTACAGTTGTGCAACTATAGAATTCATTTAACCTCCACCTTCACCCATACATTCACAAAGCTGCATGACAGAAGACACTTGCGTATGTTGAAGTTTCAGAATGCAACAGATGTCTAGCTCTCCTAAAAAACAAGATGATATTTATTTTGTTTATACTCATTACTTAGATATGAAGCCACATTCACGGCATGAACTGTGCCCTATTTTAGCAGCTTCTACTTAAGTTATTAAAATTAGATATGCATGTCTTGGCCAAAGCAGAATGTAACATAAACATAGGACAGTAGTGATCTTAGTACCCAAAGGGCTTCACTTTCATGTTTTAAATTAGAAAGAGCTACACATGGAAGAAGAAAATAACAACCACATGGGTTAAGTGAACAATGAACAAAGGAAAATTCTTTAATACAGCTCTCCAAAGAAAAAACATCAAAAACAGTCAAGAAAGCGGGCTCAAAGTAATACAGGATTGAGACACGCTTACTCCACTTCTAAACACAATTTATTCTGAATTGTTAAGTCAAAAATCTTTATCTCATAACAAAAGACTTAAATTTGTGAAAGAAACAATCTCTTCCCTTAAGTCTCTGCGATTCTTACTTAATGAGCAAATACTTTGAGCTCTGAAGGAGTCTGAAACTGCCAAGACCCTGCAAACATCCCCATTCTACAAACATGAATTATTCCAAGCTTATAAAGCTCCTTCGGCAAAACAGCAGCTCAGTGAGAGAAAACCCACATGAACCAGGAGCAATCATTCACTTCTCACTTAAGCAGGACAAGAAATTATGATCAAACTGAGCCCTGTCCTCCAGTCAGCTTTAATTATCGTACTGACTCCTCCTTCCTACCAATATACACACACAGAGTCTTTATCACAGCAGTTATTCACAAGCTCAGATCCAAAGCTAAGAGCCAAGCCTGATAGCATTTAGGTATTTATACTGCTGCTTTTATACAGATAAAGGAAATGTACTGCATGAGCTCCTGGAGGCTGGCATTCAGGAAGGCAAATGTACTCTGGACATTAGTTCCAAGCGCTACAAATCTCTTCCCATAAAAAAAGATCACCATATCCCAAAGGAGGCAAGTCCCAGATTCAGAGGGACCAGCGATGTATTTGAGCTGACTGCCACAGACGAGAAAGCCTTATGAACTGTAAGCGGTGAAGCAGAAGATGCTCTCTAACACATTTAACTCCATGACATTTGAATAAAAGGCAGATCTCGAGGCTGCAGTGCACTGCTGTATGGGAGGAATGTAACATTATTCTCCTGATCTGGAAGTGGCATTACATTGCGTCACTATAATCCAATCCCCGCTGAATTCACATTCAGAAATCTTACACAATCTACTGGCAGACTATAGAATAAAATTCTATCCAATATTAAAAATTCAATTTAATAGATCTGACTTTTGCCTGAACAAGTGGATAAAGTTACTCAAGAAAATCCAACTAGTCATCTAACTGGAAGCAGAGAAAGTTTTGATAAAACAGGAAATGCCTTGGCACTATAATCCCAAATTTATGAGCTATGGTTCCACAGTATGACTTTTATCCTGAGAAATTAGGCTGTACCCTTCTACATAAATAAAAATATTAAAGAGAGGTTTTTTTTTTTTTTTAAAGTCTACTAAACTACCATCAGTGATCCAATAGCATCTGGAAAAAAACCATATCCGAAAATATACATAAACTCTGTTACTAGAGAATCTAAATTATGATAGAAATAAAAATCCAGGAAAAATACACAGAGATAAGTAAGTGAAGGGCCGTGAGAAAGGACTAATTCTTAAACACATTTTTTAAAAGAGCATAAATCTTTTCTCTTTGGAAGCAAACTTATGCAGGAATACTTAACAGATATTAACATATTCTCCATGGAATGAGACGAAAATCTACAATAGGTTTCAGGAAAAGCTGGATGCAATTAATAGCATTACTAAGCATTTACTAAGCCTTTTACTAGGGATTCTATCTCTAGTGTAATATTCAAGGAAAAAATAAAACTCATCTTTTATTTCCATTCCTTTACATAACAAAGCCAACATCCTTTTGGGTGTCTAAATTAGGTATTAAGATTCTGCCAAGAGAAGACAACTATCCCCTGGAAGGCTAGTCTACACCAGCACCTACCAGAGTGCATTAAGAAATGCAGCTCACTCTTTCCCTGCTTTAGCTAAGGGTTCCAAAAGCACAAATTGTGTAGCTACACAAAAAAAAATAAACCACCACGACCAGTGTGTCTGGGAGTGGAATTAATTCAGAATATTTATAAACTAAAAGAATCACTAGAAGGCATCTGAAATAAAGAAAAACAGGGTGCTTGCTTACTGGAAATGGAAATTCCACTACACTTTATACCTAAGAATACATTTAACGAAAAAAGCTTTATGCAGATTTCTTTTAGCCTATTTCTTTCCTCTCCCCTTTAAGTATGACAACTAAACTTAAGCTAATTAATATGCCATAAATAAGATTTGAAGGACATGTTTCAGCAAGAACCAACAAATATGAAATATATAAAAGATATTGCACTAAAATTCTACCCACTTCACCTACTTTCTTGAAAGATAAGTCTTCCCTTAAAAAGGATTAATAACTTTGCTAAAGTAATGCTGTCTATATTTCTTTACAAATTCAAGCTTATTGCTTGTTTAGAGCCTTTTCAAAAGGAGAGTTACACAAATCCCAGGATGGATGGGGTTGGAAGGGACCTCTGGAAATTATCTAGTCCCAACAAAGCAGGCTTGCCTAGAGCAGGTTGCACAAGATTATTCCAGGCAGGTTTTGAACATTTCCAGATAAGGAGGATCCAAAACCTCCTCGGACAGCCTGTTCCAGTGCTCTGTCACACTCAAAGTAAAGAGGTTTTTCCTAATATTTAGATTACACTCCCTGTGTTTTGATTTGTGCCTTCTGTCCCTTGTCCTATCACAGGGCACTACTGAAAAGTCTGGCCCCATCATCTTGACACCTGCCCTTAAGATTTGTATGCAGTGACAAGATCCCATCTCATCTTAACCAGCTAAAATAAATGACAGCGGGAACTACCATTGATGTGCTTCTCACCAGTAAAAAGTGTTCATAATTCCATTTTGGCTGTGTTTCCTGTTTTTCTGTTTTGCTGTATACCCCCAGAATGACTATAGGCCAATCCACTCAAGAAAGCCCTGATTTGTTGGGAGAAAAATCCCCTTTATGCCCCGACCTTTTTAAGAACATCCTTCCCACGTCAAACTGGAAGTATACCGATAGGTCAAGCAGTTTCAACTGACTCTTTAATTTTTATTACAACATCAATTCAATTAACATTCCAAAAGTGATACTTTGGCACAATTCACATAAAATAATTCTTCCAAAGAAGTTCACTTAAATGGGCCTTTTATTGTTAGGACAAATAGCACACTGAGAAGTTATGCAAGAATGCCAGCGTGGTGTGCTGCATATCACATGCCAAACTCCGCAAGATGTGGTTAATGATCTACAGGATCATCTGAGCATTATCTAAAGAAGAAAGGTTGTTGCAACATGCTTTTCTTCAGCAAAAAGGCACACACAAACCCCTGTTTAATAAGAATGGCAAAACAGAAAACAATGGGATTTTTTTGCTACAGATTAGTTCTACTTCGTGGTCTCCAAGAAGATTATCAATCTAGGCATGTCCTGGTAGAAGCTCCAAAATAAAAGGCTAGTCACCACCTTTTTCTGATGTGTGGAAGAAATGCCTCAAAAGCCACGTAGCCTTAATTCAGAGCACACCTCCAAAGAACCAACAACTGAAGCACGGGTAAAAATTTGCTGTGCTTTTTTGACAGTTAACAGTGTGATAGAGTTTGTGGAGAAATGTGCTTTTAAGTAAAAGCCTAATTTTCTAAAGTCAGCTAAACTAAAAGCAGATGCCTAGCAGCTTACACAGGTGCCAATCAATCTGTTACATCCTGCAGAGCATTCTGAGTCCCAGAGGTATCCAAAAAAGCCGATTACCGCAGATGAAGCCTTCTCAGCCACAGCTCAAATATAATAAACATCCCTCAGTCATCTTGTCAAATCCTGTATTATTCGGTCATGAATTACTTTAAATATTCCCAGAAACTTTTTTAATCCAGCCCTGAAGAGTAGTTTGTCCATTTTCATGCCACAACTGGTGGCATGCATTTCTGGTTCCCAGTGACAGACCCATCAGACACACTCAATGAAAGGAGGAGATCAAGTTTACATGGGAGAGAATAGAAGAGGAAAGAAAAAAAAAATCATGAAGGAAAAAAAACATTTACAGAGCATGATCAGAGACTAAGTGTAATCCTCATTCAAATTTGCCCTCCTGCACAATAAAGATGATAGAATTTCACTCAGTCCCCATCGTGTGACTTAGGAGGAATTTGTATTCTGTAAAGTAGCTAAAGAAAGGAAAGTTAGTATCCCACCAAGTAGCTCCTTGGAGTTCAGCTTTCAGATTCTGAACTTTGACAGATCTGCAGCTTCACAAAGTAATCTGTTCAAGAAACAAACAAACGCCCCTCCCTCGAACACCAAACTAATAAACATCACATTTCCCAAACCTCAGAAAAACTCCAGACTCCTCCTAAAAGGTATTCCCCTATGACTTAACCTCCTTCTTGTTAGGCCAGAGAAATTAATATTTTTTTGCTCAGACTCTTTGCCTCTGGCATATTTCTCTAAACTAAAAGCCATATAGCTCCCTTCTCCCATCTCTCCATATTATTTTATTACCAACAATGTAAAAAGAGTCTCACCAAAGTTAGGATGTTACTTAAATTCTTGACTACTTTTATCTCTTCCCTACACTTGTTGCACTTTTCAGAACAGCTCATAGGTTCTGGGACACCAAGAGGTACCAAGAGCTTGGTTTGCCATCTACTACCAACTCAATGGACCTTGCAAAATACATTGCTGCCCAATGACTCTAGCTTAACCTGTTGCCAGCACCCCATAACATTAGTCTCTCTTCATTTGCAGCCTTATACATTTGTTTAGTCTGTATATCTCTAGCTGCAGTTGTCTTTATATAAAAAGACTTATAAACTGAGTGCCTTTGGACTAAAGGCATATTTAGGGTTTCTATAACCAGCGATGCCTTCAGCTGCACAATGCCTATATAAAGGAGAAGAAATATTATTAGAGAAGATTCCTATTATCTACAAGATTTAGCCCATTAACTAGTTTCAGCTTTTCTGGAACAAAAGAATACCTGGAATCTGTTCTGCTACCTAAATGCAAAATTATTTTTCTTGCTGGCAAGAATAAATCAGAACTTAGCATTCTAATAATGAAATTAAGATGGAGCTTCTAAACTCACAAGAATTTTAATTTCAAAATAGAAGTTCCCATAGAAACACCAGTATGCTTTCTATCCAAAGCTATCACATTTCGTAAAAACACGAATGTGCTTTCTGTCCAAAGTTTTAAACTTCACCATATTCTGTTTAGCAACACAAAGACACAGAAATTACACAGAGACACAGAAAACCTCCTAACCACACTACACAGCACGTTTTTGCCAACAAAAACTTTGGCTAGACCCGCACAAAAAAAACCCCTATTTGTAGCTAAAGATCCCACTGATGTCTCTACAATCCTGAATAACTTTCGCATTTAGCGAGATAGATTTACTTTCTTCAAACCATTCATTTTATTTAGTTCTCTTGATACACTGCATTCATTTCTTGAAAAACGAGGTAACCCCAGAAGATTCAAGCAGTTTATGTATTTTCAGCTGTCTGGAAGGGTAGTACCTTGTAAAAGATGAACAGGACTAACCCTAACCCTGCCAGACCGGCAAGTGTACCAAGAGTGCATCTTCAACACAAACTGAAACAATGACACCAGTATTTATCTATTTCTCTCTGAAATCTCACAGCTGTGAAGGGAAATGTTCTATCTAAACACTGGTATCTGCAAAAGAAATGAGGGCATGACAGACTGATGGGACATTACCATCCTGTCTATGAGCAAATGCTCCACCAGAACTCCAGCTGAAATCTAACATCAACACCATGTCTACTGAAAACGTGGCAGGGTGCTTGAGAGTTAAATTTATGAAGTTCCTGTATGCCTGTACTGAAATGAGAGCAGGAATGCAAGAATGAAACTAGAAATTTAAGTTTGAGTAAGCAAAGAGCATTGATGTAAAATTCTTCTGAAACTCTGTGTCTAAAAGAAAGTTTGAAACTGCTGCTTAAAAAGAAGTGGTCATTTGGCAGCTTTCCTTAGGGAAAATATGATTGGAAGCAAATCATAAGGGGAGAGAGAAAAAGAAACCTTGGATTTACTTTGGAAGAGTTCTGCAGGAAGCAATATCACTGAACACTTAACTGCAGCAGCAGAGCTTGACGGTGAAACATTGCTCAGCAGTGAGTAACAAAGAGGCCAGTTACAGGACAGGGCTGTACAGCAACCTGACCTAGGCGAGACACTCACTTCTGGCCTGTGGGAGAAGATTTTCGGCTTTAACACCTGCTGAAACACCAATTCATCTCCTCAAAGAAAAGTACCTCCTACAGAAAACCAATTCATTTTCCACAGGGTGAGTTCTAAAAGCAGCTAGTTTTTCTTTCCAGTACCTGAAAACTGATACTTTTCCCTTGTAAATTTACAATTCCTTTCCACAGGCGTAAAGGCACTGCAGATGAGCCCACTTCCCTCCACAGTTTCCAAGCAGAGGGTGTTGCCAGGTCCTTAACTTCAGAGTCACTCAAAGGAGACCTTCAAAGCCCACACTCCCTCCCAAAGGAAGCTCTTCAAACTGAGAAGCAGGTCCTTAGCTCGGGCAGGAATGCGTGACCAGGTGTACCTTAGCAGAGTCTGACTGGCACTGCAGGGCCAGGAGGTCACTCCACACTTACTGGATATTTTATATTGCTCAATAAGGAACTGGCAAGTTAGCTTGGTATGCTGGTTTGGCTGGGGCAGAGTTAATTTTCTTCACAGTACCCAGTATGGGGCTGTGTTTTGGGATTGGTGCTGCTGATTTGGGAAACTGCAGAGATAACACAGGGATATTTTAGCTACTGCTGAGCAGCACTCGCACAGTGTCAGGGAATTTCCTGTTTCTCATATACTTCAATACATATTTTAACTTTAATTAATACATAATGCATACTTCAACCAATATGTACCTTAAGAAAGAAATCTTGAAGACACACAAGGCCATCCCTATGTGCTGAAACATGATGTAGCCTATTTAGACTTCAACTTTGACACCACCTCCTGTGGCACGCTCCTGGAAAAGCTGGCAGCCCACACCTTGGAAAGGTGCACTCTTCGCTGGGCTAAGAACTGGCTGGACGGCTGGGCCCGGGGAGTGGTGGTGAATGGTGCTGCATCCAGTTGGCATCTGGTCACTAGCGGTATTCCCCAGGGATCAGTGTTGGGCCTAGTCCAGTTTAATATCTTTTTTGATTATCTGGATGAGGAGATTGAATCTACCACCAGCAAGTTAACAGACGACACCAAATTGGGTCCACCTGCTGGAGAGTAGGAAGGTTCTGCAGAGGGGCCTGGACATGCTGGATCCATGGGCTGAGACCAACAGCATGAGGTTCAACAAAAACAACGGCTGGGTTCTGCACTTGGCAACAACAACCCCAGACAGAGCTACAGGCTGGGACAGAGTGGCTGGAAAGTGGCCCAGCAGGAAAGTACCTGGGAGTGCTGGTCGACAGTGCGTGTGCCAGGAGGAGAGGCTGAGGGGGCTGGGGTTGTTTAGCCTGGAGAAGGCTCAGCAGGGACCTTATCACCCTCTACAACCACCTGAAAAGGAGGCTGTAGCCAGGTGGGGGTTGGCCTCTCCTCCTGGGTAACCAGCAACAGGACAAGAGGACACAGACTTAAGCTGCACCAGGGGAGGTTTAGGTTGGACATCAGGAATAATTTATTCACAGAATGGGTGATTAGACATTGGAACGGGCTGTCCCTGGAGGTGTTTTAGGAAAGACTGGACATGGCACTGAGTGCCATGGTGGTGTTCAAAGGTTGGACTTGATCTCAGAGATCTTGTCCAACCTATTTGATTCTGTGACACCACCCAACCAGTGAGGGGCTGGGTCTGCACAAGAAATTGGGAGACAGCCAGGACAGCTGGGCCCAACTGACCAGAGGGATACCTCACACCACATGGAGTCATGCTTAGCAGATAAAGCTAGGGGAAAGGAGTAGGAGGTGAGGGATGTTCAGAGTGATGGCACTTGTCTGCCGAAGTCAACAGTACAGATGATGGGGCCCAGCCACCCTGGAGATGGCTGAACACCTGCCTACCAACGGGAAGTGAGGAATGGATTCCTTGTTTTGCTTTGCTGGTGCACGCAACTTTTCTTTACCCACTAAAGTGTCTTTGTCTTGACCCACGATTTTTCTCACTTTTACTCCTCCAGTTCTCTCCCTTATCCCAGTGGGGCAGAGTAAGCAAGAGGCTGCTTGGGGCTTAGTTGAGATTGCCCTCCTAAATGTATCTCAATAAGCACTTTGAAATTCTACCACTCATCAGCATTCCTGCCAGCTCTCAGCAGAGAACTGTTAAGTCACAGTCTGCCCACTACCTCACAGACAGGAAATTCTTCCTGTTTTTCTCCATTCTTTATTCCTGTTTTAAGCTGAGTTAGGTTTTTCAACTTCCTCATTAGATACTTTGCTATAGTCTTAGCTCTTTACAACCTCTTTTTTTTAAATCAAAATTCCCCATAGGATTTTTTGCAGAAGGGTTAACTACATACATACCAAGTCAATCGGTACTATAAACCATATCATTTTTTGAGTGAGGAAACACCATAAACTTTAAAAACATCTTAATTAAGGGCATTGACATTTTAGAGAGGACAAAAAGAGTTTATTGTTACTCATTGCAGACCTTCTTTGGATTAAGTTTTGTATCCAACCATACATAAAATCAAATGGTCTATCCTTTTAGAAACATTCCTTTTTCCATACTATCACTTTAACCCCAAACACATCCTATGTATTTCTGCCTCCTGGCTGTCAGTCATTTCCCTTCTTCTCAAGTACAGGAAGCCAAATGACCAAGAAGCAGCTGTAAACTCTTTTGTGCACATCCACGCAATGGCAGTCACACAGGATAACACAGTAAGTTAGCTTTCTTTCACAGACCCACAGGAGAGCTTCAGAGCTTGCTGCCCAGAGAGGCTGTGGGTGTTCCACCCCTGAAGTGTTCAAGGAGAGGCTGGATGGGGCCTGAGTAAGCTGATCAAGTGGGTGGTATCCCTGCCCATGACAGGGAAGTTGGAACTAGGTAATATTTAAGATCCATTCCAACCCAAACCATTCTAGATTCATTTACAAGAGCATTAGCTATGGCAGTACCTATTTTCCATCAAACCCACTTTCATGATAATTCTTTCCATTAATATTTCAAAAGCACTAGCAGCAAAGACAGGCCAACAGAACCCAGCCCTGCCCCTCAGTGCTCCACTTCAGGGCTATCCCCAGGACACCAGCCAGAGCCTTTTAAGAACCTCCAAGAAGCTCAGTATTTAGACAGTTTCAGGGATCTCCAGGCTGTTTCTACCACAGCATCAGGCCACCAGAAGCAAGAGTTTTTTAGCCTTCAGTAATCAGTCTGGAAGGTCACATATCCCTGGGAATGCACCTTCCAACCCCACCACCCAGCCAGAGACCATTCTCTTCTTCTACAGTTGCGGCACAGCTTTGTTCAGTACAGGCACTGGGGCACTACAATGTAGAGAGGGACCCAAGTGTTTTGGCCACGCTTCCTTTTGAAGATAAAATTAATTACTAGGCTCATATGCAGACAACACCTCAAGCACTATTTCCATAAATCTTTTATCCTACTAATACGTTTCCAAGTTGATTAGGAGTAGAGGACAGGAAGAAGAGAACTGGAAGTACTTCTAGAGGCCTAGCTCTTCTGTAGTGCAAGACAGTAGCTAAATGCTGGTATTCATCACTGATCACTACTAGGTGATGAGGGGGAAGGAAAAGCATCTACGAATCACAGTGTTCACATTCTGGAAAACAGAGTCCAGGTTTCACAAGAACACATTTGAGAGCTGGCAGGCTGTTTTGTCAGAAGGGACCTTCTGTGTCACATGTTTCAGAAGCGAGGAAAGGTTTTTGCACACATAACAAATAACACAGTTGTCCGAAGTGCTTCAGGAAGCTCCGGTTATCAGATCAGTAGCAGGTACCCACAGCTGGTCTGCCCCTGCAGTTACTTGGCAAGTGCCTCTTATTTCAGGTTAAATCATCTTCTGGTGAAATGGAACTGAGGTATAGTAGATAACTAATATGCTAGCTCCTGATTTGTAACATTGTGTTTAACTTCAAACCAGCCTTCACTAGCAACTTGAAAAATATTTAAACTTTGCTAAATGTGTAGAATTAAAGGCCATGGATCTTGCAAATGGAATGAAAAAGTCTACTGGTTTTTTTTTTTTTGAAGAGAAACTCATATTAATAACACAGGACATAAAACTAGGCTCACTCATTATGATTTGTTTCAACGTTTTCAATGATTTACAGGCAGGTTCTCAACTAAGAACACAAGCAATGAACTCGCGCATAATTAACCTTGAAGAAAATTTCAACTGCTTCTATTCCTTACCGGCTACCATCAGTTTCTACGCAGTTGAAATCTTCACTGGGTGCTTCTAAATAGTTGCTATTTGTCAAAAGCAAGAGGCAGTGCTGGTTAACCAGTGGGCTCCCATCAGAAGCGGGAGACTGTGCCAAACACGGTGCTGCTACCTGGGTTTTCTGGGGATGTATTTAAAACATGTTCAAATCATTAAGATAATTTTATCACAGGACGTGTGACTTGTGTTTTCAGAGCTTATGCTGACTAGATAAACAGATAGCCTTTACATTTCCAGCACTACTTCTCCCTTTTAATTCTACTTCCAGCTTCTCTGCCTACACACTTAAAAGTATATGTAGTATTCACAGTTTAGGAGCATTAATGTGAGAATTATAGAAACTGTAATCAGACCAGAGGCATGGTACATAATCAATCTCGTCTCATTAATGTTCTCCAACCTGGTACAAAGGGAGTACCACTAAAAATCATCAACAACTCAGTTCTGAACTTTCTAAACAAAATAAGTCACAAAGAGCAATGTTACCACTGTCCAGTGTCTGCCCACTCAACCCTCATGCCAAGAGGGGAAGCAGCTTATGGAAAGGGAACTGCTTACTGATTTGCTTGCACTGCATCCTTTCCTTTCATAACTAGGGGCAGTATCTCTAGGTCACAAAGTGTCCTGCCACTCAAAGAGATGACAGACACCAACTATTCCATTTCCACTGTGGTTCCAAGACTTGAAGTGAAAAAAGAAGTTGAACAGGACAACGTTGAAAGGGCACACAATGCTAGAACAGGAAGGGAGATAAGGGAAACAATACAAATGTCATACATACAGCTATCTGCTGCAGGAGGGAAAGCTCATGTCCTAAAGACAGTCTTACAGTCTCATAAAAATAGAAGCAATCACACTGGTAAGGGTTGGAGCTGAGCAGTTTGAAACATTTTTAGTTTTGCAGAATTAGAGATTTAGTTTTTAAAAAAGCAACAGCCTGTATCAGGAAGAAAAAAAAAAATTTAAAAATAAATTCACTCTCATTATACCAGTGGGGATTTTTTCTTTTGTTTTAAAACACCTAAGTCTCACTTGCAGCAAACCACAAGATTTGATGATCCCTTTTATGAGGCTTGGAAGACGCTGACTCAACTACACAGACCTTTTTCTTTCACTTATTTTTGTAACCATAAGCCACTACAGATTGCGGTAATTTCTCCTTTTTCTGAATGAACCAAAATCTTTGCGCTTTTTTTGAGAGCAAATGATAGGTGGAAAATAAACAAAAAAAACCCCTCTAGAATATTACCAAGATCCTTATTTCTACCTTCAACAATTAAGAAAAGAGCAACAACAGATTTATATGTCCAGATCACAGATCCCACTATGAAGAACAGAAACTGAGTTTTTAAGGCCTTTCACAACAAAATCTCACTTATTTAAATATATATGGTCAAATATTATATATGACTAAAAACTCATAAGTAGTCATCAGCTGCAGAATGTAAATCAAAAATTCTCCAGTTATTTCAACTGTACTGAAGACCATTATATTTAAACTCAGTGTATAAGAGTGGTTGGATGGCTGGACAACATCCTTTCTCTGTATTTTGTAAGAATCTCCTGAAGCACAGAAACAGCAGTTAGGAATATTCAATCATGTAGCAGAATACAGAAAATACGTCATTGTGTTAAAAAGAAAGGCTGAGGGAACAGGGAGAAGTATCTACATCAGATGCTCACACAGGTCTTTAGGCTCTCAGCAGAAATCCTCCATGAATGGTTTCTTGGTGGTCCATGCAAAGCCAACTTCAATTCTCATCTGCTTCCTAAGACATGGAAAGATATACTAGAAAATTCACAAACACATCTGATGATCTATCTCCCTTTAAAAAACATGTTAATAAGCACTCTTCTAGATTTGGTTCTTTCCACACCCAGGTAGGTGTGGAAATCTTGCATGCTTATTGAGCTGGTTGCCCTAAAGGAAGCTACCCTGAATCTCCTGTGATGTAGGATGGCAAACTACTTACGTTAAGAATTCAAATTAAGAGCAAAAACCCCACTCATTTCCTTTGACCACCTCTGCTCTCTGCAGCACCACTTGCATAAGTTAAGTTTAATCACCAACCTGAAATCTCATTTCCTAGGCATATCTTCAGGTGCTGAATATGAAATTACAGTTAATCAAGCACAGGAAAAGGAATTTATCACAGCTTTGATGCTTTTTGATCAACACCCTGGATGTTGTAGCCAGTGTTTCCCTGAAAAAAAGGAAATCATTCAGACTTGGAAGGGAAAATTATTCTTTCTGTTCCATAATTTTTAATGGTTCCAAATGTATCCACCACAGACTCAGCGTCTTTCTAGATGGAGACCCAGACAAAGGTTACTTGTTAGGATATTTTGCAATAGCACAATGTGACTCAGATGAGGGATTACTAAGTGTACCTTCAGTTCAGGCAGTAAAACACTGCCACTTGGAAGCTCACATGGCCAGTGGCTTCAACATGAGACAGCAACTGCAGTGAAGCAAACAATTCATCTACATATGTGATTGCAGTGTGAAGTAAAGATCCTTGAACTAGCTGACAGAGTATCAGGAGAAGCTGATGGAACTGGAAGCCAAGGCACTGCGAGGCTGGTTGTGAGTCTCCTTGGTTTTGACATTTGTGTCACCATAGTGTGCATGTACTGAGGTGAAACTAGAAATGTACTCGCCATACGTGAGCGCTCAAAGTAGTAACTGTAAAACAACTAGCAGCCAGTTAAGTGCCCCACACTTGTATTTCAAGTATCCACTGTCCCCTTCCTTCCAAAGGAGAGCAGAAGGTCATTGCATAGTCAACAGAAAGACACCACAACCCTGACTGCCTAAGTTCAGGCACCTAGACATACAATACTAATTTTAAATACCTATTTGTTTTTCATTACGGAATGTGACTGGTATCCCAGGTAAAGAAAAACCAACACACACAACTGAGTCAACATGAGTTACTTTGTACTCATTCATCTCTACATTACAACTCATGAAGCTTTCCGCTGTTCTGCGCAACACTATTTACTCAGCTAGACAGAGGACTACTGGGAAAAACACCTCCCGTCCCATCCCTGTGTTTTCCCCCTCACGCTCAAACTGAAAGAGCTGCTGTTTCTTAGACAGCTCAGGTATACGTTTCACAAGTACTAAAGTCAAACTGAAGAATGCAACAGGGCATTAGTAACTTCTTTTCTTGCCCAGAACACCTATGCCTTTGCACATACCCTCTAGGACACCAGTTTAACTGAAGCCAATAATCTAGTTCTTGGACACCCTTATTTTCTACAGTCTCTCCTACCAGCTCCCAATCCACCAGGAAGACGAAACTCCATATATCTGCAATTTTTGTCAGCAGCTTTGCCATTGCACTTACATTGTTTTACTAACCATTTCTCTTGTTTATGCCTACCTCCCTCATAGATTTTCAGTATTGTCACAAAGCAGACAGTCAGCATTTAAACTAATCTTTCAGCTCTTGAGTCAATTTTGACAGACATCTGCAAAACACACCTCTTCCTTCAGTAACCAGGGAAGGGGAACGCAATGCCAACAGCACAAACTCTTCATTATGAAGACTCTCAGTATTGCTCCAGCCTAGAACCTGACTTTTTAAAATTCCATATTCAATCAGTTCAAGAACTTGTACAAACTCAAGTCCTCTTGAGGACGCCGAAGTTGCTCGTGTTTGTCGAGCCACAATGCCTTGGCACGACACTGGACGGCTTCAGCCAGGCACACACCTCGGGTCACTGATACTGTTCAGGGAGAGTCCCACTCAAACTGCCGAGTAGTTTCCCACCCAGGCTAGAACAGCACAGCCACTTTGCACACTGTTATTAAATACCACATGCAAAGCGGGGATCTAATGTGGGGGCTGGAACACAGAAGGTACCACAGAGGTTCACACACAACATTTATCTTGGCCTGCATCAAGTACTCACAAGGTGCCATAACCTCCCCATTAGCTTGCCTCTGCAAGTCAGTACTAAAATTACACATCAGAAAGAAAATTCTACTTTCAGTAAAGGGAGTTAGCTATAGCTGAATAAATTGCGTTACTTTTGTCTTCTGTTTCTTTTTGATATGTATTTTTCACAATTCCCTCTGACAAGGTATTTCCATATTTTTACTTAATTTGCATACAAAAGCACTTTCAGCTGCAGTGAATTTGTTACCTTTGACTTTACTTGTGTATCACTGTATTTTAAATTGCTGGACACAGAAAATAGAACTTCCTCCAGAACTTTCCCCAGGCAGTTCATTATTTCTTCATATTTTTAATCACCTCCCAAGTTATTCTGCTCTTTTCAGAAAACATTCATTGCAAAAAAAAAAGTAATCCAGTGCACTGTTTCACAACAACAAAACCATGTTTCCAGGGATGGTCTAAAGCTCAAACCTTTATTGCTTCCTCTGAATCTGCTTCAGAGGCTTTAGATACAGAGCTCACTGACAGTGAACTCTCTTCAGGAATTTCCGTCCCTTCAAACCTCCACTCTCATGGTTTCCTTTTGAAGATATGAAAATATATAGCCTATAACCACACACAGTAATCTCGGGGAAGCCACGCTATGTGAGTATGAGGCACTGGTCCTCAGCCATCACTGTTTTACATACAACAATTATGAACAACTAATTGAGGCCAACATAATATTCTGCAAAATAATTTTCCCAAGGGCAGAAAGGAAATAAAAAAAAAAAAAAAAAAAAAAAAAAAAATAAAAATCAAAGACTCTTGCTGGTAACTGGCCCCCAAGCTGTGACTCATCAGCAACAAACCTAAGGCATTTTATTCTTTATAACTTCCAACTTCTATGTTGTTTAGTTCTCACCTCTTGAGCACAGGTACACACTCAGCAACTTTCCTCACTGATGATCCCTGATGCCCAAGACACTTTTTGAGGTGATATCCCCTACGTCCTTCCAACAAGAAACCTCCTCGACTAAAGATACTTCACTACACATTCAGCAACACCCAACCCCAACTGCTGCCAGACTTTCATCTGGTGCAGAAAGGCACATGCATCAGAGCCTTCTTTGGCTTCAACTAACCCACCCAATCATCTCATCTGCAGCTTCTTTTCCCCTGCTGTAATCCTCTACTTCCAAACGTCAAAACCAGAATATCAATCAGAGTAGCTACTATCAGTCTTCACTTGTGAGGAAAACACGTAACCTAAATCCTCTTTCTTTGCTCTGTTTCAATGTGAAGGAGGACCTTGTTTCCTCCCTACCTACTGCCAATTGCATCTTGTTCACCACACAGGGGAACGTTTGGTTCCAGCTCGCTGGGCTGATCTCACACTCCGAGGACCAAGTCCCACCCCATCCCAGGTTTCCCTTGAGAACTAAGCTGGTTCACCGTCTTTACCAAGAAATGGAGTGTAGCTGCATCAGGGGAAGTTCAGATTGGACATTAGGAAAAGATTCTTCACTGAGAGGGTGGTCAGTAACTGGAACAGGCTCCCCACAGCACCAAGCCTGTCAGAGTTCAAGGAGGTCCCTCTTGGTCATGTGGTTTAATGGTTTCGTTTTAAGTAAACCTGCAGGGAGCAGGGAATTGGACTTGGTCTTTATGGGTCCCTTTCAGCTCAAGATATTCTTTGACTCAGTGTGCACAAGGAAGTGTTCATCAACACAGATAAATTCTTAAAAAAAACCAAAACAAAACACCAAAAAAAACCAAACTCACAAAAACCTCAAAGCCTAACTAAGCGAGGGAGGAACCTAATCCTTCTTACTAGGGGAAATCTAACACATTTTATCAGCTAAACATTCACACCTTGCCCCGAGAAAGCTCAGCACAGGCAGCTGCCTGCACTGCAGCCTATGAAACCCCAGTAGTCAGAGATCAGAAGCTGTGAGCAATTCACACGTGCTCACCAGCCCTGATAACATCAGACATCAGCAAACCAGTCACAAGAGATGTAAGCACTCATTAGGCAGATACACTGCAGCCGACCCAAGGCACAGAAGAGCCTTTTCCAGGCTATGTTTATCTCCTTTGTCCCTAAATATACTAGCTCTGACAAGTTAAAAAAAAAATTTAAATTTTTTATATATATATATATATATATGTGCAGGTGAAAAATAAATGGGTGGAAGGTGTAAAAATATGAACCGATAGCTGAGTATTCACAGAAGAAAAAAAAAATCAAGTCAGTCCTTGTTGACAGATAGCTCAAGAGGAAGGAAAAGAAGGAAAGTTTGCTTTCCATAAAGTTAACCTTTATGTTTCCCCATTATAATGCTGCATGAGTATCTGTTGGCAAGTTCAAAACTCAGCCTCTTAAAATAGAATTACAGGATCCTGATGTGAACTTTCTAAAATATTGGTCATTCGTTTACCGGTTGGCTGCTCTAATACTAAGCCAGCAGTACAGGGAGCATGACCGCTACTAATTAAGAAACCTTGCTGCTGGGGTTAAGAAACCACTTATCTGTCAGATGAACACATGCCAACTTAAAGAGACTGAAATCTAACCTACAAAAAAAGTTTTACCTTTTGAAATACCATCAGAAAACATGCCTGAACAACCAAAAGACTCCTACAACATCATTAGCTGTAGCCACCACACATTATTATTCCAGGTTTCATGGTGGAATAGGACCAAGACCCTCACAACTTCAGAAGGTTTTGTGCTGCCAGACATAAAAGATTACATGCTAGCTCAGAGCTACACGCCATCAGCACCCAGCAGGAAGTTTTAATTTACTCCGCAGCTGCTGTCAGCACTGCCTAGAATATATATATGTATATATACACATATATATATATATATTCATATATATATACACACACACACACATATATATATAGCTTTGACATCCTCAGTGTCCAACCCCCAAATCCTTTTGTGTGAGAAAGTTCTTCTCGCTGGTGTTGTTGCTGACTTTCCTTGTTCCAGAAAAATACTGCTTCAAAAAAGCTATTACAAAGGTCTCAAAGCACGTACTCAAGCGCTTTAGAGACTAGGCCTCTATCCAGCAAACTAGTTCTTTAAAACATGCTAAAAGTATACAGTTTCTTTTTTTTTGTACAGTTTATGCTCTATTTTTTTAGCTCCTTTGAATTAACTGATCCAAAGAGAAAACAAACAAATGTAATTTGTCGCGTCAGAACATAAGCAGTAAATAATTCTATGCACCAACCACAAATACAACAGCAACCATGCTAGGTCAGACACAAGACTGTCCATCCAAGCCTCTGACAATGGAGAAACAGTCAAAAGCAGATGGCTAGGGAAAAGAAGAGCTTTGGAACATGGCAAGCATATGATACTTCTCCCAAGTATTCCTCCATCTGTGGCTTATTTGTTTCCTTGACTTGAATGCAACTTCCAAATAACTTCTCCCATAATCATCAAATTGGAAAACAGGAAATGTTGAACTACTTGCCATGAGCATGTATATTAAAAAAACAATCAAGTCTGACAACTTCTGCACACCCATTTCACAGGGCTTGTGGATAAGAACAGGAAAGATTTAGACTAGACTAAGCAGCTGATTTTTCCAAGATAAGGAGGGGTGTGAATGCACAGCTAAAAGAAGAGTCCTCCCTAGAATAACTGATTTACACTTCAAATCTAACTTGGTAGAACAGGTCAGGTACGCACACTGATTTCATGAATGATAACAGCACAGAAATGCACATTCTAAGCACTGTGGTAAGCAAATTTAATTCTTCCTAGGAAAACGAGATTTTTCCAAACATCAGAGCAGGAAGTAATGCAAAATCAACAGAGTGATTACTGAAAATGATACACATTTTAAATAATTCAGAAAATCAGAAATGAAACTTGTCTAGTACTAGCATCCATGCATACTTAACTTCTGATCCATCACCACTACTGCAGATATTCTCATCAATCACTAAAGTCTAATTGTGCACAAACATCACTTCATATTACAGGAATGAAGCTTCGGTGTATTGAAGCTTGCATAGTTACAGCCAAATGCCTAACCTATACCAGAAAAACAAATAACCATACAATCTGAACTGCAAGTAAAATATAGGAGACTTCTAGGAGATCAGTCCCCCAAAATAATGCTGATAAGCAACAACAGAAATAAACATATATTCACATACTAAATATAACACCAATAGAGAAAATTTTAAAAGAAGGTGAATTCCAGCCTATCTTGTTTAATTACATATTGAACTAGTACAGTAGTACTACTACCATGCATCCCCTAATTTTTCTAGGCCAAATCTTCCATCTTTCTACATCATACATTGTTTAAAGTACTACTGAGGTATTAAGACAGACATCCTGAGCTGGCACTCAGTATTTAGGTAGGTGAGATGGGTGCAAACTTCAATCCATGCTTTTGTCATTGCTGTGCTAGAGAATTTTAAATCGCCTGGATGATTGATTGTTGCTGGATTTCTCTAGATACCTACGTATACATAATTAAAGAAAGCAATGTATCAGTATTTGCTAACCCTATAACTGTTTCACAAGAATTCAGTAGTTAGCTACATCAGGTTAATAAACAGACAAAAAAAGCTAAATTTTAAACTCCTCCTTAATACACATTCCAAGCTTAATTGGTACCCATCTGGTAGAGATAAGACAGTGAGACCACAGAGAGATAAGAGGTGCAGACCAAGGTCTCCAGACGCACTGAGGCCAGCAAAAGCATAAGGTCCGCACAAAATAAAATAAATAAATAAATAAATAACACCAAACTTTGAATCCCCATGTGACTTAACACCAGAGCTAGCTACAGTGTCAACAAGGTCCTTTACTTGTTCACCAGGACATATGTGCCCTGGGAGCTTCTATCTCTCCCAAGATTAACGAGAGCTGTTAATAAACGAAAGCCTACAGGCCCCAACAGTCCAGCCCAGTTTTGGTGACTTCCACCATTCTGCAAGAGCCCAAGCCAACAGGGAGATGGTGCAAGAGCCCTCGCCTGCCTCTGAAATACAAGAGAGGGGCAGCCAGGCTCAGTGCTAACTCCAACAACAGAGAAGAACGAGGAAGACAAGTTATGCCACCCCGGTACAATACAGCAACACTTTTCAATTGTTACTCTGCAAACACAGCTTCAGCAATTCTGCTCCAGAAGTCCTGCTGAGCAGCGGGAACTTCTACTGCAGAGCTATGCAGTGGCCACTCCAGGGTGCAGAGGGAATTGTGGCCACTGGGAAAGCAATTGCTGAGCTCTGAACACTTGCACTGTCCTGAGACGGGTATCACCTGGGTGCTTCACCGGGCACGTGCAGATTCCACCTCTGGAGCTTTCCAGATTCCACGTACAACTGGAACCTGATTCCTCAATTAACACGGAATAAACTACTGCAATAAGAATAAATGAAAAAAAGGGGCTCTAAAACCAGCAGATGAGCCTTGGAGGGACTTTTTTTATTACGTATGCTGAAAAACAAAAATAGAAGGGTGTAATGGAAATTACCAAAGAACAATCTCACCAAGATAGATAATTTTTTTATTGAAATAAAGCCCACT
Source organism: Mohoua ochrocephala (assembly GCA_013398855.1). Taxonomy (NCBI): domain Eukaryota; kingdom Metazoa; phylum Chordata; class Aves; order Passeriformes; family Acanthizidae; genus Mohoua; species Mohoua ochrocephala. The sequence continues at coordinate 36,615 of VZTA01005155.1, read as the reverse complement.
GCTAATGGCCCACAGGGGTCTGGCTTGCTAGAAACAAGCAGCAACTGCCCGCAAGAGACTCTCCACAGTAAAACGCATCAATTCCAAAATTAAAGTAGATTTTTTTAAAAAATACTGCAAAGGACATAAAAAGTATATTTAAAACAGAGCTGGTGAAGAGCTTTCATGATAGTAACAGATTACTAAATGCAAGAAGCAAAAGCTCTTAAACACCTCCTCCCCACACTTCCCGAAAGTGTTTCTGTATAACTTCTTAGCAGTTTCATTTCTCCCCTTCCCTCTTCTCAATTCCTGACACAGGAAAAGCCATTTTGGACTAGATTGTGACATGAAGTGACACAGCAAATGAACTTCCCTCCCAAATTTCATCAAGAGAATACTGGAATATTGCACGATGCTGCAGCTCCACAAGTTTCACAAGAACATATAACCTGCATTCTTCATGTTGCCACTAACCAATTTTTAAAAATCCAGCTAAACATGAAAACAAAAAAAAAAAAACGGAACAAGATTGTATTTCCAAAGAACAACATAAAAGCAAGAGCATCCATTGACTTCATTTTCCACGACACTGGTCATTTACATGGCAGAGGGGAGCTTCCTGACTTAATAATCAAGAGCAAGACATTCATATGACTACGACCACAAACCACTTCTCCAGTCCGTGCTCTCCCACCTCCTCCACCCCAGGCCTCCACACCACAACCCACGCTCACTCCTGCATCCTGGAGATGCTGCCTGCCACAAGAGTGGGACAGACAGCCCCTTGCTGCTATCCCAGACAGAGACTGCCGGCAGCTCATGCTCTCTGTGCACCAATTTCTTACAGCTGCGGTGAAGGGGAACGCCACGTCTGAAGGGCTGGCAAGCAGCACGCGTTTGAAGTCCGAGTCTGACACCAGCTGATATCAAACTCAGCAGTACACAACGAGAAGAGATGAACAGAAGCTGTAACCTCTCTAATTCCTGCCTGAACTTGTAGTCAGTAGTCATCTACTCGGGTAAAAGAAAGCACCCAGGCACCGCAATCTTCCCTGTACATCCACATTTCGCAAAGCAATTCCAAAAATACCAGAGATGAGCAGTTGTAAGGCCCCTTATGGCCCGTCAAAATCGTGTCTCTTTTCAGACTTTGTCCTACCGCCGAACCGTGTGTTTCAGGCGACTGACTTTACCGTAGTGCCGAAACAAGGCGATAAGCAGTGGGGCAGGGATCCCGGTGCCGGCCGCCCCCACCGGGGCACCGCGGGGGTCACCTCTCCATCTCCTGCCCGCCGCTTCTCGGAAAGGCGAAGCTGTCCCGAGCGAGGTCACCCCACCGCAATCTTTCCCATCAGCAGCTCGTACACGAGGGCCGAGCCAAAACTGGGGAAAAGAGAGCCCTACGCATCCCAAGGCACAGAGGGTGCCGGGGGCAGCGCCGCTCTCACCGGACCCGGAGAGAGGGACAGCCCGCCAGCAAACACCAGCGGGTTTCGGGGAGCCCCGCTCCGCCGGGAAACGCCGAGAGCCCCGTGCCGGACCCCATCCCCCCCGTGCCGCGGGTCCCGCTCACCTGCGGTGTCCCAGATGGAGATGTTGTACGGCCCCCACTGCTTCAGGTAGAAGGCGCCGCCGACGGTGCTGACCGTCTCCTGGAAGCGCCGCTCCATGTAGCGGTGCAGCAAGGAGGTCTTGCCCACGTTCATGTCCCCCAGCAGCACCACCTTCCCGTCCGGCTTCTTCATCGCGGCTCGGTTCCCTGCCGGCGGCCGCTCCCGCCCCCTTCCCCGGCCCGGCCCGCTCCGCCCGGCGGGGCCCCGGAAGCGGCGGGACGAGGGCCGAGAGCC